>CAEMYA010001159.1:176110-230461 GCA_903131615.1 Diplodus sargus
ATTCGCACAGCCCACTATGGACACCTATAGCTTTATAGACTGCTATAGAGGTGTCCATAGTGGGCTGGCGAGCACAGCCCACTAAAGATTGTATTTCCTACGAAAATACAGTGTGAATGCTGAAGGCTGAAGCGAAATCTCCTGAATGTACTGCCGAAATTCTGAAAAAGTTCAAAAGTTCAAGGCCAAAAGAGTTTATAAAGTTGAACATGTTGATAGCTGAACAGTTTCTGTAGCTGAACATGAAGCTGAATGTATAAAGAAGCTCAAAAGGCAGAAAGATGAATATTTTAAAAGATGAAACGACAGAAAAGCTGAAGCGGGCTGAAAGACTTGAAAAAGTTGAACATTTAAATTGCTGAACATCAAATTGAATGTTTGA
Organism: Diplodus sargus; assembly: GCA_903131615.1. NCBI lineage: Eukaryota > Metazoa > Chordata > Actinopteri > Spariformes > Sparidae > Diplodus > Diplodus sargus. The sequence goes on from CAEMYA010001159.1 coordinate 176,493, forward strand.
AGGGTTAACAGGGTTGAAAAAGCTTAAAAAGGTGAAAAAAGACTGAAAAGGCAGAAAAGTTGTAGAGTAAGAGGACAGAAAGAGCTTAAAAAGGTGAAAAAAGACTGTAAAGGTGGAAAGATAAAGGGTGAAAGAGCTTAAAAGGGTTAAAAAAAGACTGAAAAGGTGGAAAGTCAAAGGCAGAAAGAGTTTAAAAAGGTGAAAAAAGACTGAAAAGGTGGAAAGTTAAAGGCAGACAGTGCTTAAAAGGTGAAAAAAGACTGGAAAGGCAGAAAAGTTGGAGAGTAAGAGGACAAAAAGAGCTTAAAAAGGTGAAAAAAGACTGAAAAGGTGGAAAGTGAAAGGCAGAAAGAGCTTTAAAAGGTGAAAAAAGACTGAGGAGGTGGAAAGTTAAAGGCAGAAAGAGTTTAAAACGGCTGCATTGTCTATGTAAAGTAAGAGATGTGGGATCCAAATCCAGCTGAAGAGAAGTCTTTCTCCAGATTTTCCAGCTGCTCTACACTGTAGCAATGATGTCACACACTCTCGCTGAGGCACTGCACACGCATTCTTCAGATTCACATGCTGGAGAAATAGGAGAGCCAGATGAAAATTCCCCATAAGAATGAATGGGAAAACGCCTCCAAAACACCTGCGATTTTGGAAAAAAACGTAATGGTAATCACCGAAATATTTATACGCTGAGTGAGAGGAGACATGGCTGAACTCGCTCATGTCGTTTTTATTTCTGTCGAGTGAGAAATGAGGGCACAGGAGCGAGAGACAAATCAGGTACCGTCTGAGATCCTCCAGAAATGTAGCCTCAAAATTAACATTGTGGCTTACGGACCAGGTAGTCAAGTTCGTGTCGCTCTCGAGCTTCTAAATCGAAAACTGAGTCCCACATGTGAAATAAGACCACCAGCTGACACCCACCAAGATTTTCTACATTTCTATGCTTATATTGTCTATGTTAAGTAAAAGGTAAGGCATCAAAATCAAGCGGAAGACAATTTTGTCTCCTATTCCTCGAGCGGCCTCTCACTCTAGCGATGATGTCACGCACTCTAGCTGACGCAATACACACCCATTATAAAATCAGAAGAGGAGCTAAAACTCCTTCAAACTAAAACTGATTATTTCAAAACCGTACAATATTTTTCCAATAACTATAGGTCCAATAGTTCAAGGTTTTGCGAGTGTTCTAAAGTTGGAATGGCATCTCCAGCTCAAAGCATGAGGGAGAAAAAGAGGTTGAAAGTCGATGAGTTTTGAAGAGGATTTCAAGATTTTCCCATTTGCGTCAATGTTAATTTTTTTGGGGAAAAAGCTGAATTGCTGAAAAAGCTGAAGAGTTGAAAAGCTGAACATTTTAATAGTTGAACGGTTTCAATAGCTGAATGTATGCTGAAGTTATAGCAGAATTAAATTTGAAAAATTCCCCATAAGGATGAATGGGGAAAATTTTGCAGAAAAAGCTGAATATTTCCAAAAGTATAAAAGGTAGAAAAAAGAAAAATACAAGCAGTAATGTCCTTAAAAAGTTGAACATTTTGATACTTGAATGGTTTCAATCGCTCAATATTTGTAGGAGAAGAAGCGTGTCGAAAAACATACGGAAGAATAATAAAGATAAATTCCAATAGTGCTGACTCAGCATTCACACTAATTAAATTCCAGAAGAACAATAGCGTGAATGCTGACTCAGCATTCACACTAACTAGACAATTCCCCGCCGGGGAATCGCGAGAGTGGGCTGTGCGCTTTGCCCCGTGACAAACAAAAACTACGAAAGCTAAAGCAAAAGTTGAATCCCACGTTGATAATTTGGACTTTTATCTACATTTGAAAGTTCGAATGGTGTGTCTCGGTCAAAGTATGCCAGAGATGTCGATGTTTGAAATCTTCCTTTCGATCTTTTAACCTAGTATAATTCACTTTGTGTGTGTGTGTTTGTGTGCATGTGAGTGTGTGTGTGTGTGTGTGTGTGTGTGTGTGTGTCTCTGTCTCTCTGTGTGTCTGCGATTTTTTGACCTAGTCCTATTCATTCCTTATGGGAAAGTTTACGCAGGTTATCGCGACTTGCGTCGCGAAAACATGAACGTTCTAGAAAACTGATTAATAATCCGTGTGTGTCCGTCTGTGTGTGTGTGTGTGTGTATTTGTGTGTTTGTGACTTTTTTGACCTCGTCCCATTCATTCCTCATGGGAAAGTTTATGAAGGTTTTCGCGACTTACACGAAAACATGAATATTCTCTGTCTGTGTGTGTGTGTGTGTGTGTGTGTGTGTGTGTCTGCATGTGTTTGTGTGCATGTGAGTGTGTGTGTGTGTGTGTGTGTGCATGTGTGTCTGTCTGTCTGTCACTCTCTCTGTTGGCCCAGCTGATCTCGGTTGCTAGGTGACGGTCGGTAAGGGCCCGTAGCAACGGCCGTCCCAGGCTGATTTGAGAGTGATTTCTGCCTCAAATCTAGGACGTCAAACTAGTGCTATTTAGTCAAAATCATACCTGATATCGGCAAATTTTTTTCACGCTCGAGCCAGAAAGGCCTTAAAGAAGATACTCATGAAGTTTTGTGGTCCTAGCTTCAGAAATGTGGAAATATGAGCGAGTTTAAAAAAGGTGCAGCTTGGAAAATCCTCTCCCCGATTTACATTGGAGTGAATGGGATGGTTGAGAGCTACTCTTGTCGGTTAGAGGCAGATAATTCAAAAACCGTAAATCTTACCAATAAAGTAGACACATTGGGAGAAAGAAGACAAGTGTGGCTACAACTCTGGAAAATATCACTGTTTTTGAGCATGATTTATGGCCAGGATCGTCACGGAAAGAGAACATTTCTGAGATAATTTTTTAGTTTCTGCCACTCCATCAGTTGGCCCCCGCCACTCTGCTGCACGAACATTCCGCCATACACAATCATTGAAAACCCTAAATTTTTCCAAAATCACTCACCATCATTAAAGGGTCACAGTTCAAAAACTACACATTGTAGGAAAAAAGTTCAAATACAACTTAAATACACAGGATTTGTGCCTACATTTTAAAGTTTGAATGGTGTTTCGAGGTGAACGTATGCCAGAGCAGGAGATGTTTGAAAAACGTCACAGATTTGCAACTTCTTTGACCTCGTCCCATTCATTCCTTATGGGAAATTTATCGCAGTGTTTCGCGACTTACGTCGCAAAAAATTAGTGTTCTGGAAAACTGAATAATAGCATACGGAGTCAGATCGAGCCACACGTTCTGATATATTTTTTGTTTGTGTGCGACAAACGGTGTGGGACGAGTTAGCGGCAGAATAACTGAGGAGGGGGAATAACTAGACCAGGGGTCGGCAACCCAAAATGTTCAAAGAGCCATATTGGAACAAAAAAACAAAAAACAAATCTGTCTGGAGCCGCAAAAAATTAAAAGCCTTATATAAGCCTTATATGAAGGCAACACAGGCTGTAAGTGTATATTAGCTATATTAGACTACTATCAAAATGACTAAGTAGGCTACAAATACATAATGAGCATTCATGATTAAATGTTTATATTCCCTGCAGCGCATCCTGGAGAGAATGACACACCACGTGACTACTCTGCTGTACGATATTTGGTGCTTTAAGTTTAACTTCCATTACAATATTAAGGTAGTATGTTTTGTTGCAATGATGAAATTATAGAAATACAGTAAAGAATTCGATCATTTCTTCTTGCGGCCCATCAGAGTTCACATACCTGCATAACAGCGCTTTCTGTTCGATATCGGTCACATCACACGACTCATCACAGGCGATTGAGTACGCTGGAGCTGAATTAATGTCCTTGATTTGCCGATTGGTGATGTCGCCTGCCATTTTAATGGCCCTTTCTTTCACCGTCTTTGCGGAGAGAGGCATGTCTTTAATTTTCTGGATGATCTCGGTTTTGTTTTTGAAGTCTGAAAATAGGTGCTCTGATATTTTGATGAATGAATCCTTCATGTAATCACCATCCGTGAACTGTTTTCCACGCTTTATAATCTCTCGGGTTGCAACAAAACTTGCAGCAGTAGTGGAGTTTGGAGATGCAATCCACTTCTTAAATCTACCTTTGCGCTCCTCTAATTTCTCCAGAAGTACTGCAATCGCACTTTTTCTCTCACTCCCAACTGGGTAGTCGGCTGCAAATTTAGCATGTCTTCCCTGGAAATGTCTTTCCAAATGACTCTTTTTGTTGTTCGACAACTTCTCATTACAAAGCAAACATGCAGGCAATCCTTCCGCATTGGCAATGAAAGCAAATGATTCGGTCCATTCTTCCTTGAATCCTCTGTTCTCATCAGCTATCTTTCTCTTTTTCCCTTTGGGATCCATGGCCCTTGACACACCCGCCAGTGTGTTTACAACAGCCACCTGCCTGGCACAGTGCCGCGCTGAAACATGTGTCGCAGGCTATGACGCAAATCTTCGTTGACAGAAAATTTGGAATTTAATATTTATTATGCACATTTTTACAGCATTGGAAAACATTAAGAATGTTTGTCCTCCTACAGAAACCATATTAAAACAAAAAATATATCCCCCCATCCATTTTAATACATTTTTGAAGAGGCTCCAGGGAGCCACTAGTGGGGCGCTAAAGAGCCGCATGTGGCTCCAGAGCCGCGGGTTGCCGACCCCTGAACTAGACAATTCCCCGCCGGGGAATCGCGAGAGTGGGCTGTGCGCTTTGCCCCTTGACGAACACGAACAAAAGCTAAAGCAAAAGTTGAATCCCACGTTAATAACTTGGACTTTGACCAAGACACACCATTCAAACTTTAAAATGTAGATAAAAGTATGCCAGAGATGTTGATGTTTGTAATCTTTCTTCCGATCTCGGTTGCTAGGTGACGGTTGGTGAGGGCCCGTAGCAACAGCCATCCCAGGCTGATTTGAGAGCGATTTCTGCCTCAAATCTAGGACGTCAAACTAGTGCTATTTAATCAAAATCATACATGATATCGGCATTTTTTTTCACGATCGAGGCAAAAAGGCCTTAAAGAAGACACTCATGAAGTTTCGTGGTCCTAGCTTCAGAAATTTGGAAACAAGAGCGAGATAAAAAAGGGTGCAGTTTTGAAAATCCTCCTCTCGATTTACATTGGAGTGAATAGGACTGTTGAGAGCTACTCTTGTCGGTTAGAGACAGTTAATTCAAAAACCGTAAATCCTACCGATAAAGAAGACACATTGGGAGAAAGAAGACAAGTGTGGCTACAAGAAGATAGAAAGTATCACTGTTTTTAAGTGAAATTTGTAGCTAGGAGCATGATGTAAAGAGAAAATATCTGAGGAAATGTTTTAGTTTCTCTCACTGTGTCAGTTGGCTCCCCTAGTCTGCTGCACGATCACCACCATCATTAAGGGGTCAGAGTTAAAAAACTATACATCGTAGGAAAAAAGTTCAAATGCAACTCAAATAGACAAGACTTGTGACTACATTTTAAATTTTGAATGGTGTTTCTAGGTGAACGTATGCCGGAGCAGGAGATGTTTGAAAAACGTAGCAGATTTGCAACTTTTTTGACCTTGTCCCATTCATTCCTTATGGGAAATTTTGCGCAGTTTTTCGCAACTTACGTCAGTAATACAGTATGGCAGAATAAAAAAATAACTGTACAGTCACACATGTGAGGTTGTACTGAAAATAATGACACCAAACAAGGCAAGATAAATAGTTTTTAAGGTGAAATATAATTTAAAAAATCAAAAATAGTCAAAAACGGCCAATTATACACCAGACTCCAGAGGGTTAAGTGCACACGCTGGAGAAATAGAGACAGAGATCAAATTGCTCCCATAAGAATGAATGGGAAAACCCTATCTTCGAAAGCCGCTCTCCACTGTGGCGATGATGTCACCCACTCTAGCCGACGCAATACACACGCATTATAAAATCAGAAGAGGAGCTAAAAGTTCCTAAAACTAAAACTGCGATATTTTCAAAACCGTACTACATTTTTAAAAACTGAATACAGTGTCAATAGTTCAAGTTTCGCTGACTCATTTAAAGTTGGAATGGCGTCTCCAGCTCAACCTATGAGGGAGAAGAAGAGGTTGAAAGGCGATGAGTTTTGCAGAGGATTTTAATGTTTTCCCATTTGCGTCAATGTTAAATTTTTTTTTGAAAAAGCTGAATTGCTGAAAAAGCTGAAGAGTTGAAAAGCTGAAAAGTTATAGTTATAGCAGAATGAAATTTGAAAAATTCCCCATAAGGATGAATGGGGAAAATTTTGCAGAAAAAGCTGAATATTTCCAAAAGTATGAAAGGTAGAAAAGCCAAAAGTAATAGCAAGAATGTCCTTAAAAAGCTGAACATTTTGATGGTTGAATGGTTTCAATCGCTCACAATTTGTAGGAGGAGATAGGTGCCGAAAAACGTACGGAAGAAGACTAAGATTAAATTCCAGAAAAACAATAGTGTGAATGCTGTGTCAGCATTCACACTAATAAGAAGAGGCGCAAGCAATACCAATCGTGGGCTGGCGAGCACAGCCCACGATTGGTATTGCTTGCGCCTCCTGCGAAAATACAGTGTGAATGCTGAAGCAAAATCTGCTGAATGTACTGCCGAAAAGCTGAAAAAGTTGAAAAGCCGAAAAAGTTGAAAAGTTGAAGGCCGAAAGAGCTTACAAAGTTGAACATGTTGATAGCTGAACAGTTTCTGTAGCTGAACATGAAGCTGAACGTATAAAGAAGCTGAAAAGGCAGAAAGAGCTGAAAAGGTTGAAAAGCTGAAAAGGCTGGAAAAGCTGAAAAGCTGCAGAGTAAGAGTGCTGGAAGAGGTTAAAAAAAATGTTTTAAAGCTGAAAAGGTGAAAAGCTGTAGAGTAAGAGGGCTGGAAGGGGTTAAAATTGTGAAAAAAGGCTAAAAACTTGAAAAGGTAAAGGCTGAAAGAGCTTAAAAAGGTGAAAAAGGGATGAAAAGGATGGGAAAGGATGGAAAGCTGTAGAGTGAGAGGGCCTAAAAAGCTAAAACAGGTGAAAAAAGGATGAAAATATAAGAAAGTTCAAGGGTGAAAGAGCTTAAAATGGTGAAAAAAGGATGAAAAGGGATGAAAAGCTGTAGAGTGAGAGGGCTGAAAAAGGTAAAACAGGTGAAAAAATGATGAACATGTAAAAAAGAGGGCTGAAAGAGCTCGATATGGTGAAATAAAGCTGAAGAGCAAGAGGGCTGGAAGAGGTTAAAATGGTGAAAAAAGGCTAAAAAAGTGAAAAGTTAAAGGCTGGAAGAGCTTAAAAATGTGAAAAAATGATGAAAAGGATGAAAAGACGTAGAATAAGAACGGTTAAAAAGCTTAAAAAGGTGAAAAAGTATGAAAAGCTGTAGAGTAAGAGGGCTGGAAGGGATTAAAATGGCTAAAAAGTTGAAAAGTTAAAGGCTGAAAGAGCTTAAAAGGATGAAAAAAGCATGAAAATGATGGAAAAGGATGAAAAGCTGTAGAGTGAGAGGGCTGAAGAAGCTAACAGGTGAAAAAAGGATGAAAATGTACAAAAGTTATGGGTGAAAGAGCTTAAAGGGATAGTTCGGGTTTTTTTAAGTGGGGTCATATAAAGTACATATCTATAGTTGGTCTGTTTCCTACCATAATCACCCATCAGCGCACCCTCAGTTTGGAGAAGTAGAGAGCCGCTCCAGCCAGACGCTCAGCTTTGTACTGCAGTGAATGGGGTCCAGAGAAAAAGCTAAATAAACCACCTAAAACAAGGCTCACCTAAAAAAATCTATATCAGTTCAAGTGTACGTTGTATAGGTAAAATTCACACCGCTTTACATCGCCGTCAGACCGCGCTTTCTTTTGGCACTACATTTTCTCAACTGTAGATCCTCCGTATCCCTACACATGAGCGCTACTGCGGAAGGATACGGAGAGTTAAGTTTCGTTTTTATCGAAAGTAAACCTCTCGTCCAGCAGCTGAGCTTTGCGCTATATTCCGCTGCTCACAGATCAGCTGTTGCCCAGTTACGCTAGTGCGTAGGGATACGGGGGTTCTGCGGTTTAGTGCCAAAGGAAAGCGTGGTCTGACAGCGATGTGAAGCGTTGTGAATTTTACCTATACAACGTACACTTGAACTGATTTAGATTTTTTTAGGTGAGCTTTGTTTCAGGTGGTTTATTTCGCTTTTTCTCTGGACCCCGTTCACTGCAGTACAAAGCTGAGCGTCTGGCTGGAGCGGCTCTCTACTTCTCCAAACTGAGGCTGCGCCGATGGGTGATTACGTTAGGAAACAGACCGACTATAGATATGTACTTTATATGACCCCACTTCAAAAAACCCGAACTATCACTTTAAAATGGCTGCACATACGCTGGAGCAGGAGCAACCATGGAGCAAGCCAACATGATATCCTACATTTCTATGTATATATTGTCTATGTGAGTGGTGTCAAACTGATCCAGTAAAGGGCCACTGTGGCACAAACACACTCACACAGAGCATACCTGATCCAAATCAGGTGTGCTCTTGCTTGGTTGGAATGAAAATCTGCAGCCACAGTGGCCCTATCCTGCATCAGTTTGACACCACTGGTCTATGTAAAGTAAAAGATGTGGGATCCAAATCCAGCTGAAGAGAATTCTTTCTCCAGTGTTCCAGCTGCTCTCAATCAAGTGATGATGTCACACACTCTAGCTCACGCAATACACAGGCATTCTTCAGATACACACGCTGGAGAAGTAACAGAGACAGAGATGAAGGGATCCCATAAGAACGAATGGGAAAACGCCTCCCAAACCCCTGTGATTTTAGAAAAAACTGTAATGGTTATGGCCAAAATATTTATATGGTGAGTGACAGGAGACATGGCTGAACTCGCTAATGTCGTTTTTATTTCTGTCGAGTCAGAAACGAGGGCACAGGAGCGAGAGACAAATCAGGTACCCTCTGCCATCCTCCAGAAATTTAGCCTCAAAATTAACATTGTGGCTTATGGGACCAGGTGGTCAAGTTCGTGTCGCTCTTGGGCTTCTAAATCGTTTCTGTGGGTTAAAGAGGAGCCAAATGTCCCAGCCAGCTGCCAAATGAGCATTATGCAATCTCTCCCTGATTGTCTGGGGTTCTGGGGCTTCTTGTTCAGAGATGAAATCCAAATGATACGGGGTCCGCAATAATGAGCCTCAGATCACCTCAGCCATGCAGATGAGTGCTTTCAGTGAAAATCTTCTGTTGCTTCAAGGTCAAATCTCTCTCTCAATTTCAATTCAATTGGCTTTATTGGCATGAGGCAACACTGTACATATTGTCAAAGCAAGCGTTTGGAATTCAAAATAATAATAACAATAAAGGAAAACAATATTTACAATAAATTAGTTATACTGTATGTATAATATGTGTAACTTATGATTGACTTAATCACAGTCAGTCACAATCAATCAATCTCACTCAATAAGTAATCAGTTTGTGTCAACTAAAAATGTCATTAAAACAGTACTAAACAGGCTACAGTTCAAACAAGTAGTCTGCTGTCAACAGTAAAAAAAAAGAGAAGAAATCAGCAGTACGGTAGACAGCTGGCGTCACGAGGCTGAGGAGTTTCCGCGATAATGACATAATCACTCGCGACCGCAGTTTTTGGTATGTGTCATAAAGAACAGGAAGCGTTCCCGACCGAAGGATTAGTAGAAGAGCTTGTGTTTGTCTCTTTTTTGAGATTTGTGTGCTGGTGTCAACACGGACTGTTTTATTGTGAAAAGTAACTGGATGTTATATTGTTATATCTGTACTTGACTTCCTGCCTGCTCAGTGCTAAATTCAGCTGAATTGCTGCGTCGTGCTTCGGCATCCGCCAGATATAGAAGTTCTAGTTATCTGTTGCGGAGTATTTGTAATTGCATAGCTTCTGTTCTGTTGAAGCTTTATTATTACCTTGTGGTAATAAAAAGATGGTTGAATCTTTTGACATCTTGTAAAATCTTTACTTTTTTACACAAAATTACATGTTGTAGTATCGATAAGAGTATCGGTACCGATCGGTATCAGTATCGATAAAATCCTAAAAAGATACATTCCTAATCATCACAGAAATGTGCTGTGAGCTCTCGCAGTACCTGCCCTCTGTGAACAACCAATACTGTCTTCACTCTCTCACTGGATGGCATGGTTTGTGGTGAAACAGGCAGTGTATCATCCAAATTATGTTGCTCATTCTCAGAAAAGGGTCCTATAAAAATAATGCTGCTGCTGCTCTAATTAACATCCCAGCTCACACTCTCTGCACAATATGGTGAGAAGACAAAATTGTCATCACTTGTGCTTACAAGAGACAGCCCTTCAGTGTTGACCGTTTCAAATATAGCAGAAGATGCTGTAGCAACACTGACAGTGTTGAAGACTGAGAGCAGTGTTGTCTCTTCAAAGTTGGAGCCACACCTGCGCTGTGACTGTGTGGACTGTCAATTGCTTTCTTCTTTGTTGTCAAATAAAAACTAAGAGGGAGTTTTGTATCAGTGTACAATTTTAGACTGTAATTACAATACACCCCAAGTGTGTGAAGGAGAGATATTGCATGTCCCTCCTTCCTGCTGCTGTCAGACTATACAACCAGCACTGCTCCCTATAGACCTCACCCTGTCTTCTGCACTGTGCAACAACTCTGTACAAACTCATTTCATCACTCATATTTATTATACATATTTAAAATCTGTATATTAAAAAATACTGTCCATTCTTACACTATATCATGTAAATATGTATATACGTCGATTTGATTCTATTTTCTCTCCTTTTTAATTACATTGTCTATTTTATATTGTCTATTTTGCTATTGCTCTGTTCTTGTGATATTCTGCTGCTGCGACAAACAAATTTCCCCGTCTGCGGGAGATTCTGATTCTGATTCATTGTCAACTGTAACCTCTTCATAATTTCTGAGATCTAACTTAAAATCTGTTAAGGGCCCAAGACTATTTCTCACAGGCTGTTGTGTCAAATCCGTTTTCTGAGCATCCTTTGAAATGTTGACTTTTCTTGTTTCCCCTCCTCGTTTGGCTCTCACTTGCTTGACCCTTTTTCATCATCGTAATGCATTTATCCTATTTCTATTTTTCTCACTGTCAGTGGGGAATGCTCCCCTTGGTTTTTGCTGCTGCCTCCTTCATCTCAAGGTTTTTTTTGTACAGTTTTGTTTTAAGGCGCTTAAAATGTTTCGATTTATGAGTGTTGTGGCTTATTTCCTTCCTGAACTACTGAAGTATATACTGTACTGTAAGTATAGTTTGGTCAGGATCACTATTATCACTCAATTTAAAAAATCTTGTTTATTTGTTGTGGTCCCATTAATATTTGTTTGTGTACTAAGAAGCATGTCACATGGTAAAGATACGTTTCAGAATTCATGATTTCAAAACTGAGGAAAACTGTAATTTAATACAGCAATTTATTTTTATCCAGAACCACCAGAGTCACATTTGCTGACATGTCTGACTTCTTGAGGCACACTGAGGTTACATTTGTTCATTATAAAACTAGAGCAGTTCTGAAGAAGTCAGATCAGAACTGCGATCTGTTGGGCAGTGGAGTAGCTTATGGATGTGCTAAACAGGACCTTCGCAAACTTGAATGAGGCTTTCACAGAGGGACTGATATAACATTACCTTATCAATGCACTTTTTTTTTTTTTAGCTATCTCACCATTAATGCTAGCAAGTTCACATTTATGCTGACCTGTGTTTTGAGCTGTCATCATTAATCCATTAATTAATCCATAAATGTTAATGGGGCTTAGCTGTGCAGTTTGTTGATGACAGCTGTCCACAGTCTGACTCCTATTTTAATAATACTGGACCCATCTAAACATATTATGCTGGGACACAGCTGTAAAAAGTTGTTAACAGTAGTAAGTGAATGCAGTGTGTCGTTCGTTTTCAGCAAAAGCTTTAAGAGTCAGACGGCACTGTACATTCAAACTACGGAGGAATCACGGCTAAATAAGAAGAATAAATAAAAAGTGCGGCGCTAGAGTACAGCTCACTGTGTTTCTTTCATTTACTGCCGCAAAACGACACCAGGCAGACACACATCATATTGCTAAGCATCTGTTAGGTCAACAGCTTTCTTAATGTGGTGCTTCGCTATAGCCTTTATGCTGTCAAGAGTTATTTTACGTGCTTCAAGTTTTCTTTGTTATTGCACTTACTTGGTTTGTTGAAGTTGATTGTAGTCTGTCTGGTTGGTTATGTGGGGATTGTGTGTGACCATGTGTTGGCTCTAAGCTCCAACATGCATCAAATAAATCCAATGAACTAAAAAGTACAAATAAACAAAACACATGCTGATATCACTGTGATATATTGTGATATCCAAAAAGTAGTGTTCTATATTGTGTCAGTAAAGTGTCGAGTATCAAAGCAAACCAGAGCAGAGCAGTAAAAGACTGTGCGCTCTCTCAACATTCACTGTTTGTTTGCACACCTGCATGCAATAAGTGACCTGATTAAAAGGCCTTTCGTCAATACCACTGGTCAACACCAGATGGTGGCATTTCTCATGTATTTAAATGAGTAACTAAAAATGAACTAAAAATGGCTCCAACAGCATCGGTCCGATATAAATATATATACGGCTTCACCAAATCAATTCCTTTAGATATATATGTCTATCGTAATTAAAGTAGGCTACCTGTTGAAAACTCATACTTATATTAATACACAATACCTTTAGCTTACATCTACGTTTGGCTCGGTGCTGGAGCACAATCTACAAGAAGCTTGCTCTCCTTCAGTGCTCCAAAACTCTGCCTGTCTACCTCTTTTGGTTAGCAATGACAGCCAGCTAGTATACAGGACTTTGTGATGTTAAGCTTAAGTCAATATATTGAGATAGTATCTCAAAATATTGTCTCACTAATTCATTATTTTGAGATATTCTTTCATTATTTCGAGATACAAAGTCAATATTTTGAGATACTAAGTCAATATTTTGAGATACTTTCTCATTATTTAGAGATACTAAATCAATATTTTGAGATACTTTCTCATTATTTTGAGATACTAAGTCAATATTTTTGAGATAGTCTGTCAATATTTTGAGATACTAAGTCAATATTTTGAGATACTTTCTCATTATTTAGAGATACTAAATCAATATTTTGAGATACTTTCTCATTATTTTGAGATACTAAATCAATATTTTGAGATACTTTCTCATTATTTTGAGATACTATCTCATTATAACGACTTACATGATTTACCCAAAATATATTACTTACTTAAAAAGTTATAACTTAAACAGTTACTCAACAGCAGAATTATTTGGTTGCATGACTTATGCAGTTCAGCTTTTCTACCATTGTGCCGGAGTGCCTTTAAAAAAATAAAGCTGCCACAACTGGGTTGTCCCAGTAGCTAGGTTGGAAGAGCAAAGACACACTGTGTACATGGGGCTGTGTCCTCGCTCTACCAACTGAGCTACCCGGTTGTGAATGAAGAAGGCTCATTATGGTAGATGGAGATGCCCTTAACCCCCAGCTGCTCCAGCGGAACCATCCAATCAGACTGTTGTTGTGCTGGAGGCTTTCAGGTGTGTTTCTCACCGTGTGTGTGTTCTTTATGAAAGCAGCGATGAACGTGCCCTCGCAATCCGCGTGTGTTGGGGCATGCTGCTGTCGGGGCATACCGCTTACCCGGCCCCATTGCCTGATTATTGTGTACGCATCTCATAACTGTCCGTGTTTCGGACAGTGCAGAAAGGAGTTAAATGTCATTTCCTGTGTCCAACATGTGGTGCTGTGACTATGACTGTATATTGGCCTTTGTGTTCAGGGCTGGACTCTTATCAAACATGTTAAGTTTGGTCCAGATAGGAATGAGGAAGTTGTTCCTTGATATGATTTGGTTGTCTGCTCCTGCCGGTATTAAATAATGTACGCTGAAGTCAGAAGAACTCTCTGCAATCTACATAAAAACAAAATGGACTATCCCTCAAATGAATTTGTGGTCAGTTGAGTTTTGATTATTGATTAGCAGCAACGCTGTTGGAGGGTGCGCTCACCTTTTAGTTGCATCTCATCTTGTATTGTATGATAAGGAGGAAAAAACCTGCCGATGTGGAGATATAAAATACTTCAATTTAAAGAGTGCCACCAAGTGGTCATCGGCCAAAATTTTGCAGAGAGTCTAAGGGGCTCATGGGGAAGTAGTCACCTGAGTTTCATGTCATTTGGACACACCAATGTGGAGATATGCAACACTTCCAATTTGGAACGAAATCAGCAGGAAGTTGTTATTTTCATAACTTGAGTATTGTTCCAAAGATCCAAATTGTTTTAAAAAATTTTTGTCAGGAGGGTCCACAGATGCTGTGTGCAAAGTTTCGTGTAAATCGGTGAAATTGCCTGGCAGGAGTTCGAAAAAGTAGATTGGCAACATTTCCCGAATTTGCGAAAAAAAAAAAAAAACGATAGACAGAAATGGGCGTGGACTATATAGGAGATTCAGCACAATTCAGGGAAGGCGTGGATATAAGATTTTTGAATGTGCAATAAAGTATATGGGAGTTATAAGGCAAAACACACTTTCCTGGATGATAGCGCCACCTATTGGTGGACCTTGACAATGACAATAGATGATACAAATTTTCGGCAGGTGTAACCTATATTTTAAGTTTGGTGCATTTTGGTTGTTCAGGCAGTGAAAAATGCGATCATTTGGGCCAAAAAAGTTGTCACTACAAAAACAATAGGGACCTCGCAGGTCGAGACCTGCTCAGGCCCTAATAACATCTTCTCTTCATTCAACAGTCAAACAGTTAACATTACACTGTGTGATTAGCCACCGCAGCCTTATGTCGGGTTGCGTTTCTCCAAAAGTTTTTCTGTTCTTAAGAAACCACTGTGGTCCGCATCATTGCAGCTTGACACACTAACCACATTTAAAATAAATGAAAAGACTAGTGTCTTTGCTCTGAATGAGGCCTAAGGGTCTACAGCCACACTGGTTATCCTGTGAGGCTTTAAAACTGAAACATACTAACATATGCTGCTGTGAGTTGGCAGCAATAAGGTCTTCCATGTTCCCAATTTTCATTTATTGGGTAAGCATGCTAACATTTGCACAAGCTGATGGGAATGGCAGTTGTTTCGCAGGTCCTCCAATCCAACGTGTGTAAGAAATGAAGGTATGGGGTTAGTAATTAATTTAATTGTATATTTAAAATGTCTTACACTACTTGTAAAATGTGACAGCACACTGAATGCTTTCATTATGAACGCAGTCCTAAGAGGAATAAAAAGAGGGTTTAGATAGCTGCAGAAAAGAATAAAAAGTCACACTTTATTGTTGCTGAGAATTGATATGACATTACCTGAACTTTACTTGATAAAAATCAGAATGAGACGGCCACGGACATATAAAATGATGACTTTCTGAATTAAAAACAGGTTCAGATGAGGTCAAATAACTTTGGTTGCAATGGTTCCCATGCATCAGAGTAATCTGCATTATTTCTAGTATAGCTCACCTTTGATTGAGTCACCCTGAAAATGAATTTTGGCTGGATTTAAAGAGAAGATTTAAGTTTGAACATCAGAAAATGAAGCCTTGTGAATCTTGTCCTAATAGACAAGACTCACAACTTCTACTGGCAGAATGAAATGCTCCAAATGACTCTCAATCAGTATCAAGTATCTCCAATGTGCATTTTTTTTCCTCATTCAAAAGCCTCTCTCATTTGAGAAAATAGGCTAATGCAGTGTGCGTATGGAGATAAAGTATTGAGTTAGACAAAGAGGTTGAGAGCTGCCATGAAACGTGGAAATAAGAGCAATGGTGTTAATGTCCCTTGTGGAATAATTGTTCTTCATATTTAATATAACATCAAAGCTGTGTTACATCTCAATACAGCTTTTATTCCAGAGGAGATGAAGACAAATTCATATCAGCCTGTATGGTAGGTTAACAGTGGGGTCCAGGGCTGGTGACATTATGTCTGCTGTGACACCTACCACCAGAATGTTGCAGGGTGCACTCCAGCATACTGATAATAATGTGTGAAACACAATTATCTTAAATTACAGGGTACTCCTGCCCTGTTCAGAGCTGGTACAACATCCATCATGAGTGATGTGATTACCAGTGGACAGCACTAAGTAACAGTGTGAAGACACATCTGAGATTGTATGGTTATATTGTAACCTTGGTTCTCTGAGTGAAGAGAATATCTCTCCACTCCGTTACATATTCCATATGTACGGGGATATTACCCCCGCTGCTTGTCAGGGTACTTGGATATTTCTTTAAGACACAACGGCTTGCCCGGCCACGCCCCATTGCGCAGCTATAAAGCACCTGCATCGGCATGTAATCACTGATAGTTTAAGCGAAACGTGTCTCTGAGCGGCTTAAGGACCGGAGAGATAGTCTCTTCACTCAGAGAACCAAGGTTACAATATAACCATACGTTCTCTATCGTCTCGAGACTATCTCTCCACTCCGTAACATATTCCATATGTACGGGGTAGATCTTTAAGACACCCCGTGAGGAGACGTTGCAACCCACAATCCCATGTGCAACAAACGAACTATTTACAAATGTACACTATATACAACTCCTCAGAGTAGGCCCTGCAAGGCGCTAGGGCCGGCCATGGGAGGGAAAAGGCTGCCGGGGAAGCCCGCAAGACGCAAGACTGACCCAAGGGGGACAGGCAAGGACCCCGCAAGACACAAAGGCCAGCCTGTTCACAGAGCAGCCGCTCAATCAGCCCGCAAGACGCAAGGCTGAGGGGGAGACAAAAATGCCTACCATCGGGCCACGCCCTGCACACACTCCCCAAAGGAGGGGCTGGCGGCCACATTCAACCGGTAGAACTTAGTAAAGGTTGACTGAGACAACCACGTGGCGGCGGAGCATATAGAAGCGAGGGAAGCCCCCCGCCACAAGGCCCATGAGGCAGCCACACCCCGAGTGGAGTGTGCCCGGACCCCTGGTGGAACAGGCACACCCGACAGCACATAAGCCTGTCGGATTGTGTCCACAACCCAGTGCGACAGCCTGGATTTTGACAGAGGCCTGCCCAAATGCCTATGGTCGAAGCACACAAAAAGCTGGTCGGACTTCCGGACCGCCTGAGTACGCCGAATGTAAAGGCCCTGACCGGGCATAGTGCGGACTGGCTCTGCTCAACCTCCTCGCCAGCACGACGCGAGGAGAGAGACCGAAGCTCGACTGACTGAGCCAGGTGGAAATCAGTCAGGACCTTAGGCAGGAAGGCTGGGTTGGGGCGGAGAACCACACTCGAGCCATCTGGGGAAAACCAACAGCAGTCACCATGCACCGACAAGGCATGGAGTTCGCTCACCCTTCTCGCCGAAGTGACGGCGAGCAGGACTGCAAGAACTGCAGGATCTCCTGAGCCGAGGCCAAATAGGGGTCCACCTGGTGAGACACACACCAGGTGGTAAACACCTGCCAACGGTATGAATAGGCAGCCCTCGTGGATGGAGCCCGGGCATGCTGGATTGTCGCCATCACAGGCTCTGGCGACCCTAAGGCCAGGAGCCTGTCCCTCTCAGGGGCCAAGCCACCAGCCTGAGCCCTGGTGGCTCCGTTCGCCTGGGAGAGCAGGTCCCTCCGGTGCGGTAGCTCCCATGGCAACCCGTCCAGCAGGGGTGGAATCGCTGAGAACCACAGCATGTGGGGCCACAGAGGAGCCACCAGTATAAGAGGCTGGAGAAGAGTGAAGGGAGAAAAAGGTGTAGAGCAGAACCCGGGGCCAAGGATGCGCCAGAGCATCCCAACCCATCGGGGGATCGTCGTTCCTCAGTGAGAAAAAGAGCGGGCAATGCGTCGACTCCCTGGACGCAAACAGGTAGACCTCTGCCCTGCCTAAGCGGTGCCATATCTCGGAGACCACATGAGGGTGGAGTCTCCACTCCCCCGGCTGGGGCCCTCCCCTCGACATGATGTCTGCCGCGGAGTTCAGTGCCCCTGGTACGTGCACGGCTCTGAACGAGAGGAAGTGTGGGTGAGCCCACTGCCACAGGATGGTTGCGAACTTGCACAGGGCAGGGGAGCCAAAGCCCCCCTGTCTGTTGATGTAAGCGGCCGTCACTGTGCTGTCGGTGCGGACAATGACGTGGTGACCCCTTAGCCTTGGCAGGAAATGACTCAGAGCAAGGAGAACCGCCCTCAGCTCTAGGACATTTATGTGCTGACACAGCCACCGGCCGGTCCAGACACCGTTGACACCACAGCCTTCGTGTACGGCGCCCCACCACAAGGAGGATGCGTCTGTGTACACTAGCTGGTGATAGATCACTGGACCCAGGGCTCAGCCCAGCTTGATGTTTGCTGGGACCTTCCACCACTGGAGGGCCCTGTGAATCCTCCGAGAGACCACCACTTTGGTCTTGTGGGACCTCTGAGGGCACAAACCCAAGCCCAGCAGACATCTCTGCACAGGCCGCATGTGTAAGAGGGCGAGGGGGACCACCTGCACCATGGCTACCATTAAGCCCATCAGGCGAAGGCAGAGTCCCCAGTTGACCAGAGCATGCAGCTGGAAAGGGGCGAGGCAAGTCCTGAAAGCCTGCTGCCTCTCCAGGGTCAAAGCAACCGTCGCCTTCCTCGAGTCCAGGACCATCCCAAGGAAGGTGGTCACCTGAGAAGGCTTGGGCCTGCTCTTTTTGTAGTTCAGGCGCAGACCTAAGCCCTGAACGTGGTTCAACAGCCTGGCTACGTGCTCCTCCGAGACTGCACAGACCAGCCAGTCGTCGAGGTAGTTTAGGATCCTGATCCCTCCCTGCCTCAGGGGGGAGAGGGCTGCATCCATACAGCGAGTGAAGGTTCGTGGTGCCAGAGAAATGCCAAATGGCAGTACCTCAAACTCTTACACCCTGCCTGCAAACCCGAACCACAGGAACTGCCAGTGACCCCTCTATATGGATATCTGGAAATACACATCTTTGAGGTCTATGGTGGCAAACAAGTCCCCTGCAGTGACTGCGTGTCTCACCCTGGGGACTGTCAGGAACTGGCATCACAGGGGCCGGAGATACCTGTTGAGCCCCCTGAGGTCCAGAATTGGGCGAAGCCCCCCGTCTCTCTTCGGGGCGAAAAAATAGCGGGAGAAAAACCCGGCCTGGTGATCTCCAGAGGCCACCTCCCTTATTGCTTCCTTCTCCAGCAGCCCTCTGTTGAGGATCGCCCACCGTTGTAAAGGTGGGTGTCCTTGTAACCGGTGGCCGGCGCAAAAACTGGATACGGTATCCATGGGTCATGGTTGAGACCACCCATGGGTCTGCCCCCAGGGCCAAGCAGGCCTCCCTCCCGACAACCACTGGGCCCCCAGCCGGGGCCTGTTGGTTGTCAGGAGGGCGGGGGGCGCCTAGAGGAACTCTGAGCCTTAGCAGGCTTAGCTCCCTCTGCCCTGTTGGCGGTACCTGCACTGCCGGGAAGCCTCCAACTGGAGTCTAAGGTCCCCTTGACCCCATGTCGAGGCTTCTGGTGCTGGCTGAGACCGAGACGGTTTTGGCCTCCCAGAGCCTGTGACGCGCCTGGCCAGGCCACCGGAGACCTCCTTCACACAGCGGCGGCTCTCCTGAGCCTGCTGTATCAAGGCAGTAGCGTGGGGCCCAAACATCGCGGTGGGTTCCACCAGCAACTTAAGCAGGCAGTCTCTATCCCCCAGCTAAAGCTGGGACTGAGACAGCCACAAGTGGCGCCTGACCACCCAGAAGGAAGCTAAGGCACTGCCTGCTGCCTCAGCCTGCTCCTTCACCACTGAGAAGAGGAATGAGGAGGCCATCTGCAGCTCCTCACCTACACTGGTGTCCACCTGAACTTAATGAGACAAGTTGCGGAGGTAAAGTGACAAAATAGCCCGGTATTGGCCAACCGAGTCTGCACCGCCATAGCCTTATGTAGCTTAGCGAGCAGACTATCCATAACCCTGCAGTTCTTGCTATAGCAGGTGCGGTCCACTGCGGGAAGTGGCCCACAAGCAATCAGGTCCCCGTCATGCACGTTGTAAAAACGGCGACATGCCGCAGACCACCTGTGGGCAGCAGCCGGAGACTGGAACTGCTGACACAGCAGCTCTTTAAAGTCAGGTAGGAGGGGCACCTGGGTTGATGCAGGGCGCACCTCCATACCCTCCTCAAACCTAGAAGATGTGGCCCCAGGGTTCTCAGGGAGGGCAACGCTCAGAACCCTGGAAGCCCTGTGAATCACCTCCTCAAACCGGTGGGCCAACTCCCCTCTTGTTACTTTGCCCACTGTGTGCTGTGCACAAGAGAGGTCAGAGGAAAAGACTGTTTCCACATCCCCTACTTCTCCTCGGCTTCTTCTTCCTCCCTGCCTAACCCCGAAGCCGGGGGCGGGAAAGAGCTAAGTGGAGGCCGGACCACCATAGGCTGAAGAGGAGGCAATGGAGCCTGCCAGGCTCCTAAATACTCCCTCCTCCCCTCCGAGGCTGCCGCCATTCTCCCAACAATCAGTGATTACACGCCAGCGCAGGTGCTTTATAGCTATGCAATGGGGCGTGGTCAGGCAAGCCGGTGTGTCTTAAAGAAATATCCAAGTACCCTGACAAGCAGCGGGGGTCATATCCCTGTACATATGGAATATGTAACGGAGTGGAGAGATAGTCTCGATACGATGGAGAACTGATCACTCAGACCACATACAGAATTGGTCTGGGCTGCATTTGACCACACTCTTTCAGCATCATGTATGCACATGTGTGCGGGCCACATCGAAGGACCATCCACTCAACTGATGATCCTATGACAGAAGAAGAGGAAGAAGAAGAGACAGCAATATTACTGTAATGCAAATTACTGTACATGTCTTGCAATTCTTACCTGCCAAGACAAGCAGCGGATGTTTGTGAACACTTTGTCTGTTTCAATCAATGTAATCGTAAATGTAACTGACAAATTGTGCAAATTTTAGAGTTGTTGAGTGAAGAGAAGGCTTATTGTAAATTGTGAAACGGCGATGGTAATTTCTAAATCAGTCATGCCTTCTTGTAAATTTTGGAATAACATGTCAAACATTAAGTTCTTTAGGGGGCGCTCGTGCGCTGTAATGGAGTAGACACGTTTAGTTGGTGCTCCGTGCTGCTACCTCCATTTTACTATTAAATTACTGCACCTGAATCCGTCTCCGCTGCCCTGTGGCCGTTCTACATCGTAACCTGTCGGTCTGTGTTTCTACACCATGCCTAAGAAAGACGAAGGCAGAAAGGAGACGTCCCAGGCAAGCCCGACTGCTGCTAACAACGATGCTATACTAGCCGCTATCGCTAGCCACGGCGTCGAGCTCGCCAAGATCTGCATGCTTGTGGAGGACCTGAAGAGGTCGATGGAGGGGCGCCTTGACTCAATCGAAGCAAGCCTATCTGCCCTCCAAAAAGAACACCGCGAAGTAGCACACTTTCTGGATGACATGGACGAGGCCCTCTCAGCTGCCGATAGCCGCATTACAGTGTTAGAAGCAACGTGCAAAGATTTAACGGCGGCTAATGGACTTCTCAAAGCTAAACTGAATGACTTAGAGGGTCGCTCAACATCAGGATTGTGATGCTGATACCGGAGCTTCTTGGCCAAGACAACTTCACTAGGCCGGTCAAAATTGACCGGGCCAACCGCAGCCTGAGAGCCAAGCCACTCGCGAACGAGCGACCGCGGATCATCATTGCAAGAGTCCACAACGACAGCGACCTGGTCAGTATCCTTCGGCTCAAGCGCCAACAAGCACCGCTACAGTATCACGGTGAGAGGGTCTCAATATTCCCCTACTATACGGCTGAGGTGTCATCGCAGCGCCAGGCCTTCACCGCCGTGAGGAAACAGCTTATGGATGCCGGCGCTAAGTGCTCCCTGCGTTTTCCTGCCAGGCTTCAGGTTGCCCACAACAACACAGTGAAAATCTTCAACTCACCAGCGGACGCTGAACGGTTTGCCAACTCACAGGCTGGCAAAACATGACTTAATGCTTCCTACACCGCATTTTATGCAGTGTCACCACTGACGTTGCCATTTAGCATTTTGTCATTCTTAATGTCCAGTGTTATAATTTTCTGTGAGGAGTGAGATATGATATTTGGTTTTGTTAGTCTCTCATGATGTTGATACCCCCCCAGGATTTCCTAACTCATTACTTAGTGTGTTCAGGCCCGCCTTGCTCACCCTGACACGACTTTCATTCATCTTTTTTTTTTCTATAAAGGGACTCGCATAAATGCCCCTCCTCCAAACATTTCTAATATGGGCTTTAGCTATTGTTTGTTATTATGTTCTTATAGGTGCACTTTGCCATATGTTAACCCCTATTTTGGTGGTGCTCACGATGCTGTTAGTATAGGTCAGCCTATCACTGTACGGTTTTGCTGTCTCTGTTTTCCGGCAGCCTCCCAACGGATAGAGGGTAGTGCCGCCTAGTTCTTATTGCGGCTTTTGGTATGTTTTGGGGTTTTTTGTTTTTTGTGTGTAAACTGCCAGTCTCTCGTCACATTTGTCATGTCTGCCTTTATTTTCTGTTCTTTGGTTCTCTAAATGCAGGATAGTCATTTGGCCAAGCCAGGATTGAGTCCTATTACTTTTACATCTTGGAATTGTAGAGGTCTTGGCAAGGCACTTAAGAGGGTAACGTATTTTCACATTTAAGGTCCTTGTCTTCTGACATAATTTTTCTGCAGGAGACCCACATTCAACCGACGTTTGAGATCGCTATGGGTTTCGCAAGTGTACCAATCCACTTTTTCTTCTAAGGCGAGGGGGGTTGCCATCCTTATCCGTAAAAAACTATCCCGTTTGTATTCAACTCCATAACAACAGACCCAGGTGGGAGATATGTCCTTGTCACTGGTGCAATCAATTCTTTCCCATTAGTTCTTTTAAACATATATGCCTCTAATTTTGATTTCAGAATATAATACTCATAACATAATCATCGGGGGCAACTTTAACTGCTATTTCGACCCTCAGCTGAACAGATCTTCCACCAAAGATGCCCCACCATTAAAATATGTGCCAGTTCTAAATGATTTGGTGAATTCATTTGATTTGGTTGCCATTTGGAGGCTTCAGCATCCCTTTGAGAAACAATATTCTTTCTTCTCCCCTGTACACGGTACCTTCACCAGAATTGACCATTTCCTGGTAGACTCTAAATTAACCTCGCACACTCACAGTTCAAGATATCATAGCATTCTAGTGTCCGATCATGCTCCTCTTTCTGTCCAGATTAATTTTAACCTCCAGACATCTTCATACAATTGGAAATTCAATCCCTCCCTCCCGTGTCTCACAGTTATTGAGACTGAGTTGGCGGCGTTGGAGGACACTTATCGCAATACAAACAATGGCGACACCCTTAGCGCCATCCTGAAGGGAAAAATACGAGTATAATCAGATGCTGGGACAACAGGTTGGAAGCTACATCCGTAAACTTAAGCAAAAGCACCTTGAACTAGGAGATAAACCTGATAAATTACTGGCTAGACAGTTAAAAGGTGTACAGGCTGACAGGGCAATACATGCAATTTCTTCTCCCACTGGACAATTGATAACTGATCCTAAATTGATTAGCACCAGATTTTTTGACTTTTTCAGTCAGTTGTACACCTCCAAATCTAAGCCCTCTGACTCCGACCTCGATCGATTTCTCAACTCATTAAGCATCCTAGCTCTTAGTGAAGCCGCTAAGCTAGAATTGGATTCTGACTTCATACTAGAAGAAATAAAAAAAGCTATTCGCTCCTTTCCCAACGGTAAAGCTTGTGGCCCTGATGGCTTTGCAATTGAATTCTATAAAAAACATATAGATGTAATCGCCCCTCTTCTTCTCCGAATGATAAATTGCTCTGTGAAAGATGGAATTTTTCCTAACAGTGTACTAACAATATTTGTCTTCTCCTGAAAAAAGATAGTGACAGTACAAATGTTGCGTCTTATCGCCCCTTAAGCCTGCTAAACAGCGACCAAAAGATTATTGCAAAAGTAATGACTAACCGATTAAGCAAACATGCTGGCAAGTTAATCCACCCCGATCAGACGGGCTTTATCTAACACTCGTCGTTTACTAAATATTATGTAGTCCACCAATCTATCAGACTCCGCCGTTATTTCATTAGACGCCAAGCAAGCTTTTGATCAAATTGAATGGAGATACATGTTCGCGACCCTCAAAAAATTTGGCTTTGGTGATAAATTCATGACCCTTTCAAAAATGCTGTATGCTTGCCCCAAGTCGACGGTCTTGACTAACCATGACAGATCTCCACCTTTCTTATTGCAATGTGGAACTAGACAGGGATGCAGCCTCTCCCCTTTGCTCTTCACTCTCACTTTAGAACCCCTGGCTATTTCCATTAGGTCTTGTCCCCAGATTGCTGGCATCGGTGATGGTACATCTGATAGCCCTATAGGTTTATATGCAGATGATGTGATCCTGACTTTATCTGACATTAGGTTGTCTCTCAGTCCACTTTTAAGTCTCATAAAGAATTTTGGACAGCTCTCTGGTTTTACCATTAACTGGGAAAAAAGTCAATTTATGCCTCTGTCTGGTGTGCTTGACTCTGCCTTCCTCAACAGTTTACCTTTTAAAGTTTCCACCGAGTACTTTATGTGTCTTGGGATCAATTTCACCAGGAACCCAAAGCTCTTTTTTAAGTTGAATTTCTCTGACTTGATCGATAAACTCAAAATCATGATAGATAGGTGGAAACTCCTTCCTCTCTCACTAATAGGGCGTGTGTCAATATTATCAAGATGGTTGTTCTCCCCAAATGTATGTATCTTTCAAAACATACCCATATATCTTACAACCTCTTTCTTCAAGATGTTAGAATCCATCATTGTTCCCTTCATCTGGGCAGACAAACCTTCTCGTATCTCCAAGGCACACCTACAGAAATCTACAGCTGAGGGAGGCCTCGGCCTTCCTGTCTTCCGCCATTACTATTGGGCCTGTAATGCCAGAGCATTCGTTTTTTGGAGTCACTCTGCAGCTGTGGTAGAGCAAACAGGCTCCCTCCATCCTATTTGGCCTGAAATTGAGACCCATGTAGCTTCAGTGCGTGCAGGTGCCTCCTTAGCAGCCATTCTATTCTCCAAACAAAATTTACCTTTTAGATGTTTTAAGGATGATTTTGTTATGCATAACACATTTAAGATATGGAAACAGATTAAGGGTGTGCTGGATCTTCCCGGAGTGTCCATCTACACTCCTATTTGTCAGAATCCTTATTTTAAACCAGGCATGATGGATGCTGCTTTTGTACAGTGGTCCAACTAAGGCTTGACCACCATCATAGATCTTTACATTAACGACCACTTTGCGACCTTTGCCCAACTGCAGGCAAAATTTGGTCTCCCCTCTAGCCATTTTTTTCAATACTTGCAAGTCAGAAATTTTGTCAGGCAGTCGATCCCTCATTTTGAAACGTTGCCTGAACAACACGTCTTCTATGAGCTAATGACCAAACCCCCCACCTCCAAATGCCTGATCTCTTAATTCATTAATCTTTTTAGTTTGGCAGCCCCTTCTCTCCACATTAAAGAAGCCTGGGTATCAGACATCGGTGATGAGATTTCGGATGCGCTGTGGTCTCAGGGGCTGACTAGGATTACATCTTGCTCTATCAATGCTAGACTTCAACTTATTCAGTTTAAAGTGCCTGCATTTCTCCAAGACCAGGCTGAATAGGATCTTTCCCCCCGTCTCCGCTACCTGTGATAAATGCAAATCAGACGACGGGTCCTTGGGGCACCTTTTCTGTTCCTGCACTAAGTTTAGGATTTTTTGGCATGACATTTTCCACTTGTACAGTGTCATATACAGCAAACAGTTGACCCCTGACAGTCTCCTGATAATATCGGGCTGTTCTAAATTTTCTCTCACTCTTCCCTCATCACTACAACAAGCCCTCATGTTTGGTATGGTCGTAGCAAAATGAGTTATTCTTAGAGATTGGAAATCAGCCTCTCCTCGTTTAAAAAAAATAGTTGAATGATACGGTTTCCTGTATTTACGTGGAAGAAATTCGATATACTCTGTCAGACACTCACTGTCAGATACTGTCAGACACTCACTCACACTGTTCCTTGCAGTCTGGGAACCCTTTATTGTATACATTCGAAGTGATAACCTTGATCCCCTGGACTAGTTACACTGGACTATATTATTCTGTCTCATTTTGTTTTGTACTGATTGCCTTGTGCTTTGTACATCTAAGCCTCTCCTTGAACTCTCTTGATCCTGGCTCTTTGGACTCTGTCTTGGACCTTAAAATCTACCTCTGTACTCTTGATTAAGTACGTGAACTGACTTGTATGACTGTATTTCTTTTTCAATGTTTATATTACTGTGGGCTGGCAGTTTGTCTTGTTTTGTTTGGTTTTGTCTCGTCTTGTTGTGCTCTTTGTATTTTATTGTTCAGCTTCTGTGTGTTTTCTGCGTGGTTTAAACTTACAAAACTTTATAAATAAAGTGTTCAAAAAAAACTTTCAGTTCTTTATTTCCTTGTAAAAAGTGTCAATTTGTTGCAGTATCGCTGATCCCATCTGTCTTTCACCTACCAACATTTGGCAGCTGTTTGACTTACATTCAAACTAAATTACAAATTCATGACAGAAGACAACAGTTTACAAATGAATTAAAGTCCATCCAATATCCACACAAAACACACAGGCATACATAAATCAATGTGTGTGGTGTTCACACATTAATATCTGTATGCACACACATGCTGGGGTTCATATCCATGAATATGATGAATGCAGGCATATGCGGCATCACACATCTTTAAATCATCTTTAATCAGGTGTGACTTTATTATGGATCCTATGTGTGTGAGAGACAAATGTATATCCTTAGTGGACCTGACAGAACTTGGACACAGCCAGGAAATGAGGCATGAAAGTAATGCAAAATATCCCTTTGTCACTGCATACAGATAAATACTATTTTTAGGTTACTTGTGTGATCAGAAATGTGTTGGGTTTTTTTTTGCGCTACCCAAATTAATATCAATTTGGCACAGCTGATTGATGAGCAGACCACAGATCTAGACAGATCTGATTCTGTGTAATAGCGTAGATAGAAAGACTGCCTCTGGTGTTTTTTGGCAAAATAATGTTATGAAAAGAAATGTAACACATTTTAATGAACAAGCTTTTTTTAACCAACATTGTACAGTAATATACAGCATACTGTTGAAATACTGGATGTAGAACAGGCTCTTGAACATTTCAGAAACCATTTAGTTACCTTGAACTTTCACATGCAAGGTTCATCGTCAGATGTGCATTCACATGTTTTTATTAGTGATACATTACCAATAATCCTCTATTAAATATCCATCAATATAATGCTGATTGAGACACACTGTAAAATTAGAGCTGCTAGCAGCAATGAACGGACCCTCGCAGTCCGCGCGTAGGGGCATGCTGCCATCGGGGTGTGTCGCGTAGACCCTCTGCATGTTTGAGCAATTTGGAGTAGATGGCAAATTGTATGTGGAAGTTATAATGAGTTGATGCTTTTATGGCGAAGCATCAAAATGGACCGCGCCACCAGGTGTGACGTAGGTGAAAGCTTTTGATACGTTTTGTCCACAGATGCTACTTGCAAAGTTTGTTGCAAATTGATCAAATGGCCTAGGAGGAGTTTTTCACAGAGCTTTAGTGGCTCATGGGGAAGTAGTCACCTAGGTTTCATGTCATTCAGACCAATGTGAAGATATGCAACACTTTGTGTTTTGAGCAAAATGGACAGGAAGTTATTTAATAACTTGAGTATTGTTTGGAATATCAAAATTCTTTTAATAACTTTTAGTCAGGACAGTCCACAGATGCTGTGTGCAAAGTTTCGTGGAAATTGGTGAAATGTTATCGACATTTCGGGAATTTGCGGAAAAAATGGTAGGCGGAAATGGGCGGTGTTTTGAATGTGCGACAAAGTATATGTGTGTTATAAGCCTAAACGCACTTTCCTTGATTATAGCACCACCTAGTGGTGGAAATCGAGGACGACAATAGATTATGACATTTAGTTTAGTTTAGTAAGTTTTGGGGTATGTTCAGGCAGTGAAAAATGCGATCATTTGGGACAAAAAAATCGTCATTGGAAAAACAATAGGGACCTCACAGGTCGAGACCTGCTCAGGCCCTAAATATATTTGAGTCATTACTTCAATGAAAAAAGAAAAAAATAACACAATTTTGAAATTCCATTCTTAAAAAGTGGCATGTCAATTAGTATTTGAGAAGTGATCTGTCAAATGAGTTTTCATCCTTATGTATGGGTGAAGACAATTCATTATATTTCATCATTTTTAATGTGTTAGACTGCTTAATCCATAGTACAGAAAGGACATGCAATGTCCCCTGGAGTACAATACTTGTGTGCATTTTCTGCTTTAAAAGATCTGTAAACAACTGCATTATTTCCTGTGTCTTTTGGCCCAATCTGGCATTTAAAATTGTTATTTTGCACTTTTCTGTCCAAAATATTTTCCTTGCCACTTCTTTCAGCTGCACATCAGACTTGCAGGGAGTGCATTCATTGCCAAAATCACTGAACTCGCTTTGTTTGACCCAATGACAATAGACAACCCTATCACAGATACTTCAATTTTGTCCATCATATATATCCAATCAACAGTTCTACCATACGTGTCATATCACATTCACATTTCACATAATGACCTGCCTCTCATGCCTCTAGATGGAGGTGTTGCTGGTGGCGGAGAACACACAAACATTAGTTACTGAGATTGATATTCTTTGCAGGGCTTGAGGAACTGGTATAAAAAACAGAGGGGGAAGTCACAGAGTGAGGATGAAGAGACCATCTTACACTGTAAGCTGAGCCAAATGCAGCTTTAAAAACGCCATTAAAAACTCCCCCACCCATACCCTTGTGCCAATGAGAAAAGCTGCTAAGAGGCTCCAGCTAGATTAAGGAAGGCCAAAGCAGCCTCCCTTCAGCCCAAAATCTTGTTAAGTTGTCTTTGCCATTTCATATAAGGTACAGTCCTTTTCTGTCCTCCCTGGTGGGCTTTCCATGTTTGTGAGTGCATCGTGTGTTTAAATTTGGCCGGGGAAACGGTGGGTGAAGTGAGTGAACATTAGCAGTAATCATAAGTTGCTTAGATTGTCTGGGCAATATATAAAAAAAAGAAAAAATGATGGCCCACCAGTCAAATGTAATTAAATCCCCTGTCAGCTGCAATGTTGATTTCCCACTCCCATTTACACAGCTGACAGCATTTAAATGGGTGTATTACACGTGGGACACCTTGCCGGAGAGCTGCTGCTGCTGTTGTTGTTGCTTTTTGTAGTTTGTAGTCATGGTGACAGCGATGGCACTTCCTCGATTACATAGACAGGGGGTGTTTGGTGAAGCAGTCTGCGGCTGCTGCAGCAGCTGGGCCTCCTGAGAAATGGAGTTTGTGTGTTGTCAGAGTTTGGCTCATTTCAGTGTGTGTGTTTGTGTGTGTGCGTATGTGCTCGTGTGTGGGGGAGGATGCTAGCAAGGTGTAGGGTCTGAGCAGCCATCTTGAACAAAGGCCATAATATGTGTTTGTGCTTTATTGAGACAGCCAGTGGTGACTGAGCCTAACCCTCTCACGTCAGGTGTGTGTGTGTGAAAATGTGTGTGTCAAGGAGAGTGACAAGTGCACCCTAAGGGGGGAGAGAGTGGCTCTGACCATGCTGCCCTTCTTCTGCCGCTATCAAAGTCCTCATACACCACCAGGCCAGTCTCTCCTCCAAACTCACACCTCTCTTTTTTGACTTTCTCACTCAATAATTCTTTCTCTCTCCCTGCCAAGGCTGTGGATTTTCAGCGCCTCATTCCATTTTTCAAAGTCCGATCCATCTCTATTCCTGCAGAATCTAAAGTAAGCCTATGATAAAACTCTGTGCAGCAGGTACTCAGATATATTATTTGCTGACTATAAACAAGATTGAAACTGTACAAAATAAATGTACAAAAAGTTTTTTCAGGTTAAAAATAATTATGATCAACTCTGGTAATTCTTTTGAATAAATCATTTATTTTCATTTTTCACTTTTATATGTTTTGATATTTGGGATCCTATTTCTTTCAGTTTCATGTTTTATTTTTACAGATTCAGATCCTATTTTTTTTTACAGTTTCAAATATTTTTTTTTTCAGTTTCAGATCTTTCTTTTTCAGTTTTAGAGTTTTGACCCTGATCTAGCGTGGGGGGCGTGGCATCATGACAGACAGCTCAACCAAAGGGCTACAGACCTCCCCCTGTCATGTTGCCTTCAGGGAACGTAGGATCTAAAACGATTCGGCTACGCCACATGAAACTGCTGTCGGTGACAACCTTCCATTTGCACGCCATGCACGAATATCCTGCACGGCTAAAAGTGTTTTAATTTCCAAGGCTGTTGAGATGTGAGATGTGGAAGCTGTTTTAGGCAGTACTAAGGACCAGTTGTAGTACAGGAGCGACAAAATTACGCCAGATTGTGCACCAAATTCGGCTCATCCCTCTCCAGTCTCATGGCAACCAAGGATCTCAAACTTGGTGTTAATAGCATTTAGTTTGACTGAGATATCAAACAGTTGTGTTTTGAGTGTTGATTGGCGGCGATGCTGTTGGAGGGTGCGCTCACCTTTTAGTTGCATGTCATCTTGTAGTGTATGATATGGAGGAAAAAACCTATAAATGTCAAGTCAAGTCAAACTTTATTGTTAATGCTGTTATATGTACAGGACATAGACAGAATTAAAATAGCGTTTCCCTCAAATCCCCTGGTGCAAACAGCAATAAACATGAAATATAAAATATAAGATATTAAAAATAAATAAAAATAAATAAATAAATGCATAAAAAGATATGTACAAGTGCAAATTAGGTTTGTAAAAGAGTTTGTAAAGTAAAGTGGCTGCTGCCATTTGGTTTGTGCATGGTGATGGTGCTGGGAGTGGTGGGGGGTCAGTGTCCAGAGTTTATGGGGGCAGAGGGCAGGGAAGGAAGGGGGGGAGAGCCGGAAGGGAGTTCAGGATCCTGATGGCCTGGTGGATGAAGCTGTCTCTCAGTTTGCTGGTTCTGGCCTTGAGGCTCCTCATTCTCCTCCCGGAGGGCAGGAGGTTGAAGAGGCAGCCACCCGCAATGCTGAGTGATTTGCAGGCCAGGCGTGTGCTGTAAATGTCCTGGAGGGAGGGGAGGGAGGCACGGATGATCCTCTCAGTGGCTTTTACGATGCGCTGCAGGGTCTTCCGGCAGGATACAGTGCAGCTGCCGTACCACAGAGTGATGCAGCTGGTCAGGATGCTCTCGGTGGTTCCATGGTAGAAGGTGTGCATGATGGGGAATGTTGCTCTGGCTCCTTTCAGTCTGCGGAGGAATTAGAGGCGCTGCTGAGCTTTCTTGGCCAGTGAAGAGATGTAACTGCTCCAGGAGAGGTCCTCGGTGAGGTGCACGCCCAGGAACTTGGTGCTGCTCACTCTCTCCACAGCAGCACCGTTGATCGTCAATGGGGGGTGCAGGGTGTAGGCTCTCCGGAAATCGACAACAATCTCCTTCGTCTTCTCCACATTGAGAGAGAGATTGTTGTCTCTGCACCACTCAGCCAGTTAGCTCACCTCGTCCCTGTAGTTTGACTCATCGTTGTTGTTGATGAGCCCCACCACAGTAGTGTCGTCCGCAAACTTGATGAAGAGGTTGGTGTTGTGTGTTGGTGTGCAGTCATGGGTCAGCAGGGTGAAGAGGAGGTGGCTGAGCACACATCCTTGGGGGGCCCCTGTTTTCAGCATGATGGTGCTGGATGCGGTGCTGCCGACCCAAACTGCCTGTGGTCTTCCAGTCAGGAAGTCCAACAACCAGTTGCAGAGTGAGGTGTTAAGTCCTAGACAGTCCAGTTTCTGTATCAGCCGCTGGGGGATGATTGTATTGAATGCTGAACTAAAGTCTAAGAACAGCATCCTCACATATGAGTCCTTTTTGTCCAGGTGGGTGAGAGCTGAGTGGAGGGTGGTGTAGATTGCATCATCAGTGGACCAGTTGGCCCGATATGCAAATTGGTAGGGGTCCAGGGAAGGTGGGAGTACAGACTTGATGTGCTGCATGACGAACCGCTCAAAGCACTTCATGATGATGGGGGTCAGTGCCACAGGGCGGTAGTAGTTGAAGCATGATGGAGAAACCTTGTTTGAAACAGGGACGATGGGGGTACTCTTGAAGCAGGTGGGGACAACAGCTTGGCTCAGGGAGGTGTTGAAGATGTCTGTGAGGGCATCTGTGAGCTCCTCTGCACAGTCCTTAAGCATACGACCAGGAATGTTGTCAGGACCTGCAGCTTGGCAAGCGTTGATCCTGGAGAGGGATCTCCTCACACTGTCATCTGGAGGGGGTGGTGTCTTCTGTGCAGGGGTGCTGTTGTCAGCTTCAAATCGACCAAAGAAGTTATTTAGACTATTAAGCAGAGTGATGTCACTGTTACAGGTCTGTGGTGGAGGTTTATAGTTTGTGATGGTCTGTATCCCCTGCCACAGGCTCCTTGTGTCTCTGCTGTCAGTGAAGTGGTGGGTTATCCTGCTGCTGTACTGCCTCTTTGCTAGTCTGATGCCACAGGACAGGTTGGCTCTTGCTGATCTCAGACCAGCCTCATCACCTGCTCTGAAAGCAGCGTTCCGGGCTCTCGGTAACCTGTGGACTTCCCCCATCAGCCATGGTTTCTGGTTGGCCCGTACTGTGATGTCTTGGTGTCTGTGACTTCATCGATGCATTTGCTGATGTAGGCAGTAACAGTGTCTGAATACTCCTGAACATTGATCTGGAAGTTGTAGGTGGCTGCCTGCTTAAACATGTCCCAGTCTGTAGTGTTAAAGCAGTCCTGAAGTGCTGAGGAGGCACCCTCTGGCCACACCCGCACTTGCTTCTGGACCGGTCTGGTGACTTTGACCTTTGGCCTGTATGCTGGCATTAGCATCACAGTGATGTAGTCTGAAGCTCCGAGATGGGGGAGGGGTGAGGCCTTGTATGCTCCTCTCAGTATTGTATGAACCAGGTCCAGTGTGTTGTTTCCCCGTGTTGGAAAGTCAATGTGTTGGTACAACTGAGGAAACACTGTTTTATGATTTGTGTGGTTGAAATCTCCAGCCACAATGAGAAATCCCTCTGGATGGGCTGTCTGCTGGTCACCGATGGTGCTGTACAGTTCACTCAGCGTGGGACGCGACGCTTCTCCACGTACAGCTGCGGTATTTTTTCCCCTCATATAAGTTGCCAGAGACAGTTACAGTTACTACGTAACGTGTTCGGTCCTGTAACGTTGCTTTGTGGGACATTTCTCTGTATTTAGTTGAGTGAAGGACCTGTGCATTTATCAGAATATCAGACTGACACGCCCTCGCTCTGCGCCTCCGGATTATCCGTTCAGACTGGGACGGCTCACCAATAATGCGGCCCTGATACCCCCCCAGGCGCATCAGAGCCGCAGCGAAATTTCCCCCCTCTCCGCATCTGAAACTTTCACACAGAGGAGGGTGCGGAGAATTGGCGCAGGATCCCCGCATGCAAACGGCTGTGTGAAAGGGGCTAGTGTTGTTGCAGCTAGGAGGGATGTAAACTGCAACTAACAGGATTGCAGAAAACTCCCTCGGTAGATAGAAAGGCCGGCACTTGATGATCATAAACTCCACACACTGCATGAAAAGTGGGATTTTCATCAGTATGCAGCACTGCAGATTGCCGTGGAAGTTCAGGTTTACGACTGCAAACGGCAATTTGCAGGCAACATCGAAAACTGACGTGAATTGTCGGAAATTGACGTGGGCCTTGCTTGGCAGTTGTCCCCCCATGACCCCCCTCCCCCTGATTCTAGGGGAGGCTTTAACATGCAAATGAAAATGCTGTGAGCTATACAAATGCAAATCAGGGTAGCAGGGGGAGTTTTACCTCAGGTGACATTTTTCTATAAGGTATTGACTTCATTTTAAGAAAATCTCTGGTATAAATAGATCAGGCCCAGTATAGCCTAATTATAGACTCTTAAGTTTTAGCTTGTATTGATTTATCTGATGAAAGTATGCTAGATTAATTACTGTGTATGTCATTAGCAATGGTCAATGTTGTGTAAAAAAGATACACAAAATTATTTATTTTATTTTTTCTCTCCTGGGACCAAGTTAAATATAAAACGCCAGTTGTTAAGAAGTTAAAATTTGCATGAAATATTTTGAGATAAGTAAGATATTAAAATGCATCAATAATTACTGTTTAAAATGTGTGACTTTAAAATCTAATTTCATGGGTTCTGAATGTTTAAAAGAAGTTAAAGTAATTCTTATTACGTGTGAGAGTTTATTATCTTTAAGAGTTTTACACTTCCGGGTTGACCGGAGCGTCAGTGACGAGGAAGAAGGAGCAAAGAGTTAATGGCGTCGAGCAGTTAACAGTGGACTGTGTGTGTCGTTAGTGTCGTGTTTTATCACTAACGGACTGTAAACTTTTGTCGGACGACGGCTGTGAGTGTGTAAGGTGGACTCTCCATCGCAGTCGAAGTGTTTGTTTTTATTGGACACGAAGCAAGTTCGGCTAAGCTAGCTAACAGGAGCTAAGCTAGCTAGCAGGAGCTAGGCTATCGGCACGGCCATTGTCGAGAGGAGCCTGCGCTGACGGGAGGAGCTTTGCCGTGTCGCCACGGAGAATGTCGCCGACATAGGTGGCTTCGCTGCCGCAGAGGGACACAGAGATTTATCGCTGCGAGCATTTTGTTTTTACAGACTAACCTCGCCTCATAACAAGGCCGTGACCTCCTATTTGCTCGGAGCTTTGTCTGCAAGTCCAGATTTACATGATGCCGATAATGATGCCATCGTGTGTAAGTATCGTTTAATGTTTTCTCCTTCCTTGTTTAATTCTACTGTGACTTGCGTTTTTTTATTCATACCACTCTCATTTAATTGTTTTCCAGCTGCCTGTAAGACATTACGAGACAGTACGCAGGAGCTTCAGGTACAAACAACCAGATCTTCCATCGCAGGCTGAAGCTGTTTAGAGTTCAGCTCGGACTCGATCGAGAAGAAAGAGGGTAAGACTGATGAAAAAGTAGGTTTGCGACATTTTGTGAATTTGCAAAAAAAAAAAAAAAGCTGAGGCCTATATCACGAGATTTAGCACAATTCAGGGAAGGCGTGGACATAAGGATTTTGAATGTGCGATGAAGTATATGGGAGTTATAAGCCAAAATGCACTTTCCACGATTATAGCGCCACCTAGAGGTGGAAATTCACAACAACAATAGATTATGACATTTTTCGGCAGGTGTGACCTATATTCCAAGTTTGGTGAGTTTTGGAGTATGTTCAGGTCGTGAAAAATGCGATCATTTGGGACAAAAAAGTCATCCCCAAAAAAATAATAGGCCCTAATAGACCAGCTCACTTCAGATGAGCCCACACTTTTTATCATGTGTACACAGTTACTGTAGGGAATAGAATTAATGCATAAATCAGCTCTTAGGTATCCACACCATAACTGCTGTTATCCCCTTTAGTCAACAATAAATCCAGCTTTGGCTTTATCCCATAACAGTGTGACCCCAGTGACCAAGTGTCAAATAAGTTCACTTTAAATATAATTCAAAACTAAACAGCTATTCCAACTCTATTATCTGTACAACAGAATATCTCAAGGTAGCTCATGAAAAATTAACTTTTACGTGTCCCAGATGAAAATACTCCAAACATGGATAAAGTTGTTTTAAAGATTAAACTATAAACTCATTCCTGATATACAGCATAATGAATGAAGCAATGGTAACACCCAGCATTTGTTTCCACTGATTGCTCTCTTTCTCTCCTTCCTTGGCTAAATATAAAATGGCCTATTATCAGCTTATTCTGCAGTCAGCCAGGGATCTCCACAGCTCTAAGTGATCCTAGGTACAGGACCAAGAGCCTTGCCCCTCTATCCTTCACCGCTGCCACCCTTGCCCTGAGCCCATCTACCATCATCTGCTGTTCATGGATCAGCTGTCTTTCCTTGAACACGCTCCCCTCTCGTCTCTATTGTCCCAAAGCTCTGGATCAAAACCATCAGCAGTAAACTGACCAAATGCCACCTCTCTGGCAATGAGAAGTGGCTGGAATTACGCAATGATGCCCTCCCCCCTGAAGCACTTTCACGGTGTGAGGCCCAGAATGCTAACTGCCCACTGGAACAGAAACGACACTGACTGCACCAAGGACTTCAGAGCAGGATATTGGGGCCTGACCAGGCTTCTACCAAAGACCTGCAACCTCCAAACTACTTCTTTAAAATTACTTGATCAAATCAAGTGGCAGGTTGCTACTAATTTCCTTAGACAAACAATAATTTCTGAACCTGAAATATTTGATATTTTGCTGTCTTGGCATGAACAGACTCTGTGATACAACGTTGACAAATCAACTTTAAAGTTGATATGGTGACCTTGTTCGTAAACAATTGTTTATTTAATGTGATTATGCAAAACTTTCAGTTTTGTTGATTCTGGCGGCCCCTTTTGACAAAAGCAGTACGACACCAGTGCCTGCTGTCGCAAATATGTTGCTGGAGCTCACATTCATTCAAGTGACAGAAAGACCGCAGGATGGATCACAATGAGGTCATGTGATTTTATACGTGATATATGTGATTGAACCCAACCACAGGCATTGTTATGCCCCTGGAAATACATTTGCCATTAGAAACACAATTCAGTGTGCTGTGCTTGTTTTCGTAACCATAGCAACATAGAAGAAGTGCATCCCGGGAAAACGGAGTAAATTCTCCGTGTTGCCATCGGTCGCAACTGTTTTGAGACGTTTGTTGTTAGCGGTCATCAGCGCCTTAGTTGAGACGCTGCACTTCATTTTCCCCCTTTGATAAGGCAACGTCTGAGTATTGTTCATACAGTAAATGAGGCCGTCGAGTTATTTTATGTTGTGTGCAGATTGAAACACAGTGGGATGCTAATTGTGTTGCTAAACTAAGTTATCCTATGCTTAACAATGTTGCTTAATAATGCAGATATTTCGTTATATTGTGCGTACAGTTTCACAAGATTCCCAGTAAACTTCAAGGACATTACTCATCTGTGCCCTGGTGTTTTTTGGGAGGGTTTAAACTCATTGGAAAGATAGCCCATGACAGGCATTAATAATAACTGTATAAAAATAGCAGTATCTTCACAGATGGTTGTATCGTTTGCTGTTACAGTTCGTTTATAATCATCAGAGGAGTCCCAAGACTGTTTCATAGACACCTTTCCTCATCATCACTCTAAACATCCAGCAGACATGGAGGAACATAACCATTAATTCGTTGTTGGTAATCTGAACTATGTAAGTCCCAGAAGAGACCGACTTCTCTTCTCTCTATTGGCCTGATATAATCCTTCCTACGGAAGCCCATTTCCACCAGTTAAAGGGAAGAAAAAATATTAAATCTATTGCCATATAGCTATGAGTTAAAAAATCATAGTTAAGATGTTCATCTCACAATTAAAAATGTTGTCTCATAATTAGGGTTCTAACCCCGAAGGAGTAGAACCTTGCCTTGCTTGGTGTCATTATTTTCAGCAAAACCTCACGTGTGACTGTACAGTTATTTTTTCATTTTGACATACTATATTAGCACTATGGACCTAAAATCACAAAATAACATACAATCAGAGTAGGAAAAAGTTAGATTTTTTACTGTGAAACCACAATTATGTTTAATGAACCAATTGCCTTAGTTATAATGCAAATATAAGATTTTGTTGTTTGCTAAATTTGTGCACAAGTTTTTGAAATGTACAAAGTTATGTGTAACTATTTACATTTAAATGCAAGCAATGCCTCAGGCTCAGGGCTCAGCTCATTCCTGCCTGTTCCACATTCAGCAGTCTCCTCCTTCTTTTGACTCACAACACAAAAAAACGACTCCACTACACACTAAACACACTACACCAAACACTACATAACACACTAACTATACACTCCAACCACGCTAAATGTCACAAATCTCTCAACTCTTAAAACTCGCTATCTCTGTCGCTGTCTCCAACACGTCACTGCTGCTGTCACTCATCCGCCGACGCACACCCTTGAACCAAGCAGCAGCTATGTTGAAACTCTCAGGTCAGTCTGATCCTCATCCTCAGAGATACTTGAGGAACACACACATACACACACAGACAGATAGACAGAGATTCCTTGCTTTTATAGAGAGATAATGTTTTGTTGTCTGCCGCTTGACCTCAAATTCCCGTGAGCTGGAATGGGCCAGAAACTTGAAACTTGGCCCAATGATTGGAAATGATGTGCATCGACTTTTACTAAAATATGAGACCAGTCAGCCAGATGGTGGCGCTGTAACTAAGGCTTGAAAATGCGTTTTTGGGAAGGCCACGCCCCTCACACAGTAAGTCTGATTGACTTGAAATTTGACACACAAGTCCACCTCCATGTGCTCTACAAAAGAACCTCTTGGACCATAAAGCTCCGCCTATTTAGATTTTTTGCTAATTAGCATAATTTGAAAAACAGTAAAATGAATAGAATTTTTGAAAGATTGACTCTATCAACACCAAATTTGGTATACGGTTTCGGGGGATGAAAAGACACATTTCTACTATAAATTAGCCAAATTGGTCAAAAAACATGGCTGCCACGGACCAATGTATTTTCGCAATGGGCGAGGCTTAGAAAGGGTTAGGGTTAGGGGGTTAGGGTTAGCCTACCATTACTGTGAATTAGGTCAAAGGAGATCAAACGCTTCATTCACAGAGAGGCAACAGATGCAATGGAATTTTAGGTGTTCGCATTGAAAACGTTGGGTGCACCAGTGCGACCTAGGAATAATTTTAGGCACAACCAAATGGTCGCCCTCTAAAGCCCTATGCTCTGTTCAAACGTTCCATAAAACTAGTTTTAGAAATGTATCACTTAATCATCATCTAATTTAACATTCAATTGAATTATGCTAACTGTGAACATTTAATTTCCTTACCTGGAGAAAAAAAATATCTGCATTCTAGCAGCACTGCACCTATCTGTCTATATGTCTTTCGCGTAAAAGTAGTCATGTGATCAATGGTTAAAATAATAGACACTGCGTTAGAGCTATTATGTGCACAATGTGGACCAATAAAACTGAGTATTAGAATTAGAATATTAGAATAGTCTCAAACAAAATTTTGGTCATCAACTTTTAAGGTTATCAAAAGATGGTTCACCCAAAGATGATAATCCACTCATTATCTACTCGCCCTCCATCAGATGAAATGTTGTAGTCCACAAAACATTTCTGGAGCTTTGCAGCAAAACAGCGTTGCAGCATTCTCCAAAATAACTGAAGTAGATGTGAAATTGTTTTAAAATATAAAAAAAAAAAAACTAATCTTGCGTAAGCCACATTAATTTGCTACTACAGTGAAGATTATGTCTTGCCAGAAAAGTTCAGTGGACTACGATAATACATTTTGGATAAAGTGTTCCCTTAAGTCAGTTATTCAGTCAAACTTTGCCTCTCCCCATTTTGTTTCTTTCTACTCATGTTTGTTCTATTGTAATGGATTGTATTTTTGTTCAGGCTAAGAAAACATGACACTTCTACAATTAGTTAGTTAAAAGTCCTCAGCGTTTCCATATTACACCGGTGCTGGCTTCACTACAGTGGCTTTCTGTTAATTTGGGGCTTAATCTGAAATCCTTCTAATTACCTTTGAGGTATCACTCATGTTGGCCCAAACTCATATAATTGATTTCACTAATAGACCAGTATGAACCGTCTCCCTCGAGTTCAGGGGGATCTCAACTCTGTAAAGGCTTTTAAATCAATCAAGCCCAAATAGGAGCAGTAACATATAACAGAGCTCTTGCAGTGAGATCACAGTTCTATCACATTCTCACATGTTTGAATCTAAATATAGTTTTTTTATTTCCTTTCTCCATTCTCAACACTCTCCTGAGAAGTCACTTCAGCCTCCATTCACCTCGTTTCACCCCATTAATGTGGCTTGAAGTATGAGAAAACGTGATTACCCCTCCTCCCCGCACATTTAGCTGCTAAAAATTCATTAAGCAACCCAAACAGAAAAGCTCTTCAACACTCATCGATTAGGCCCACAACATCATATGACAGTACCACCACGTATATCTTAACGACATCATTATTGCAATAATGGCCATTGTCTTATGGTAATTATCCATGATGTGTTATTGAAAGGCTCATTGTTCTGATGGTGGCGAACATAAATAAAGCAGCAATGAGACTTTATGAAGAGCTCCCTGTAACAACTAGTGTTACTGATGATGGAACGATGAAGACTGCCAAGTCTATTCAGAAAACAGAGCTGGCACGCCATGGTGTGACTGTGTGTGTGTGTGGCTTCCAAACTCTATCAAGTCTTGAGAACAGAGGATGCAAAGCTCCTCCTTCTGAGCTTGTTAGTTATTTCTGGTGTTTAGGGTTCCTGAGGAAAACTTCCAATCCAGTTTGGGCGTGGACAATCATAATCTTCAGGACAAAAGTTAACAACTCCTACAACAACAGACATCACCGCTGAACAGTAAGAACAGCATTTACTGGATCCTTCATCGCTAGGTCATAACTAACTGTTGCATTTTGGTTAGGTTTAGGCAACAAAACTACTTGATTAGGTTAAGAAAAGATGATGTTTGGGTCAAAATAAGTACATAAAAGTTAGGTTGCCTACATGACAAAAGTTAAATACCTTAATAAACTAAAATAGAACTTGCGATTTTTGATTCCCCACTGGACACGCAACAGCGTTATCCTGGGTGAAAGTTCTGTGAAAGGCCGATCCATCTACACCAACCTACTCCATCTGTGGAAGCTGTCGACCTTATACCACGCTGCCTGACTTCATCCCTGCCGTAATAATAACTATGACCACTTGAAATCCCTGCATAACAAAAGATGTGAATATATCTGTGATGGTTTGGGCTGATGACTACAAGTTTGAAAGTGAAACAAATCGAGAAGTATGGGGTGAACATGAGGAGAGTAGCTCACCAGACCTCTGTAGTGCACTCCTCATCTTTGCTGCAGGCTAAAGGCAAGGCTAACTTAGCTGCTGCTAGCATAACACACATGAATTGATATTTATATTGTCATAAACGAGCTGCTATCTGTGTTTCGTTGTTTCTGAAACAATGAAAATAAACATCTATTCTGTTCTATCATATGAATCTACAACTGTAGTCAAGAAATGAAATACTCTTACTTCTATTTTCCTTACTGAACAGAAAATACACAACTGTACATGATCCTGTGATCCGAGGTCATGGTCCAAGCAATAGGTAGCTGTAGAAAGCTATGGTCAAGGATAGCTAGGAAGGAGCAGCATTTGTTGGTTCATCTGGTAATATGCTATGCTTTTGAAACTATCTTAAAAATTCTAGCAATATTTTACACATAATATCTGAAATTATGAGATTGATTCTAGAGAAAGTACATTAATTGCACTGCATGAAAAGTGGGATTTTCGTCCCCGTAAATGCCCGAAAATCTCCCTAATAAACCCTGCGAAGTTCGCGTTCGTTTGTGCCACATACTGACGGAAACGAACCATGACGTATGTGGAGCTCGCGGAGGTGTGAACGGCGCCAATTAGCATATGAATAGCAGCGAAACCACGCCTGGCAACTCGGTTTTTGATGAAACCACTACTTTTAAACAAGAAAAATCACTCGTGTAGTCGGACGATGTGCTGTGAGTGTGATAAGAATTACTTTAACTTCTTTTAAACATTCAGAACCCGTGAAATTAGATTTTAATGTCACACATTTTAAACTGTAATTATTAATGCATTTTAATATCTTACTTATCTCAAAATATTTCATGCAAATTTTAACTTCTTAACAACTGGCGTTTTATCTTTAACTTGGTCCCAGGAGAGAAAAAATAAAATAAATAATTGTGTGTATCTTTTTTACACAACATCGACCATTGCTAATGTTATACACAGTAATTAATCTAGCATACTTACATAAAATGAATCAATTCAAGCTAAAACTTAAGAGTCTATATTAGGCTTGACTGAGCCTGATCTATTTATACCAGAGATTTTTTTAGTACCTTTTAGAAAAATGTCACCTGAGGTCAAACTCCCCCTGCTACCCTGATTTGCATTTGTATAGCTCACAGAATTTTCATTTACATGTTAAAGCCTCCCCTAGAATCAGGGGGAGGGGGCTCATGGGGGGACAACTGCCAAGCAAGGCCCACGTCAATTTCCGACAATTCACGGCAGTTTTCGGTGTTGCTTGCAAATTGCCGTTTGCAGTCATAAACCTGAACTTCCACGGCAATCTACATTGCCGCATACTGACGAAAATCCCACTTTTCATGCAGTGTTGTTGAGTGACAACCTGGTAATGACACTCAACAATCAACTTTCTTTCTCTGGAATCTCTTGAATCTCTCACCCCATCTTTAATTGAATTGTTCATGTTTATGTTCTATTTTGAATTTGAGACCACTGCTTTTGGATTTATTTTCTTGGCACCATGAATAAGGACATCAAAAAAAAATATCCATATTTTTGTTAAAATGAACACTGACTTCATATTCATTACATGGCTTCGTGGCCTCAGATTTATTTTGAGGAGCTTTAAATTCTGTGGTACTGTTTTTGTATTGTGCTTCACAGTGTGTGGTCAAAAAGTTAGTGTCCGCGAGCGAGCGTGCATGTGTGTGTGAAGAAGACACAGGGGTAGATGGTGGGAGTGTGTCTCCAGCTACGAACTTTCTGGCAGCTATTGTTTCCTGTGGGTATCCTATCACAATTTAGTCAAAAGCAAATCCAGAAGGAGCTCTCTCCCGTTCTCAGTCTTCAAGCTGTGTGCAGTTGTGGACCTGTGTTCCACTTTGCATGAAGAATGTTTGAGGAAATGGGAAACTTCTTCCAGATGGCCAGGCACATGGCCCCGTTCATCCACGGTGTGAAAACGATCCGACTCTCACACATGTACTCAGACACATGCCAAAACCACAGTTAAGGGCACAATATACAGTACTTCTATCCTGCTTGCACAGTTGTCTCATTTTCCAGTTAATTTCAGGTCGAATCAGATAATGAGTTTCCCCAGCCTCCTACATCTCCTGAAAGATTCATATTGGCAACAACTGTCTTATTGGGAAAGGCTCAAACCTTCTAAAACCTGCTTCCTATTGCAACTATTTCTTACCCCTAAAAACTCTGAAAATAAATGTTACCACCTGGTTTTTGGTTCATTTTGTTGGATATATATAACAGCTATGTGGCCATTATGTCA
Organism: Diplodus sargus; assembly: GCA_903131615.1. Classification (NCBI taxonomy): domain Eukaryota; kingdom Metazoa; phylum Chordata; class Actinopteri; order Spariformes; family Sparidae; genus Diplodus; species Diplodus sargus. The sequence goes on from CAEMYA010001159.1 coordinate 219,721, forward strand.
ATATTTATTACAGCAAGTTCATATACAATTATACCAGCAAGGTTTCAATAAGTTATTTAAGAGTAGAGAAAAAAGATTTGCACCTACTGTTAAAAAAATAACTATACCTAGAAAATTTTACTAAAATCATCAAATGCAATGCATCACAGCATTAATCGCTAATAAGGGTGTGAATGTTCACTGGTCTAACAATTTGATTACGATTATCCTGTCAACAATTCGATTCGATTCTGCGATACATCACGATTACTGCACATGGCTATGTTTTCATCAAAGGATAAAAGCAGTCAGATATATATATGAACTCCCTTTTTATTTTATGCGTTCTGAGAAAGCACAAACATCACAAAAACTAGAACCACGAGTTTATGTAGTGCTGTTTACTTGTTAACAATATGTTAATTGGCATATGAAATATGTTATACTGATTTACATTTTTACTACTGCCTTACTTGTAAACAGAAATAACTGAGATAGGCCAAGCCAACCTGTGTGAATAAATATGCTCGACTGGCTTGGCTCATTGATTAAATTACCCAGGCTTTGGATTCGTAGTAAAGTGCAGGCGTAACCTTTTCTGTTAAGTGGCTGCATGACGGGAGCTTATATCGCAGCTCCAGTGTCTTAACAGGTGACGAAACCCGGTGTTGTCTACAACAGAATAAGGCAGTAGATCCTTACTGATACAAGCTGACACAGATCGGGTTATTCTCTCCCCTTTCTCCGTGTTGGGTGGCAGAGTTGGCAGCGTGGCATCAGTTCTTGGCTGTGCTGGGTCTGCTGTCTCTTTGACAGCCGCTAACATTGACAGTAGCCTCTCCGGGTTAAAACTGCTAATGTGGTTTCTCAAGTTAGCAGTATTCCCTAGGTATTTAATGTTTGTGTGATACACTTTACGCGCCGCATGTCTTGCCCAGTTCGTGCTTGTCAGTGTCTTCATAAAATCTGAAATGTGTCCAGGTGGCCGCTTTTAAAATCCTAGGTGCATTTTTAATGACTTTTTCCTCAGCCATGTCGCACAACGTTTGAGGTGACGTCAGTCAGATGAGACGCATATAGTGTAGCTACTGTGAACTGGCCGGAAAGAGGGTAGAACAGAGCGATGGTTGAAACGGAGTAGGACTTATACTGGCACGGCCCGAAAATCAACAAGTAACATTAGTAGGCTATAATTGATTACGGTGTGTCACTGCACCGATGCATAATCGTCAATGTCCGCATCGCTAAAATGATAAATTTCAACACCCCTAATAGCTACTGCTAATTTTCAATTCCTGGACAATATTCTCTCAACAAATCAACTAAATTTCGGACTCTTGAGTAGAAATTTAATTTGGAAATTAAAAAAAAAACATTTTGGCATTATCAGTCTTTTATAGAGCAAATACATTTCAATTATTATACACATATTAGACCTGTCAGTCACATCATGATAGTGATTGACAACAACAGTTAAGGTAATTATATTCACTGTAGCTGACTTGTCTTGTGAATGCTGGTGACTCATGATTTGGACTCCTGAGGGAAGAAAAGGTAAGTGAGTAAGACGCCTTTTTTTTTACGAAGTGATCAAGCTGACACATAGATTGCTGGCAGCACCTCTTGTTCAAGTTATTACTGATAACTTGAGAAACAAAAAAGGAAAAGTGAGGGAAAATAGAGATATGCTGAGACTCTTCTCTACCCAAACACAATGAATTATCCATCACTGAAGCAGCTCATTGATTTCTTCATTGTATTTCACTCTTTCCTCAAAAGTTTCTGCTTTGTGGCTCTCTCTACTGCTTAGTTTGGAGAAATGTAATCTGGACCCCAGGGAGGGCTAATCATCAACACATTTGTAATGGTTGAATAACTCTCTGTATGTGTGTTTGGTGTGTGTATGCACATCCATTTCTGAAACAAACTGATTAAGGAGACATCAAAGTGAGAAGTGAGCCGTAGATGTAGTGTTAGCTTGCAGCCAAGTAGCCTCAAATCAATGGCTTCAAAACACTGAAACAAACTGAAACAAAGATACAGATTGACTGAAGCTTTAAGTTACTATTAGCACTTTCAGGCAGGCTTTAATTTTCTCTGTACTCTGTGCCAAAAGAGAGGGCGGTCTGACGGCGATGTAAATCGGTGTGAATTTTCTCTATACAACGTACACTTGCAATAATATACATTTTTTTTTAGGTGGGCCTCGTTTTAGGTGGTTAAAATTCGCTTTGCATCTGGACTCTGTTCACTGTAGTACAAAGCTGAGTGTCTGGACTGGAGCGGCTCTCTGCTCCTCCTAACTGAGGCTGTGCTGATCGGTGATTACGGTAGGAAACAGACCAACTATAGATATGTACTTTATATGACCCCACTTCAAAAACATAAACTATCCCGTTAACATATTTTTTTTCAAAAATCTCACCTGTAGTCACCATTTAAAGGGTTATTTTTCAATTTCTTCTTATTTCAAATGGGTTAAAAAAAAAATCAATAATTATCGATATCGACTGATATGAAACACCTATATCGTGATACATTTTTCAGCCATGTTGCCCTGCCCTAACTCTGCACTTGTTCCTCTCAGTACTGTACTGCTGATTATTGGATATCCTACAGTCATACTGTCATTCATTGTAACTCATATACATGAAGTACATTCTAATGTACAGAGTAACATATTTCAAATAATTGTGAACTTTAAAGCAACATTATGTAATTTTTTTAACCTTATAATAACAGCTTCAAAATCATTTTGATGGTATAGTTTCCTGTAAAAGGGTGAATGGTGTCTCTGTCTCAGTCACTCCACACCACTATCACTTGTTTCTGCACTATGCAACTTCAGTGGGAGGGTAGGATCACATTGTTGTACACAGTTTTAATTCAAGGAGTTGTCAAGACATAATATTGTTATGAAGTAATGAGTTTTGTTTATAGTTCGCACCTACATTACATCTGACAAATTGTTACAGATGTGCAAGTTGTATTTGAGACTGTTCCGTTACACTCAGAAACTGTGGAGGGTGCCAAATAGCCTAAAATGCCAAATTCAAATTCTACATAATGTTGCTTTAGTGAAACAGCTCTTTTGCCAGGTCGTTCATAAGAGTTGGCCTATTTGTTGGAGGAGTAAATTTATGTCTGCTGTGGCAAAGCCTCTACTGAAGAAACCACACCTCGATTCAGAGCCTGTCACTCCACGGAAACCGCACTGACTGAAGTGGTAAATGACATCCTACTTAACTTAGATTCTAACTCAACATCAGTGCTCATGTTACTGGATCTCAGCGCTGCATTTAATACTATAGATCACAGCATACTGTCAGACCGACTTGAAAGTCAATTTGGCATCTCTGGCCTGGTTCTAGCCTGGCTAAAATCGTACCTGTCCGAAAGAACACAATGTGTGTGCCCCTAAAAGCTGACGACAAATCTCAAATCACGAAACTAGAGACCTGCCTATGTGCAGTGAAGAAGTGGATGTCTGAAAACTTCCTGCTCCTAAATTCGGAAAAAACTGAGATGCTGGTCATCACTCCAGCCAGCCAGAGACACCATGTTGATCAGGTGGCTGTCATTCTCGACAACTGCGTTATTTCTCAAAGCTCAACTATCAAGAATCTAGGTGTTACTTTTGATTCTACGCTCTCTTTTGATCAGCACATCAAAGAAATTACCAAGATCGCCTTCTACCACCTGCGCAATATAGCCAAAATTAGGTCCTTCCTGTCCACGGCGGATGCAGAGATCCTGATTCATGCCTTTGTCTCGTCTCGTCTGGATTACTGCAATGCCTTATTTTCAGGCCTTCCACGTGAGAGCACTAAAAGTCTTCAGATGGTTCAAAATGCTGCAGCCAGAGTCCTAACACGTACGAGAAAATTTGATCATATTACACCAATCTTAGCGTCTCTGCACTGGCTCGCAGTGCATCTAAGATCAGACTTTAAGGTGCTGCTGATGACATATAAAGCTGTACACGGCCTTGCCCCGTCGTACATGTCAGATCTAATTAAACCATATATTCCAACTCGGGCATTACGCTCTCAAAATTCAGGGCTCCTGATGGTTCCCAGGATCAAGAAGAAGTCAGCTGGCTGCAGGGCTTTTTCCTATCGGGCTCCTTTCCTTTGGAATAACCTCCCAGCTGACATCAGACAATCTGGCTCTGTTGACGCCTTTAAATCTAAACTCAAAACTCACTTCTTTGACGTAGCCTTTAATTAGCCCTTGACATCACATGTGAGCTTCTTCAGTGGGTCGGTGTCAGTCTCAATGAGTTCCTACAGTATAAGACTACATTGTGCTGCCGACGAGAAACAATCTGTTTATTCTGATCAATATTGCATTTCTCTAACCTTTGTCTTTGTTTTCTGTTCCCACAAGCTGTGTCACTCTCTACACTCTCTTTAGCCTCCTCCTCCCCCTCCTCCTTTTTTCTCTCTCCTCCTCCTCTCTTTCTTTCAGGCTCCCTTCTGATGGACCACGGCATCCTGGGACAATCTACCGTTTCTGGGCTCCTGCTGCCTTGAAATACTGACTGATCCGGACCGTTACACCCTGGGCTCGGCTGGGTCCCTGCTCTCCTCTGCTTCACCACCTCCTGATATCTACATTCCTGTAAATCTTGATGCCTCTCTCTGTCCTTTACTAATTCTCCTGTGTGGCCTGCTCTTTTCCAGGTCATCATGGTGGACAGGAGGTCGTCTGGCTTGGGCAGCACTTGGTGATACCTCGTCCTGCTCGATCGTCTCCTGGATCCACTCAACTTTTCATGTAACTTGTATCAGACTTTCTGTAGATGTACTTTGTAAACTGTGATTGCTGCTCTTTCTGTACATGCAACATCTATTGCATGTCTGTCCATCCTGGAAGAGGGATCCCTCCTCTGTGGCTCTTCCTGAGGTTTCTTCCATTGTTTTTTTTACCCTGTTAAAAGGTTTTTTTTCCATCAACATGTGAAGTTTTTCCTCACTCGAATCGAGGGTCTAAGGACAGAGGATGTTGTTCACTGTACAGACTGTAAAGCCCATTGAGACAATGTGATTGTGATTTTGGGCTATATAAATAAAATTGATTTGATTTAATTTGATTAAATTAGGTTTCATAACACAGGAGTCTACTGAAGTGACTGATTGTTTTCCAGTTATTAGTTAGACCCCATGTATTTTAAGGCAAATCTAGATAACACTGCCAAAAAGTGTAACGTGAATAAGTGAATACATTTGATTATATCTTTTGCTGATTACCATTGAATTATTTCAATGAAACGCACACCCTCTCATGTAATATTAATATAACCTTCTAAAGAGTTCACAGAGTTTATCTCTCCAAAGGGGAACTTACTAACTTTTTCTAGGGCTTTCACCTGCATCTCATAGTCTTCATCAGTGGCAGTTAGCAGCCCATGGGGGGACTTTATTAAAATGGACTTGAAAATGAAAATATATATATATATATATATATATATGAAGTCTGTGAGATACACGGCAAGTCTGTCATTTACGGCCAAATTGAAAGTGTTCCTCAGGCAGAAAAACATGTTGTTGGCAGTAAGTAGGGATAGTCAGAAGAGATGATCATGTTGCATTTAATGTTGGCTAATAGTGAAGCATTCTCTATGTTGCATTATAGGGACTACAAACTGTAGGATTCCTACCAAACACTATTGCTTACTTAGTGTTGTAAGAACAAGGATGATGCGGCTGCCAGTCATCTCAGCTGTTTAGAGTAATTCACATGTCAAAAACGAATGTGTCAGTCAAAGCTTTAACTTCCTCTTTAATCACTTATCATCTCCCTGAACGCTTCTTTGGTTTGTTACAAAGATAGACGAGAATTTAAGTCCAAGTGGAGAGAGGAATGGAAGTGATGAAACAGAGGATAGAGTGAGGAAGATGAGGTGTGGATGCTGGAGGGATGATACGTCCACCTGAAATGTGATGCCTCCTACTGTTTGACTTAAAGAAACTCTGTTGGCTCTCTCTACAGTAACTTTCATTTAATTGATGTAACCCATTAACAGCAAGCTATAAAAAAAACACCACAAGTACACTTCACAGCTTTACATTAATTGCTATTGGACATGTTACAAACACATACAAGACTATAAAATTATACTCACAATTAATTTTTAAAAAAAAATGCTATTTGCCAATAGCAATATAAGGCAAATTTTTCCCTCATATTTTGTGCTTTGAGCAGAGTATTTACATTTTGAAAATAAAGTAAATACGCTCTGTCTGACTTCTATGGCAATTTAGCATATCTCTCACCCACTGAACCAATATATTATCCCACTACCCTCAGGGCGCAGGTACAAAACCATTAAGTTCAGGAGGGCCCGGCTGGGGAAAAGCCTGATCCCTGCAGCCATAGTGGCCCTGAACAGCAGGCCCCGCTGATCTGTCTGTCCGCTATTGTGCTGTCAGATTAGTTTGTCATTGTTGTTATTGTTGTTATGTATGTCTTTTATTGTTGGTGTGTATGTAGTGTCCGTTTGTCGTCTGAGATGTGTAATGTATTGTCAGTGAAGACAAATCTCCCTACGGGACAAATAAAATCAAACTCAAAAATCAAAATCATCTGACCGTTAAGCTTATATGATGGATATGACGTCAATGTGTTTGTGGAAGTGAGCTTTGGTTGATCTAGTGTACAGAGAGGTGCTGTCCTGTCAGATGATCTCTTCATCCATAAAGGAGTGCAGGAGCCCCCAGGTGGAATGGCTTCCACCCCCCTCACCTTGTTCAGTGTCAACGTGTTGCCCCTTCGCGACTAGCTGGAGGGACCGCGGTTATGTCTCTGTTTATGTCAAACAAAAATGCACTATGCAGTTCCAGAAACAATGGCACGTTCTCAGCTTATCTATGGCTGCAATATTTCATAACTAAACACATAGAGTACCTTTGTTTATATTTCAATTCGAACTAGAACTTCCTAGAAGAAAAGATTTATAATTTAAGATGACTTTTTTTAATTTAAAAATTATCAACAGGTACTCTAATGAATTATTCGTTTATTACTACTTATTACTGAATCGATATCGAAGCATTTAAATCAACATTAAATCGAACTGATATTGAATCGAATTGCGACCTAAAGAATCGAATTGAATCGTGAGCTTCTTAACAATACCCAGCCCTATGTGACATTACTATCAATTCCGTCCAACAAACAGATGACACTGAGTGATATTTTAAGCTCCATGCATCCACTAAAAATTAACAACTCTTGCAGGGAGTGTCCAAAGCTAGAAAGAAGTGAAGTGCACATATCCCTTTCAGTTTGAGGATCAAAAAGGTTTACTCTCAATTTGAAGCAAAAGAGTATTAAGAGAATCTGTCTGCCCGCGGTTATCACAGTGTTTGGTAATACAATGGCAAATCCTCATGTCTTTGACTAATCTTTGAGCACCTTGCCCTCTGTTTATTCTCTGCTCTGTATTTAAGGCATTAGTCTGGACTAGTCAACTGAGAGACCATATCAGATAAGTCAAACTTCTCATTTTAAAGTCCTCTAAAAGTAAGAGTGGGAATTCATTGTGGGTCTTGTGTTCAGCCTCCCACCATCGTCTTTTATAGGCGTCTGCCTCTCAAAAAGCTTCAAAGTCTAGTATTGAAAATGATGCCCTACCCCTGGATTGTGCTGTTAAACAGATCCATCTACAATAAAAAGCAAATTCTAGGATGTTTGTTATTAGTGCATTCAGAGGTTCTCCAAATGACCTAATGCTAATATCTCAAAATATATGCAGTCAAGGTCTCCGTATAATTCAAACAAAGCACATGTAAGACCATCTATCAGTCTGAAACCTGTTGCCAAACACTGACATTTTGTGGAACTTTCCGACTTGACAACCTGACAATCCAACCTGCATTATGTCGTGACTGGCCAGGTGTGCAAATGTGTTAAGGTAGTTTGAACTCCTCTCTCTCAAGCTCTCAAGAATACTTTTGGCGAGAGTCTTGCTGAAAGTGTGCGTTAATTGCGTCCATGCTACAAAGTTCAGAGTTCATGGAGAGAGATCATGAAGGTAACGGGATTCAGCCAAGAGGAAGCTATGGTGGCAGGAGTTTTGAGTGTGTTTGGGTGGGTGAAACAGGTGTAAACACTTTGGCCTTCAGGCACGGTCAGGCACCAATTTCCCAAGACCTTGTTTAATTGAGGCATTAAGCAAGAGTCCAATGTTTTATCGCTAGTCTAATGGTTAATGTAGCATATTTAATTAAACAATTGAATGACTAAGAAATCTTTTGAGTGCAAAGGGTTGGAAAACTCCCCTAAATGCTCTATTTTACAACGTAGAGGTTGGTAGCAACATACACACTTATACACACACACATGCACACACATACACAGTGGGACATCAGAGTTTTAAGTGTCCAGTTTATCTCTTCTCACTTCAAGGGTCCAGACCTCTGACTGTTGTAATTCACCTCAGCCAAACAAAAACACAACATCACTACAGCCACAGCATCAATTATTGACCAGAGCCTTTCCACACTGAGTCTCTTATTAACTAGCAAGAAAGAAAGAAAGAAAGACCTGTTGTCTACAGGCAGCCCTACATCCTCAAATGGTTACATCTGAGTAATCTTCTCACATTTACATTTTCATATATTTCAAGCTGCGTAGTTCAAACACAGGCATAAAATACCAGGTCAAGCCTCCGGTTAGCAAGAGAGCTATTCTCACAAGACAGGTGAAGGATGATGTTTGGTGTTTTTCTTTTTGAGACGTGCTATAGCCCATGAACTCTGGCCAGCCATATCAGACTGAAGGACCGACACAAAGGAGTAAAATGCAACATTGGTAAAGGAGCCAGCACTGACGCCAAAGCTAGGGCACAGACAAAACTCTCCGCAGTACACTGGGAAACACAGACATGGCATTTAGTGCGGTTATGGTTATGATTAGAAGGTACAAGCTGGAAACTTAAAACTTGATAATGCTTGAAGCAGTTGATGGTTTTCTCTGAAAAAGTTCTTGTTTAAGCGTAAGACATACATGCTATATTGTGGTTTGTTGTACTGACTGACCTTGACTGTTCCAAGATTTCAACAAGCGTTTGTGCCCACTCAATAGAGAAGGGTCATTTTTTCAGTACTCTCATGGTATGGTTACTATATGGATGAGTTAAGCCAAAAAAGCCACTTTGTTACAGTTTGTTTAAAGGTGCAATTTGCCAAAACTATAGGGGCCAGCATATCTGCTAGCTGCTGCTCACAGTACTCTTTGTTGTGACTTTCTTTTGTTTTAGCAACTAGCTAGCATTTGCAAGTACTGCACCTGTCAGCCATAGAGTTAAGTGGCCTTATTATGTGACAAGAGTCTAATTGAACCATGACCTTGAAACACCGGGAAAGTCATTGCAGACAACGGGGCTCAGGTCAAGCGGACTCTGCCGCCTGTACGCGGCTGGATGCCAAACCAGGACTGAACACAGCCTCCGAGACTGACTGATGCCAGTTTGAAGACAGGGCATACATATGGAGGCGATTTACAGCAGCTCATATCAGGACTATGACTCCATGGATGAAAGAACACAGCATGCAGAGACATCAGCAGCAGGGGAAAACAACTTTCTGAGCTGAAATGTTTTCACATCATTTATTTGGTGAATGGAGGATTTCTTTCTTTCCAAATGAAGCGTGTTTTATAATGACAATGCAGTCAAGCTTGCTTTAGTTCAGTAAAAGAGAGAAAAACTAAGTGTAAAAATATCTTATTTGTTGTAATTTAGCACCCTATCAGACTATTACACAATTGTGTATGTCTTTTTCAGTCCTAAGACTAAATAATCCAAACTCAGAGTCCACTCACTAACGTTTTCTGGGGCTTTTAACCACAACTCATGACCCTCATCAACAAAAAGATAAGTAGTTCACATCACCTGACCAACATATTGGAGGTATTTGGCATGAGATGTGAACGCCATTTTTGAGCTATCTCTGGTTGCCCACTGAGATGTGCTGGAAAGCTTAAAGGAAAGTAAGCTGAACTTGAGTAAAGATCATTTTTTCAAATTTTGATATATATGCTTAAATTTAGTTTGTTTAAGGGGCCCTCTGGAACTTCTATGTTCTGTTGGGTGCCAGTTGTTAGTTTATGTTAACAGAATCCATTTCTAAACTTTACCTATTGCTGCTCTTGGTTAGTGGAGCAAAGAGAACAAAGACTAGGCACTTGAGAACGCGCATAAACTCCGACCGAGTTCTTCATGAAGATGTCCACAATCCTGCAGCGTTAAAGGTCGCTTATTATACTTATTAGTGGGCTGTGCTCGCCAGCCCACTATTGATATTCACTGCGCGTCTTCTTATTAGTGGGCTGTGCTGCGCACAGCCCACTATTGATATTTACTGCGCCTCTTCTTAAAATTATTCTTCCTCCCGCCAAATTTCGGTCGCTAACTTGTCCCACACCGTTTGCCGCACACAAACAAAAAATATATCAAAACGTGCGGCTCGTTCTGACTCGGTATGCTATTATTCAGTTTTCCGAAATATTAATTTTTCGCGCCATACGGCGCGAAAAACTGCACAAAATTTCCCATAAGGAATGAATGGGACGAGGTAAAAAAAGTAGCAAATCTGCAACGTTTTTCAAACATCTCCTGCTCTGGCATTTTTTCACCTAGAAACACCATTCAAACTTTAAAATATAGGCACAAGTCTTGTCTATTTGACTTGTATTTGAACTTTTTTTCTACGATGTATAGTTTTTGAACTCTGACCCCTTAACGACGGTGAGTGAT
>CAEMYA010001159.1:238371-256680 GCA_903131615.1 Diplodus sargus
GGAGCTCTGTCACCCGGGAGGAGCTCAGAGTAGAGCCGCTGCTCCTCCACATCGAGAGGAGCCAGCTGAGCTGTTTCGGATGCCCCCGGGACGCCTCCCTCGGGAGGTGTTCTTGGCATGTCCCACCGGGAGGAGACCCCGAGGAAGACCCAGGACACGCTGGTGTGACTATGTCACCCAGCTGGCCTGGGGACGCCTTGGGATCCTCCCAGAAGAGCTGGAGGAAGTGTCCGGGGAGAGGGAAGTCTGGGTGTCCCTGCTCAGGCAGCTGCCCCCGCGACCCGGCCCCGGATAAGCGGAAGCAAATGGATGGATGGATGGATGGAATCGATATGAGAACTAATAAGGAATTGGATTGATAGGCAGAATCGACAATGGCATTGATATTGATAAAAACTTATCAATTCCCACCCTTAATTATGTCTCATATTTTTTGTTTTCTTGAATTTTGAGGTACTTGCAGAACCAGTGGATGGAACATTTTCAGTCTGGGTGGCCAATGGGAAAATGAAAGGCAGCTAACTACGGTATGTCCAGGAGATACAAATCTGTTTGATTTCTTTGTCAGATAGGATGAAAGCTGTCTAACACAGCTGACTTAATAAGATACTTGGCTGCAGGCCCAAATAGTATCTCTAATATCTCCTCAAAATGATTAGCCTTATAAAATCTAGCCTATAGCATAAAGCAGAGCCTTCCTTTTGCCCTCTTGCGTCAGGATGAAGCTACATCGCCTGTACCATCAAACTGCAATACGTAGAAGCAAAAAACCCTAAGAACTTCCACTGACCCAGGGCTGACTTGGTAAATGTTTTAAAAGTTCGTTTCCACCCTAAACTAGGAGTCAGTTAAAGGGCGGCTCCACAGCTTGAGACTTACAGAATTAGCTTGGAGAGCTCTAGAACATTTACACAACAAAGACTGTCATCAAAGCCACTCAGTGGAGTCTCTAGGCGCTTGGCTCAAAGCAACCAAAATGCACGATTTCCAACCCTGGTAGAGCTTGGCTTCCAAAGATGTTTATGGAGTCCACAAAACGGGAACAGAGGACATTTCTCTGAGCAGCAGCCTGCTTGCCAGGGCTGATAACAACCTTGGTAATATCTCAAACAAATTCAGTGAATATCTGCTTCTTCTTGGACTCCAACTATCAGAAAAATCTTGCTGATGAGGAATTAGACAGCATGCATACAGTATCTGAATTTGCAAACCAGCCACCATGTGAGGCTCTCTGAGTCATGCAGCATGCAGCCAGTATTCCCCGATTGGTCGTTGGCCTACTGTGACTCAACCGATGTCTCTGGACACAGCCTGTCCGCCTCTGCACAGCTGTCCTTTTCCTAATGAGATGCTGGTGTAAAGCTTGACACTCTCACCATGCAGGCAGAAAGGCAAAGTAACAAGTAGCATTGGTCCCTTGACATACGGATTAGATCAACCATGCTGCATACTTAGTACTTGTGCCTCCCCAAGCTAATTTTGATTGCCAGCTGTTAAGTGCTGGGCAGGTAATGTCCAGTGGGATTCTCAAAGCTATTTTGCTGAACAGAGCTGGAAACGGGATTAATACTGGAGAGCTGTAGCCCAAAAAACAAGTTTAAGAAGCTGAAAGGCTCTGTACAGCTGTGTGAGGGAAGGGAGGGGAAATACACTAGCTGACTGGACTTTGTCTTTGCATTATATTTTGTCAACACCAGTGTTGCGGGTAACGTTACAGAAGCAGCATTTTATCGTAGTATATTTATTTTAGCGGTAACAGAGTAATATAACACATTACTTATACAATATCAGCAATATTTTACAACAATTATGTCATGTGGCACGTAACAATCTGTATTAGATCTGGCCAAACTGAAGTGTTTATTGTTGTTTTTTAGGAATCCATCCGCACCAACACGACCATATTAATATAAGCTCTGTGTGTGTTTAATATAGCTTAGCCTATAAATTCTTTTGTTTTGTTCTGCGTGGCTGAAATCAGCCATATCTCATAGGCCTGATGATGAAGCCTAATCCTCTGAGCACACTAATTTACATTGTTGAATCACATATGCCCGTGCATTCCTTGCTCTGTAGACTATAATAAAAAGGCACAGAAAAAGAGTTTTTCGTCATTAAGGGCTACATTATAGAAGGTGTAGTTCTATTGTGTTTCATATGACTGAGCCTACAATTAAAAATATGAATTCCTATTTCATAATATATAAGATAGTCAGTAACATATTACTCTATGCAGACAGTAATATTATAAAATTATGTATAACTTTAAAATAAAGGCAGCTTGTAATATGTAGTTGCCCAACACTGGTCAATACATACATGTACCATCTCCAGCCTGTACTCGCAAAAAACCTTACCTGACCTTTCATGTCCACTGTGGAAGCAGCTTATTACAACCCATAGAGAGTGCCACAGGAATATTTCTCAAATCAATGGGTTTTTCTTAATGGGTATAAAAAATGCCTGTAGATATTTTCAGATTTTGTTCAATGACATAAAATAGATCCAAAAATACTTACTTAAAACATAAAAAGTCTTCAAAATATGGTTTCTTTTAAATGTCATCACGTTAAACATGGAGACTCCTCTACTCACTAGTCCGTCTTTACAGGCGGACTTTAATTTCAAGGTATTCTAACTCGCTGGTGATGTAATGTAGTTTGTTTATAGCTTAATGTTAACTTTTTATTTCAGGCAATTTCATTCAGCTTCAAAACTGTAAATATTGATGATCATCTGTGAGGATTATCTTGTTGAACATAACATGTAAGTATCACTTTCTTTGCCACAAAGCTTATTTTCTGCAGTAATGCAAAATCGTATAGAAAAATCCCATGATGGAACCGGTCTACAATGTAATGCATAATTCTAGCTTTCTCATGCAAATGTATCCTGTCTTGTACAGAAAAAGGAGAAGGGAATAGAAATGGTGCCTCTATAGTCTATCAGTCCATCAGCCCCATGAGATTGAGGTATGGATCATTCACCCAGATGCCAATAGCAATAAAATATTCTGTCTCTCTATCCCCGCGTTCAATCGGTCTTCAAGTTTGCGCTCAATTGGAAAATGATTTTTCTTTGCAGATGAAGTGGACAGGGCAAGTATGTATTCAGCCATAAATCACTACCGGCAGGAGACAGAGAGAGCGTTTATTTGGCAGCAGCATGCCTAGCCACATTGACAGAACTGTTGAACAGCACAGAAGCCAGATTCCTCGATTGCCTCTAGTGTACAGAGCAGTGCGTTAGGAGTACAACTTGGCTGGTTGTACCTGCAGCTTATTGGACTAAAGGGCAAAAATTGGCACGGGTTAACAGTCCAACAAGTTTTAAGAAAAACAAATCCTTTTTTGGGGGGGAAATGCAGTGCCAAGCCAGTCAGAAAACGTGTCAACCAAGATGAACATTGAGAGATGATTTTTCATGAGCAAAATCCTTGCGAGGAACTTTTTGATGAACTTGGTGTCCAGTCAGTGTCTTGTTTGTCATCTAGCGGACAATGAGACAAATGGCTTTTATTGAGGTAAAGTCAATAGGGTGGTCAGGACCCCTGGATGACTTCATACAAGGGCTACAAGAGACCCCATTGAGAGTCATGCTCATAGCCGAGCTGACCATGAACTCCAGCTTGACAACCAGCGTTTGTCCCTGAGACATTCAACTCATCAACTGTGTGTCAGTGGAGCGCTATCAATCAGCTATTGAGGAGAAGACAGAAGCAGAAAATGTTAAAGAAAGAAAAGGACTGGGGGGAAATAAGAGGACAGAGGCTCTGGAAAAAGAATGCACTCATTCATTTTTAATTCATTCATCCAAGTGTGTGTGACACTCCTCATCCCTCAGGGGCACTTCGCATTCTCCAGAAACAGACCACACACATAAACAATTCATCACAGTCAGTACAAAGAAGGAGGAATTTGTCTCTTTTCCAAAAAAAACATGAAGCCCAATTTTTATTCTCAGGACACAAAAGTAAATTTCACACAATTCAATAAGTGGAATGACTTAGTGCTGACACGATGATGCCTTCCATGTCACACACACCTGAACACCGACACAATGTGGCTCACATCCTCCCCCTGCATGAAGCCTTTCAAGTAGTTGCATAATCTTGACTTAAATCCTTGTCTTTATTTGATACAGGAGAGTACAGTAGAGAATCAGACAGGCAGCGCTGCCACTCCCTACACGCAGGGCTGTCAAAGTTAACGTGTTAACGCAAGCCAAACACATGGCAGATCCAGAGAGCCCGCCCCGCATGTTTGCCCTTTCTTATGTTGTTAAAAGTATTAAGAACATGAAAAAAATACATCAAGGTACATTTAGAACATAAAATAAATGTGCTAAAAAATTGCGATTAATTTGCGATTAATTGCGAGTTAACTATGGACAAAATGCGATTAAATATATATATATATATATATATATATATATATATATATATATATCAGATAAGATAAGACACGATAAGATAAGATAAATTAAGATAATCCTTTATTTGACCCAAAATGGAGAAATTTAAAGCATTGCAGCACCAAACAGCAGTGTAGGAATATAGGAATATATAAGTACAAAATTTAAAAATAAGTGTATACAAATATTGAACCATCATCAAATCAAATCTTAATGAATATTATTATAAGTTTAAGTCATATTTGCATTAACTGCATTTGAATCTTTGTGAGGCTAGTATTTACATTAATTTCATTGTGTAATTTACCATTAAGATCTGCTTGTATGATGGATTTGTTGTCATAACAGGGTCAATGCATAAGTTTGTTACAAAGGGTGACATGGAGCCAGAGCCCAGAACGTCACTAGGGCCATCAAGCACCATGTCAAAAAGTGTTGCTCCATTGTTGAAAGAGGCTGTTCATTTGATTTGTTCCTACCAAAAAAGGTTGTAAACCTAAATGGCATTTCGTGATACAGTCATTTTGTAATGGGGGGGGCTCAAAATAAAATTCTGCTTAAGGCCCCAATTTGGCCAGGGGCAGCCCTGCAGACAGGAAATCTAACATCAGGAAAAGAGGGTGGAGCTGCATGATGTTACAGCCCTGGAGATGATTCACTGCTATCCATGTCATGATCTGATTTGCATTTTTCCACTGATCGGGGATCGCGATTTTGAACGTAGACCCAAGGCCAATTTTTTTTTTTTTTTTTTTACATCAGAGCACAATTTGTGGCAGAACTCCGATGCGCACGTAACATTACTCTGGAAAACCTGAGGATAAAATGTCGGCGGTGTGGAAATAACTTAAATTAGAAAGCGAAAGCAGTCCAACGGTGCCATGTAACATCTGCAATACGACCGTTTCACGAGGGGTTGACAAAAGAGCTGCATTTAATACTAACCATTTGGTACAATAAAATATTACAGACAAGGTAAATAAATTCATTGCTCTGGATAACCAGCTCATCTCCGTGGTAGAGGATCAGGGCTTTCTTCGTCACCTGGAGTTTTTGAATCCCCTGTATGCCCTATGATCTCGGCATCACATTACATTGACTCCTCTTTCGAATTACAATGTGCTGGAATACACACTAGTTTCATGGGTCTCATACAGCAAAGCATGTAAAACAGGTAATCGAGGAGATGCTGAACACGTGTGAAATAGACAAGCAACGCGTCCACATCATTTTACGTGACAACGTAAGGAATATGAAAAAAAGCAATGGATGATATGGAGGTACCAAGTGTGGGCTGCGTCGCGCACACACTTCAGCTGGCTGTTAGTGATGGGAACGGCAGTTCTTTTTACTGTACTGAATCTCTAGAATTCATTCATTAAAATGATTCGTTCAAAACACAGTAAAATCACTTAACATTGTAACAGACTGTTCTGTGTTTATGTGTGAAAAGGAGGTGTGTCCCTCTGAGTTGCCGTAGGGCGAAAGCACCGCGGCTGTTGTGGTGTAGGGGTCAGAGTGGGAAGAAATAAAAGTGAGCAGAGCTGCTACTGGACACGCTCTGCTCACTTTTATTTCTTCCCACTCTGACCCCTACACCACAACAGCCGCGGTGCTTTCGCCCTACGGCAACTCAGAGGGACACACCTCCTTTTCACACATAAACACAGAACAGTCTGTTACAACATGATGCTAAACGGATGGTAGCAACACAGCACTACTTTTAGCAGAAGGGTTACCGAAGGTGAATCAACTCCTCTGCCCTGAGTGAGTGAATGAGTGACACAGCGCCACTATCACCACAGTACGTGAACGAGAATCACGTCCTCAGCGACGCGAATCATGAGTTAATCAGTCGTTCGCGAACGACCTGCTGAGGACGTGAATCACGTTCACGCAGCGCTGTCACTGAATCAGCGCGAACGTGATTGACAGCGCGAACGTGATTCACGTCCTGCTGAGAATCACGTTCGCGAACACGAGTGACTTTTACTGTGCAGTAAAATCACATAACATGAACGAGAATCGCTTCCTCAGTGACGCGAATCATGAGTGAATCAGTCGTTCGCGAACGACCTGCTGAGGATGTCCTCAGCGTCCTCTGCCCTGAGTGAGTGAGTGAGTGAGTGACACAGCGTCACTATCAGCACAGTACGTGAACGAGAATCACGTCCTCAGCGACAGTTCTCTGTGTGCAGTAGGTTCGCGAATCAGGAACGAATCACAGCGCGACCGTGAATCACGTCCTCGCAGTTCTGAGTGAGTCACGGCAGGCCGGCATGCTCGCGGCTGAGCTCAACTGAACTGAGAAAGGAACAAATCAGTTCCTGAAGTGATTCCGTTCACTTCGTTCACTTAAAAGATTCGTTCGTTCGAACGACACGTTCACGACCGACACGACACTTCTGGCTGTACTCGAGGGTCTGCTGTCACAGTGCAGCGTCACAGACTCACCTGGTAGTAAGGTAGTAGGCCAATGTTGCAATAGCATATGCACAATAATAATAATAATAATAATAATAATAATAAGAGCCATATGAAAGTATATACTTTGTTTCAACAAAATTTAAAAAAAAACATTAAGGAACAGCTTGGATACAGGTACTTTTTTTTCTTAAACGGACAGTGTGTAACTATTGAAGTAATTTATTAACTCAAATCAACGTCTTCGTTCATAAGTAAGTCCGCATTGTTGTACAATTACCTCTGCCAACAATCTGACATATCCTCCTGAGCAAAGAATTACCTATCTGAATATACATAGCACGGGTAAGCTCTATGGAGGCCGCCATGTCTTTCCGGGTGTAAAAAACTATGGACTGCCGAGAGGGACACAAAGCACTACGTAGTAAGGCTAAACGTGTTTTAGCTCAGAGCCAGCTTGACGGCGGAAGTGAGAGGGAGCTCAGCGAAATCACTCGTCACTAACTAACATCTAACTAACTACATCTTTACCTCATTACTTGAATCAGTAGAAATACTCGACGCTGTTGGGAAAGAGTCCATATTTTGAAAATTAGTTTTTTGTCCGTCAGGGCCACCGTAGCTTCTGGAACGTCTTCAGGACGGGAGGGGTGAGCAAAATAGTGTTGCAATGTAGAGCCTCACAGCTAGATGGCGCTAAATACTCAATATATTACACACTGTCCCTTTAACGCTGCTGTATTATCCCGGAAAATATTAGTTAAGGTTAAGGATTAGTATCGAATCGGGACTTGGTATCGGCAGATACTAAATATGAAAGGACTCTGATTTGGATCGGGGTAAAGAAAACCTGATCGGGACATACCTACAATAAATGCATATATGCACTGACAATGGATTGGATCTCAAAAGGTGCAACATGCAGTTATAAAGAAATTACATCTCCTTCCCAGGTCAGGGCAACTAAGCAAAAAGTGTTGGTATCTGACAACCTGTTGAAGTGACCAGAATAATATTGCACCTTTAATGCTTCATTCATTAGTTGTTTGCTTTGTACATAATATTTGTGGGACTAATTAGAAATTTTGAGAATGCTTATTTACCACAGATGCAGATTTGAGCCATGACTTGGACTTGAGTCAACTCAAGTCACCGCTTTGATGGCTGCAACTCAACATAATAGAAAATAAATTACTTAAGACTTCACTTGGAGGTTAAGTATGTCAGAGAGGAAGTACATCAAGTAACCTACAGCAGCTAAACTGAAGGAAATAACTGCTATTCACTCTACAATAGACTCCTTGTTAACAAAGAAGGCGGAGGAAAAATTAGGATATGCAAAACAAAAGTTATTTGAACATGGGAATAAACCAGGAAGATATTTATCCAATTTAACAAAAAACGACGGGCTTCTCAAATTATTAAGTCAATTTTAGACGAGTCTGGGACTTGCTCTTCTGATTCTAAACTAATTAATGACACTTTTAGAAATTTTTATACAAAATTATATCAGTCGAAACAAGCTAGGAATGCCAAAACATTAATGGAAGCTTTCTTCTCCGAACTCGATCTCCCAACTATATCACAAGATCAGAAATCTAAATTAAATGCCCCGATCTCAGCGGCCGAACTGCGTGAGGCCATTCAACTCCTTCAAACAGGCAAAGCACCAGGCAGTGATGGCCTAGGTAGTGAGTTCTATAAAGAATTTCATAGTCTTTTATTAGAGCCCATGATGAATATGTTCAACCACTCCTTTGAATGTGGCACCCTCCCACCATCATTAAGAGAAGCATATATTTCTCTGATTCTTAAAAAAGGGAATTGCCCTGAGGACTGCTCCTCGTACAGGCCGATCTCGCTGCTAAATGTAGATCTAAAAATTCTTTCCAAAGTTTTAGCAAGACGCTTAGAAGGCCTTCTACCATTTATAGTGAAGGAGGATCAAACTGGCTTTATCAAGGGCCGTCATTCTTACAAGAAATATTAGGAGGTTGTTAAATATTATTCAACTATCTGAGCAGCAGTCAATGGATGGGCTTGTATTTCCCTAGATGCAGAAAAAGCCTTTGACTGCGTTGAATGGTCTTATTTATTTTTTACACTTGAGCAGTTCGGCTTAGGTGATGACTTTGTTAACTGGGTGAAGGTCCTATATACCCAGCCAATGGCTGCAGTCATAACCAATGGTCTTAGGTCCACAAATTTTATGGTTCATAGAGGCAGCAGACAGGGCTGCCCTTAATCACCACTTTAGTTCGCAGTGTCAATTAAACCTCTAGCGGAACCTATCAGACAAGACCCTTTAATGGCTGGATTGGATGTGGGTGAAAAATCACATAAAATTACATTATATGCAGATGATGTGTTGTTGTTTATGTTTAACCCCTCAGTAGCAGTTCCTCGTCTTATTCAGATTATTGCCCGGTTTGCTGCCTTTTCTGGATACAAAGTTAATTTCTCCAAATCAGAGGCGATGCCTCTGGGTAATTTGCAACAGCCACCAGATAACCCTGATCCTTTCCCATTCAAGTGGTCCCCTGCAGGTTTCATATATTTGGGAATATATATATTACACCTAAATTTAATCAGATGTTTCAAGCAAACTTTGTCCCACTGTTAGATAAGATCAAACAAGATATGGAGAGATGGAACTATCTTCCCATATCATGGCTGGGCCGAATCTCACTTCTGAAAATGAATATCCTTCCACGCTTGCTCTATCCAATACAAATGATTCCCGTCTTATTCAATCGTGAAATAGTGAAAAAACTGAATGGTTGGTTTAGTTCCTTTATCTGGTGTAACAGAGACCACGGATCCGGATGTCGGTGTTACAATTACCAAGTGCTATGGGTGGGCTGGATCTCCCAGATATTAAAAAAATATCACTTGAGTGCCCATCTAAGATATATAGCTGATTGGATTAAAAACGATGCTTCCTCAATCTGGCTTGATATTGAGAAGTCCCTATCCAGCTGTCTAAAAAATCTACTTTTTATCAACAAACTGAAATGTATTAAAAAGCTTTGCAGCAATCCTGTTACAATTAATACTATTAGAGCATGGAGGATCACACAGCATATGGAAGGCAGATCAGGGCTCACATCAGTTACTGATTACTGATAACCCTGACTTTCTCCCAGGGACTTTGGACATGGCTTTCAAGTGCTGGTCAGCCAAGGGTATTTCTTCCTTGGGGGACCTTTTTGATGGTTCTACCCTCTTGACTTTCACTCAAGTTATGGAAAAATATGGCATATCAAGAAATGATCTTTTTCGTTATTTTCAGGTCAGAGATTTTATTATAAAAGACACATCTCTGCTTGCCGATGTTAATGTCACACAGATAGAAAAACAAGTGCTTCTTTCTCAGGGGAATGCTTCCATTGGAACCTTTTATGTCGGTCTAAGGGATCGCTCAGGTCACAGTGCTCGGGCACTAAGGGTGATCTGGGAGAGGGAGCTGGGTGTTGTTATAACTGAGGAGATGTAGGACGACATCTGGAATAATGCAAGGAAAATTACAGTTTGTAATCGGACTAGAGCGATGCAACTTAAGATACTTCATAGAGCACATGTTGCCCCAAACCGTCTCTCCAAATACAGAAAGGATGTCTCTCCACTTTGTCTTAAATGTAAGACAGGAATCTTACTCACTGTTTCTGGTCCTGTGTTATGATACAAAAGTATCGGAGTGATGTCTTATTTGAAATTCAAAAGGTTCTGAAAAAGGAGCTGGAACTTGACCCGGTTTTCCTCCTTTTGGGTCTCCCCAGCGGCCGTGTAACTGATATGTACCAGAAAAAACTGTAAAATGTTATGACATTTTGTGCCAGGAAAAATATTCTTCAGCACTGGATCTCAGACAAAGCCCCCTCGGTTGCGGGATGGCAAAGGACAATAATGGAATAAATACCTCTGGACTTTCTGACCTGTCTCCTGCACTACAAAACAAATGCCTTTGAAAGAATATGGAAACCATTTCTTGACTATCTTAATGTAAATCTGTCTGCCATAATGACCAGATTTGTATAAAAAAGAAGGAAAGTGGGGAAAAAAAACAAATACAAAACAAATACAAAACAATCTAATAATTTTCTTTATTTGGCTCCCATTGGACTTGATTTCACTCTGTGCTGTATAATGTATTATTATTATTATTATTATTATTATTAGGGGGCCAAGCCCGAGGGGCCGAGGGAACGCGTATGCAAGCATACGCGTTTCCTAGGACCAGCGGTGCTAGGAACCCTATTGTAATTGTAAAGATTTTTATTTTTATTTTTATTTTTATCCGGCTAAAAGTGGTGCTGCAGGCTAAACTGTGCAAGGGAGGGCGATGCAATTTGGAGGGTTGGTCCAGACTCCTGCGAATATCTCAGACACAAAAAACTACATATATCCGCCTGCAGGGGGCGCTATAACCTAGGACAACAGGTTTTTGCCTGTAAATTCCAAACCGTAAGTCGCACATTCAAAAACCTTGTATCCCCAGATTCCCTGAATGGAGCTGAATCACTTTGCGAGTGGCCACGCCCACTTCCGGTTAGAACGTTTTGGAAAACTGGAAAACCTACTTTTTTGAACTCCTCCTTGGGATTTTGTCCCATCTGCGTGAAACTTGCCACGTACACTATTCAGCTATTTCAGAATTTTGCTCGGTCATGCGCTAATTATTCACGAGCACATTTCTGTAGCTAGCTATAAACATGTAAACTGTTTGATATCTTGGTCAAACTAAATGCTATTAACACCAAATTTGAGATCCTTGGTTGCCATGCCACTGGGAAGGGATGAGCCAAATTTGGCGAAGATTGGCCACTAGGTGGCACTAAAAATATGGGAAGTTTATATCTCTTGAACGGCTACACCCAGTTTTACCACATTTGGTCGGTATGATGTAGGGCCAATCCTGAGGCCATATCTTGAAGGTGGTCATGACTGGTCAATGTGGTCAAATCCAAATCGGCACACATTCAGCCTTTTGCACTTCCAGTGCACTTCCCATTACAGTGAATACCACAGTTCAGACGTTGGCCTGTGTCCTTACTTTTCCCCCGAGCCCATCATCCTTTGGGGCCAACTTTTGTGGGCTCTGCGGTGCACGGGGTCCGAGTCGCGTGGGCGGGCTTGGCCCCCATCCATAACTGCTTGCAGTTCTAGTTTTTTATTATTATTATTTTTTTGTGTGTGTGTTGTTACTCCCAGCTTGTCTTTCGTTCTTGTTTGGTCCTGTCTTGTGTATGTTTGTCTTTGATGGAAAATTAATAAACACATGATAAAAGAATAAAAAAAAGACTTCACTTGGATATGGAGGAAATATTTTTAGGCATTTATTAACGTATTTGTAATATGTTTGATTACATTTTTCACAGAATATCAATAATCATAATACATGTTCAATTTATTGTCATATGTTTTGAGCAAGTTCAATAGATAAGGTCAATAATATTATTAGATAGATACTACCTTATCTTTTGTCTTCACGAAGAACGGATTCTGCAGGTAAAACTGAAAAAAATACATTTACATATTTTTCCTTTTCTAGTTTTCTCATATCAATTCTCCCCAAAACACTGTCAAACAGGTGGAATAGTCCTGCAGTGTTATTCTGTAATTATGCACTAGCTTCAAATGTGTATATAACAGCTTCAAAATCTTTTGGCAAAAACTCTAAACAATATTCCAAAAATGACTGCTGAAGAGCACTGCTTAATAAGACTTAACGTCCAGTTCCAGTTGAAATGACTGCCTAACCAATGTAACACTGAAGTAAAGGCAATCTCTTGTCTAAACTAAATCTTACCAAAACTATCCATCCATCTATTATCTGAAACTGCTTATCCTTTCAGTGTCATGGGTTGGCTGGAGCCGATCCCAACTGAAACTGGGCGACACCCTGGATAAGTCGTCAGTAATATGACCCTACATTAATCCTAAATGGACAGTTTCCTCAAATTACAAAAAGGAGGGGATGACTAGATTACGGTTATTGTTGCTCACAATAGCAGCATTTAAAAAAAACTAAAAACATTGCTTTCCAGCGACACTTTCCCTCATACGTATTTCTACTATTCACAAAGTCAGGAAAAAAACTCCCACACACTGTCCACTTCACTTGCAAGTGAATTTAATGACAACAACCTTCATCAGGGTTAAGGTCTAAGTACCGAAATGTTGTTGCCGTTGTTGTCAAACATAATTGCAAGTGAAGTGGACAGTGTGCAGGAGTCTTTTTCCTGATTTTGTCGGCCTTCGGTCTTCCCTGATGGACCTGTCGATCTTAAGGTGTGCAAAACCTGTACTCTGTGAATTCTACTATTCACAAAGGAAAGACACTGATCTCAGAATAGGAAAAATAAAAGCAAAACATTGGGTAAGTGAACACCTTCTTGTGTGTGTTATTGCAATTTAGATGAACCATCTTTTTAAGTTCAAATTAGGCATTTCAGGACTTCCGGTTATGGCGGCTTGCTGAGTAGACGCGTGTAAGACTGCTCTGCTACTCAACCCTTCAAATCCAAATCCTGCTGGGGTGACCTAAATGGAAAAACAGGATGTAGTTGCTCCCCAGATTAGTTTCCCTGTCCAACCTGAACAAAATGTGCAGCCTGTAGCTGGAATAGGTTTGACCTTTGAACAGCAAAAAGAGTTGTTAATTTTGCAACATAAAGAAGAGTTGGAGCGTGAGGAACGGGCTCTGGAATGAGAGCATGCAATTCGGTCACAGGAACAAGCGGTGGAAATTGAGAAGCTGAAATTGGAGCACTACAAGCTGGAGTTGATCAAGGAGGGTAAGATTCTTGATCCATCAGCTTTTTGAAAGTTTGGCTAAAAACAGGAAGTGGAGTGATTCTGAGCAGACTTTGCTGCTGCAATGTGTGTTAACTTGGAAGGCCCAAGAAGCTCATTCTGCTTTGTCTACAGCGGATAGTGAAAACTTTCAAAAAGTAAAAACTGCTGTGCTAAAAGCATGACCTTGTACCTGAGGCTTATCGACAGAAGTTCAGAGGTGCAAGAAGATATGACAAACAGACCAATGTAGAGTTTGCACGTGAGCTGTCCCCTCTTTTTGGTAGATGGCGGTTGGCAGCTGAGGCACCAACAGTTGTTTGAACAGTTGTGTGAGCTATTGTTGTTGGAGCAGTTCCACGACACTCTTCCTGAGCGAACAGCTACTTATCTGAGTAAAAGAAATGTTGAAACTTTGACTGAAGCAGCAGCCATTGCAGATGAGTATGCATTGACACATAAAGTACAAGGTGACCGACACAGAGAGGTGTTTTTTGGTCATCAGAAAGGGTCAGGAAGTGAGCTTCCACCTTTCAAGTGAGGTAACAGTGGCAGTAAGTTGGATCCCAGTCGGGTTTGTAATTATTGTCTTGATAAAGGTCATTGGAAAGCTGAATGTCCAGTGCTGAAATCAAAACATAAATCACAGCAAGGTTACTGTCATGTGAAACCTGTGGCCCTTTCTGCTCGAGCAAGATTAGGTGAGAAGGCGGATGCTATTGCTGCAGTTCGCCTGCACACAAAGTCAAACATAGTGGATACTCTTGCCTCCTAGGTTGCTGAGCCTGCACCTTCTCCTGTGGAATCGCCTGGACTCTCCAAGGGGATGTCATCTGAAATTGATACAGGTTATGACCCATTTGTGTCCAGCTGGTTTGTATGTTTAGCACGGTCTGATGAAAAAATTCCTGTTAAGATTTTGAGAGATTCTGGAGCTTTGGACTCGTTTATTCTGTCATCAGTGCTGCCATTCTCATCGGACACAAACACAGGAAATGTTGTGTTGGTTAGAGGCATGGGTTTGACTTTGGTCCCTGCTCCTTTACATAAAGTTGTTTTGTGTTCTGATTTGGTTAAAGGTGAGGTTGTGTTGGGTGTGTGGCCGATGAAAGGGGTGCAAGTTATTCTGCTGTGCTGTTGCTAGGGCTCAGGCATGTGTGAACAAAAATAAATTGGAATAGAAAAAGGAGCAAAAATTCCTCCAAATGTTGTGTTGCCATTGCCTGCTCTTCCCTTCTCTGTGTCTCGCTCTGTCCTGATAAAGGAGGTGCAGAACGATCCTACTCTGGTTGAAGTGTTTCAGCAGGTGCGTCCAGTGGAAGAGATGAAGCCAGTGGCCCTGGTAGCTTTTTTGGGTGTAATGTCTTCATCTTTGGGGTGAGAAAGTGGTGAGGAGCCAGTCCATACTCCGGACGACTGTGTGATGCAAGACCGACTAAAAAAATTCGGAGTCACTAAAAGAACATTAGGGAATAAGAACTGTCTAACCTCATTTTGTCATTTCCTGTTTTGTTTTCAGAACACTCCCAATCAGTGCCTTATGTGGTGGTGTCCATTTCTTCAGCAGTTCAACCTAGACATTCGCCACATTAAGGGGTCTGATAATGTTTAGGATGACGCTCTATCACGTGCACTACCTCTTTAAAGTCTGTCTTAAATGATACATTTTCCTTTTAAGCTGTACTGCTCTCCTTTTCTCTTCCACCTCTTAAAATTGCTTCTTCCAGGTACCAGAAGTTGCTAAGTGGCAGTGAATGGAGTGAGTGGTCAGGCGAGGAAATGGATGGTGGTGGTAACAGACTGAGCATATTGACATTGTTTTGAATGGATTGATTTTCCAGCTGTATGTGAGATACCCTGACGGCCTCGCTCTAACCCTTCTATATGTTCTTACTTCTCTGTAGCCCTCAAACATCTTCCAGGCCAACAGCTGGTTGGCTGCACCTTGAGAGGGTGGAGCTAAGAGGATATAAATAAATGTCCATCTTAAAGGCTCTCTCTCTCTTTGTTCTGGCAGCCATGGTCATTTCATTTCAATTTGTTTAGAGTTTGTTCCTTTAATTTAACACTCACACACTCATTCACTCTACACCACTGATACTTACATTCACAAAGTTTAGGTTGTTGTTTATGTTTAGTTGAATAAATGTATTGCTTCATTACACTGGCGTGTGGACTCTTCTCCTTTTGTTGCGAGCCTTTGAGCCAGGTTCGTAACAGCTCCCTTTAACTCTCAGGCAAGGGGTGTCATGACTTTGATCCATGCCTCTATTCCACTACAAATTCATAACATTATCAAAGATAAGGCAGGGCGATACTTGATTATTTAGGGAGGGATTCTCAGGGAACAATTAATTCTGATAAATGTATATGCTCAAAACGCAGACAAACCCACATTTTTCCAAAACCTATTTCTTACCATTGCTTCTTTTTCTGGTGCTTGTATTATGGCAGGTGATTTTAATTGAACCTTAGATCCACGGAAGGACAAAAGTTTGGGAGCGGACCTGTCACATCTGAGAAGCAGGGTACACCCCTGCTTCTTTTTCATGAAAGAAATGAGTTTAATTGATGTTTGGAGGGAAGATAATCCCAATGGGAAACAATTTTCATGTTTCTCCGGTACACACCAGTCGTATTCTCACATAGATTTCTTTCTCCTTTCAACACTACTAAAATGTAAAATAAAGGAGGTTTCCCATGACACCATACTCCTGTCAGACCACCTCCCAAACTCCTTAGTCTATTATGATCCCAGTTTGTCTAGTGATATTCCCAAATGGAGATTTAAAACAAAATGGTTGGCAGATACTGGCTTTGTTACTTTCTTAGATGAACAAATTAAATA
The DNA here is from genome assembly GCA_903131615.1 of Diplodus sargus. Lineage (NCBI taxonomy): Eukaryota > Metazoa > Chordata > Actinopteri > Spariformes > Sparidae > Diplodus > Diplodus sargus. The sequence continues at coordinate 254,852 of CAEMYA010001159.1, forward strand.
CTATTTTGAAACAAATACGACATAAACTTCAGGGAGAATCAGATGGAAAGTGTTTAAGGCCTTTATTAGGGGACAAATAATTAACATTACTGGCTCCCAAAGCCAAAGAAACCTACAAGAAGACAAAATCATTAGAAGCAGAAATAAAGAAATTAGAAGACGCATATTACCAATAAGGTTCTCAAGATGCCCACCAAAGATTACTCCTATTGACAACGCAATATAATGAAATATCTACAACAAGAGCTTTATCAAGCTTATTACGGCTTAAACAGACATTTTGTGATCAAGGAGAAAAGCCTGGCAGAGTGCTGGCATGGCGCATCAAGAACTTCAGAATGAAAAACTTATAACCTCATTACAAAATGATAATGACGAAGATATTGTCGAAAACTTCAAAACAATTTACAAAAAGATTTATAGCTCAGAAATAAGTCCCAATACATCTGAAATGAACAATTTCCTGGACAACATCCACATTCCCAAGATATCAGAATTAATTAAAGTCTGTGTAAAGCAAAATCAGCCATTTTCTTCTAAACGCATTAAACCGGTCAGAAATGTGTTTACTTAAAACATGTAAAAGCCATTCAACCATTTAGAATTTAATTTTGGAGCTAGGCTCACAAACTGTTTTTCAACATTTCTGTGTTCAGGATTTAATGGGTGGGTCAGAAATCATGGGGGGGGGGGCTTATGCAAATCATGGCCGCGTTACGTAACGCGGCCATGATTTGCATTAACCCCGCCCTGCTGCAGAAGTGGTATAAATACGTGCAGCATCAGCTTCAGCGGTTCTCCCACTCGCTCTCCAGTCTTGGAAAGCATTGCTTACAATAGTTTGCAGCTAGCTAACCAGCCAACCAGTCAGCTAAACAGTCACATTTCCTCCTCATCGCTCCTGCATCTTTCCTGGATGCCACAGTGTGCAGGGTGACGGCGCTGTTAGCTTATTTAAGTTTCCTTCAGATGACAACGTAAAGAAACGGTGGATCGATTTTGTCAAGAGGAGCTAACCTTACTGTGGGGAGTTAAACACCACCATCAACACCGTCTCTGCAGTGTACACTTTTCTCCCTGATCGTTTCAGCAACTGTCACCAGGTAATGTCTGGATTTCTGCAGAGTCCGTTGAGGCTGGTCACTTGGGCCGAACCGATCCTCTCCGTCCCGGCTTGCATCCTCTCTTCCCGCCGACAGCAAGTGCCAACGGCCTTATGTGGCCGACCCCGGCCCCCCTCTACCCGCTGATGGAGGGTGCCACCGGCCTTATGTGGCTGCAGCCGACCCTCTCCGTCCTGCTGACGGCGGGTGCCACCGACATAAAGTGGCCGCCGCAGCCGACCCACTCCCTCCCGCTGACGGTGGGTCCCACCGGCGGTATGTGGCGGTAGTATCAGGGCCGCATTATTGGTGAGCCGTCCCAGTGTGAACGGATAATCCGGAGGCACGAGCGAGGGCGTGGCGGTCTGACAGTCTGATAACTGCTCAGGTCCCTCACTCAACTCAATACAGAGAAATGTCCCACAAAGCATAGTAGTAACTGTAACCGTCTTTAGCAACTTATATGAGGAAAACAAATACCACAGCTGTATGTGGGGAAGCCTCTGTCCTCCTGTCCGTCCTCCGACTCGTCATCACATTTCTGCTCAGAAAACAGCATTTGTCACCGGCAAAGACTTTAACTCACCGAGTGTTTGTGAGGAAAATAAATCACCCGCGACCGTCAGCTCTCCTGACCGAGACTTCAGGGAACTTTCCCCCAGAAAACAGCCTCCGTCCCCGCGAGTGACAGAGCCAGACAGCGTCCTGTTTACTGATGGTGATTAT
>CAEMYA010001159.1:265824-278426 GCA_903131615.1 Diplodus sargus
GATTATAAAGAAACTTACATTTTTGCCCCACCACCAAATTTCCCAACCTCCCTTCATGTCTACCACGATGAATTTGGGAAATTTGGTGGTGGGGCAAAATGTATGTGACAGACTGACAATCTTAAAGACTAGCAGAAGCCAGAGAAACCACAAGGACTTATGAGCCGGCTGACTAATCACCACGTTCTCTGTCTAGCGTTATTCAAAGGCTAAATGACAATTTAGTCTCTCCAATTCCTTCACATGTGCCAAAATGGCAATCTGATCACTATTTATATACCACATACAAGTCTCTATATCACAGTCATGGTTACTCTCTACAGTCACGAACTTTTACATCAGTCTGTATTCTTTTGTAGCGAATTTCTTATTATCTTAACAAATCTACCTCCATTTTTTTATTTGATTATTTGTTTGCAAAAGTTAAAAATGAAGCAATGCCTTCTCGGAATATCAAGACTGAATCGAGTGGACCGCGTCTGCGTGGTTGTTGGAAGTTAGAGATTGAACATTGGAAGCTGACTGAGATTAAGCTAGCAAAATAATGAATCTGCCAGTTGCGCAATATTTAGGTTTAGATTCCATTTAATATTAGATAACTAATTGGGCATTGATAAAGTTGTCCTACATCGGGGAGGTGGAGGTGGGCTTAAAATGTAAAATGCCAATTACATTGTAGCTTCGAATTTAAATAGAAATATGTAGACTGACATCAATAATTTGTTGGCCACAGAATTTGTTTTCTTCGTCAATCCAGAAAAAGAATTCCCGTTAGAGCTTTGCTGATGGAACCATGGCGAATCTGCCATGCTTTCGTCTGGATTGGCATCATAGACTGGTAGGCATACAAAAAAACGTCATCCCTATGGCACTCAAAACAGTAGCAGTTGGTCGAAGTTTCTTACTGCCCCCCCAATCAAGGCTGTCTAGAACCGGGCCTGGTCACACGCCACTTGTCACGTGTCACCGTGCATGCGCAAAGGCGCTAGCTACTGCAAAACACAAGCGAGCTAAGAGTCCTAATGTGTATCACTATTCTGAAGAAGGGGTATGTTGAGAGGCACTTTCAAACTGTTAAAAAGTATGACACTGACTCTCTGCTGATTAGCTTTTAGCCCCGCCGATCAGCTGTTAGCCTAGCAACGCTAACTTTCAAACGAAGTACTCAATACTCTGTGGGCTGTCCATCATTGCTCCGTTGGTCCTCCCTCCATCACAACCTCAGGGTTTTTCACTGCCTGGCTCCTTTGTCCCTCTCCTCTGCTGCTGTGGTCTCCCCCGGCTCGCGGCGATGTTGGATGGTCGCTGCTCCGCCGTTGCTGGCGGGTATTCAGGTGTTCAGCGCAGGAGCTCCTGGACCTCTGCTGTCACCTCACCCCAGGCTCCATCGCTGGTATTGGATCTCTTGCTTGAATGGAGCTCCTGGCGCGGCGCGGCGCGAATGAAGCGTCTGGCGCGGCGCGAATGAAGCGTCTGGAGCGACGCGAATAAAGTTGAAAATATCCAACTTTTCAGGCGGCATCGCGCCGCGACATCCAATCAGCGACGAGTTCAAGCCGACGACATCACTTCCTTCACGTACGGTTGTTTACGGTCGCTCATAGCAACATGGAGGAGAAGCTGATAGTAGCTGTCTGTGGGCACCCGGTGCTATATGACACCACTGCGGTGTTCTACCAGGACAATTTAAAAAAGAGGAGGCATAGGTGAAAGTCGCTGAGGAGGTGGGACTCTCTGGTAAGTTTTGAAGCTATCTGTGGCTTGTTTTACTACGCTACTGACCGTGTTTCTCTATGAAATGTTAGCATCAGTTAGCACTTGTATAGCATTATCCGCCTTTGCAGGATACCACTTCCAGTTTGTGTGAATGTTTATTGTAGTATTTAATTTAGTTAGAAGCTAATTTAGCAAAATGAGCGGGCAAGCGCGTCTCTTTTTTTTCTCAAGCGGAATGAAGCGAATGACGCGAATGACGCGAATTGTCCAAAATTGTCCAAAATGATCAAGCGGCGCGAATGAAGCGTCTGAAGCGATTGTATTCACGTCCATCGCGTTCGGTCTGAACGCCCCATAAGGCCACAGTGGCCTTGATGCCCCGCCCACACTGCCCTAGTTGATTTTGCAGTTTTCTCCTCTGCTCTCCCTGTCAACACGGCTTTGAACACTGGCATCTTTAGCGGGGAAAAAAATGCATCTTTTTATTTCATTTTGGCAACATCAAATGAGACGATGCGTACATCACCAGTGGTAGGTTCGATTCGTGCCTGGCATGAACTGCTCGGGCGGGATACAATGACAGTTTGACAGCAATCTATCACTGGCTAACCAGGAGACTTCATCAGATGCACCCCCATCGTCCGCGTGACCGAGACGTTGGGTCTGAGGAGGAGGAAAAAGACGCCAGGTCTGAGGTAAGACTGTGTGATAAATTAGCGAATCTAAATCTTTTCAATCTAAAGTTAACGTTAAATTCATGCAATACGCGTTGCTTGTAAAGTATATCACTACAACGTTGACCCAGTGTTTAACATGCCGACCGTAGCCTCAGCCTGTAACATTTTTGTCAACAAACGCTTGCTAGCTTGCTGTCAAGCACCGGTGGTAGCCAGGTAGGCTAACACCGGTGGCTGGCTTCATTACGACATTATATTTACTTTATTCATTTACCCCAGCAATCACCATGCCAAGCAAACAATGGAGGGAGAGGGGCCTTAAAAAAAGCTTTGCAGATGCAGCTAAAAACTGCAAAACCATGGAGGTTTTTTTTAAGACGTGAGTGATAAATTATGTTTAAAGAGGCAACTATATACCTTTACTGTAGTTTGTTTGTTTGTTAGCTATCTAACAAACAAAAAATAATTGTTAGCCAGATATTGTCCAGTGAATCAGTTCATCATGTACACTGAAAAAAATATTGTTTGCTTATAAATACATAAAACTGGTTGTTCTATGTTTAAAACATTGGGTTTATTAGTGCTATTAAAGTTTTTCTCAATTGTTTACACACAAAAACTGGTACTTGAGACACAATGACCACAACATGTAACTCATGCACCAACCCCCTGAACCAATTCTACTAAACTACAAGCACAATTCCTGCTTTAGACTCAAATTGCAGTTCTAAAACACACTTTTTTCGAAACACTCCACACAATTCTCTGCATTTGGCACAATTTTCATGAATAAAATCTCTTGTTTTCACAAGGAACACACTGTCATTCAAAATTCTAAAGTTAATTGCCCTACTATGCACACTGACTCATCACATGGGCAAACACCTGTCACGCAGTTTTACAATTAGCTGTCAGAGCTTTAGCAATACAGAAGAGAGGATGCAACATAGTTTTTTTCTTTTTTTACTGTATATAGTAAATTCTTCTGTTGTTTTGTATGTAGACCAGTGTATGTGCAACTTTGTGTTAGTTGGGATGTACACTGTACATTGTTTTTTGTGGGGAAAAATAAAATATATTTGTTACCATATATTTGTGTGTTCTGAGTATAAAATCAATATTCTCAAATATTTTACAACACACTTATGTACGTACTGTCTGTAGTAAGTGTAACACTGAACAAAAAAAGGCCTATGTCATTATGATGAATGGAGAAGGGGTGTTTTCCATTCATCATAGTGTTTTACATTGAGCACATCAGTGTTCAACTGGTTCTCATAAATGTCTATTCATATGATGGTTTTAGTGTGTCCTTTGAAAACAAAATACCATTTTGAAAAGAAATTACATTGTTTTGAATGTAAAGTTTCATTTTGCTAGAGAATTGAGGGGTTTTGCTCATTGTGTGTGTGTTTTTTGATTTGTGTGTAGAGTTCTGAGAGTATGAGGTATGCTTTCAGAAAATGTGTGTAAACAATCGAGAAAAACTGTAAATACATCACATGATTACTTTTTTCGTTTTTTTTTCAAATATGTATTACATTAAGTTTATTAGTTTATGTTAAAACAATGTAATCCAACTCAATGGAAATTTCATATGCAATTGAAATACATACATGTAAATATATTCCCCAGTTGATTGTGTATTTTTCAGTCAGAGCAAGGCAGACCAGTTAGATGACACAGGAGAGCCAGAAAACAAACGACAGAGAGTTGAACATGAAGGACAACAGACAAGAGCAGAGAGACAAAGTCCAGTGCACAAACATGAGGGAGGAGCAGACAATGAAGGACCAAATAATGAGACAGAAGGAGAAAAAACAGGAGGAGAAGTACCAAGACACGGAGATGCTAGAGAAGGAGAGAGAGATGAGAGAGGAGGGTAGAAGGCAGGAGGGGACAATGAAGGACCAAGAAACAGGGATGAGAGAGGAGGAGAAAAGGCGGGAGAAGACGAGACAGGATACAGAAATGAGGGAGAGAGAAGGAGAGAACAGGGAGGAGACATTGAAGGATCGGGACAAGGGGATGAGCAAGCAGTAGATGGAGCCAGGAAAAGAAAAAAACACTGCCACCACTGTAGAGTCCTGGTGTTATGACTAGCTGCACTTTGAGAAGAACAAGGAAGGCTTTGTTACAAAGGTGTGGTGCTGCATCTGCAGGGAGCACTATAAAAAGTGCACTGCACAACACATATACATACATAATGCGGATACATACATAACTGGCAGCACAAATGTTAAAAAATGCACTGCCAAAACACAAATCGACTCAAAAGCTCACATCACAGCATGCCAGCAAGCAAACCAGGCTCCAGCTCATTCTAATACAGTTACACAGCTCCAGAAACTTAATGACAAAACTGAAATAAAGATGTGCAATTTATTGATATTGCATACACTGTGGCATACACTGAGCAGCCTTTTGGTCTGTACAAGACTTTAGTCTCTGTGGAGCGCAAGTATGAGGTGGAGCTAGGGGTCACCTACCACAACTCAAAGTCCTGCCGCATATTTATCCAGCATATTGCTGGAAACATCAGAGACCAACTTCAAGCTCTTACAAAATGTGAGCCTTTCTACTGCTCCTTACTGTTCTATGGAAGCACAGACAAAGGAACATCAGATAAAGAAGTCATAAGCATAAAGCTTATTGAAAATGGCTCCCCAAGAATCAGACTACTTGGGTAAGGACAATGTAGACTGATAGTCTGTATGTTGAATATGTTTTTTTTCCCACATGTAGTTTCATGGTTATTTTTGCTTTATTGAAATTGTGACATTTAGTGGAAAAGAGTAGGAAAGTTGGGAGAAAAGCTGTCATGATGCAACATAGGTTGGGGTGACTGTAATTAAGCTTCCAGTTAATAAAAAGTTTGAAGAACTAATTCTTCATTTCTTTCTTTTTGTTTCATATTCTTAAAGTATTGCAGAGCCAACAACATGTGATGCTGATGGGGTTTTTGAGGCCATAATGCAAAAGTGTGCAGAAAACTACCTGGATCTGAGTGACTGCTTGACTGCAACAGCAGCTGATGGAGCAGCCGTCAACTTTGGAAAGACAAATGGTGTCCTCACCAAACTACAAGAATATGTGCCATGGATGCTCAAAGTGCATTGTGTCGCCCACAGACTGGAACTATGCCTGAAGGATGCCTTCAAGGGCACTTTGAACAGGTACTTTACTGTTGTTTCTGCAAATAAGACTTTCAATGCAAGTTTTTTAGCAACACATTTCATGTTTTGCTCTGTTGGCAGGCAGTGTACAGGGACTGCTATGTCCAAAAGGAAATTTATCTTGAAATCTGAAATTTTGTGTGCATAATCATGCCCCTAACTGGATCAACCTTGTTACTTTTTGTTAATTCATAAACTTTCTTTTAGCACACCATAGAGCCAAAATGTCAACTTTGCACATGAGACTACTATTATCACATTACCATGATATTTGGTGAGTGTATTAATACTTCCCAACATTTGTGATGCCTTTCTGATGCTTATTCTACATTAACTGAGCTCACTTTATTTGCCTCGTAATAATCATAATCATAATGACCTGTTGGGAGAAATTCAAGAAAATCCTTGTACATTCCTGTCTCAAGTTTGGTGGTAAAAAGCAATAATTCTATTCACAAGCAACTGTTGCAGAGGGCTCAGGCTAGTTCTCCCATAATAGAATGTGTAATAAAGTGTCTCACAAATGTCTTATTTTCTGTTTTTCCGTGACCAATATTGATGACCTCCTGATGAAACTGTACTCTCTCTATCATCGTTCCCCAAAAAAATGGAGAGAGCTGAAGGAACTTGAGGAACATGTCGTGAAACCAGCTCGCTCCCAGGGGACAAGGTGGATAGACCACAGGAGGAAGGCTGTTTCCTGTCTTGCCACCACAAACTATAGGAGCATTGTCGCCCACCTCCAGGAAAGACAGGATGAGGCCACGCCAGAGAAGGAGAAGATCAGGGCAATGTTACGGCAGTTAACCTCACCAAAGTTTGTTCTCAGTATGGCACTGTATCAGGATCTTTTATCTGACCTAGCTGAACTGTCACTTAATTTCGAAGGAGATCAACTGCCCCTGTCGTGTGTGCGTAGTAGGATCCTGGCTACCCAGGCTGCGTTACGTAAGCAAACTCAGAAATCAGGTCCTTATCTCCGCCCAGTCCTTGAATCCTTCACCACCACCTCTGAGGGATTTCAATACAATGGAGTAAATATCAGAAACTCTAACATAACTGCAGAAGCCCTCTGTTGCCATAGGAAAGACAGTGGATAACATCATTGAGTGCATTGGCAAGATATTTTGAGTTAGGCTCTCTCCACTGATCCTTTGCTCCTGGTTGCAGAGATGTTTGATCCAGTGAATTTCCCAAGAGAATCTCTTGGAAGAGTTTGGTGAGGAAGAGTTGCAACACCTGTGCAAGCACTTTGAGCCTCTTCTGACCAAAAACGGATGCAATGTGGCTGAGATAGACAGGAAGTGGTTTAGAGCAAAAGCTGACATAGTGCACCACCATAAGGACCAAACCTTCCTCCCATTATGGTCAAGGTTTCTGATGGAGAAGGGGAAACATGTACCCTAACCTGCTACACCTGGAAAGAATCATCTTAGTGTTCCCTGTCTCTACCTCTCAGGTAGAGCGGCAGTTCTCCATCATAAAGAGAATGCAGGGAGACTGGCACTTAAGCCTGCATACATCCACCATTGAAGACCTCCTCCTCATCAATCACAGGCTTGTGCTCCTGCAGATTTCCAAAGCCAAGAATCTGTGGCAAGATGGTGGGCAGCTGGCATCAACAAGAAGAGGCCAAACATTCATCCATATGGTCAAAGGAACCCTAAAACACATGCTGAAACTCTCCCTGACTCTCCATCCCCATCTTCAAACGATAGTGACTGATTAATCCCATAACTTGGCATAAATGCTAGTCACTTTGAGGTATATGTTAAAAATAAATATAAAATAAATGCATTTATGAATTAGTAAATAGTTGAAAGTTGAAAATTTCTCACCTGAGCTTGTTTTATGTATTCATTTCACAGATATTTATACATTCTTAGTCCTTAAATTAAATTCATTATGGACGTCTACTTAAAATCATTGTTTTATTTTATGGCCTTGCTGCCCTGGCATTTGGCCTTTGTGCCCTCAAATAATTGACAACATGAAAGGCCAAGTGGCCTTGCCCCTAAAATGATGAAATTCCTGGCCTGCTCCAGGCGCAACTTTGTTTATACAGACGGTGCTGTTCCCTCCGTGCGGACTGACGGGCGTTACATTTATTCTTTGTTTTGTTTGTTTCACTTTGTTAAGCGCTAAGATGATAAAAGAGGCCTTTGTTTAGGCAGCTGACTCCTTGTTTCAGGATTTTAAAAACAAAGCGGATGTATTATCATCAATCAAAGCTCTTCAGCTATCAAGAAGTACAGTCACACAGCGCTGTGTACTAATGGCCGAGGATTTGACACAGCAGCTTCGTAGAGACATCGCAGACTGCAAGTGTTTCTCACTGCAATTAGACGAGTCTACAGACACCAGAAACACAGCCCAGATGTGCATTTTTATTTGGATTGTGTTTACAGATATGACTGCAAAAGAGGAGCTATTAAAATTGCTGCCCATGAAAGAACGCACGCGGGGAGACTTCATTTTTCAGTCATACTTTATGGAGAAAACCACCAGCTCCTGGTGTGTAAATTGTGTGCAGTATTGATGTCTGTTTGTCACTTATGTACATTACTGCTGTCAGTTTTTATGCGCAATACCAAGGGCTACATTACTCTCTCAATATCAGTTATGCATTGTGTTATATAAAGTATACTCAGTGTATATATAAATAAATAGATGTTTAGTAGGTAGAACATTTTGACCTGGTCATTTTGAAAGTAGCTCGCAAGCTAAAAAAGTGTGGGCACCCCTGCTCTACAACGTCCTTGGTGGCAACACTCGTGTTTAGAACGCCACAAACACTATAATATATTTTATGTTCCTCTGTTCTGTTGTGACAATAAAACAAAGAAGTTTAAACTGCATCATCATATTATTTCAGTGAGGACTCCTAAATAACTACAAATAAGTAATGTTACGGACATGTGTTTATGTTTTGTTACATGTTTCATATATATATATATATATATATATATATATATATATATATATATATATATATATATATAAATAAATAACCAAATATTTGTATCGGTATTAAAAATCCTTTATTGGTCGGGCTCTAATAAGTAGATGAATGAGAGGATGGGGACGCCACTCCTTGTTTCAGACGTAGATGTAAAATCTATCAGTTCTGCTGTCGTTGTATTTGAAAGTATCTGTGTCTGTTTACATCTGATTAAAACATGACTTTATTCAATTTGAGTCCTTTTCTTTAAGTTTTTCTAACCCTTGTGTATTGCTATTTCTCCATGTGTACTGTACCAGCCAAGACTCCATATGTCCTTCCTCAATTCAGTGGATGGTAACAACTGGCCCCTCTTCTCTCTCATGCAGAGGCTGCAAGTTGCCACCTCAATGATAACAGATGCGATTGCTAGCACACACAGAAGCCTCATCCTTCTTAGTTCCCTGCTTTCAACTGCAGCATATATTATCAAGCACATTGAGCTGATAAACTTTCATTCTTGGCCATTATTTCATATTACTTTTATCGAGGTGAATGAAAACTTTACGGAATAATTTCAGATAAAAACAACGAGCAAAAGCTGCCTTAAATGATCATAGGATTGTCAAAAAAGTGAAAGTTTCAACATCATGACATCTATGCCTCCTGTTACAGAAATATCCAATGAAATTTGGATGCTAACCAGTGGGGCTGTCCTGGTCCAAGGCTCTTGTGCTGGCAGCTAATGGCAGTAACAGTTTTCAGCGGTTAGCTGTTAATCTGGTGATATGCCTGCCCCTATTTATTTTGAGGATGAATTTGACGGATGGTCTATTCTTACATATTGAACCGTTAAACAGACATGTATTATCATTTGTGACATATTTTTAAATACTGGACAAGCCCTATTGCACATTGTGTATAATTAATAGTACAAAGATTAGAAAATAAAGAAATATAAAGGTTTCTCCTGTGATAGAGTATTGCACTTCTATAAAGTTTAGGCAGTCACAGGAAAGGGATTGGAAAAAGAAATCAATACAGCAGAGGCAGATACATTCTGAGTTTTAGTACTTAGTACATTCATGCCTCAAAAACAGTATATCCAACATTTCCCATATTTTAGCTGAATAGGATTTTTTTTGGTTTGTTTGACCCTACATATATGGTGAACACCCATATCTTTTGAATTGGAAGGCTGCATTGTGAATGCTGCTTTACTATGAAAAGTTTTCGCCTACATGCTTAAGCCATCGTAAGCCTGATGACATCAGTATGGCATCAAATCATGAAAAGCTCTGATTTAAAAGGCTGGGTCCAAATGACAAGTCTGAGCTTTTATGTATAAAATTAGATTAGAGTTCCCCGTTGCTAACAGCAATGAGATCGCACAAGCTGTGCTGTCATCTACACAAATAACGGAGGAACTTTCTTGACTCCATTATAATGCATCTGAATTTAATATATTCAATTATCACCTGTTTACTTTCAGCACGCATTTGCACGCAACGCTGTTTTCTTTGTGTTCTGTCCTGGCTACCTTAACTGTCATGGTGGCACGGACAGAGGCTCCTGTCCTGGCTCAGACTACATCCCCTTCAGTGGATACAGCTGCCCGCCACAGCTGAACAGCTGTCGCCTCAGCATTACCATAATCCCTGTCCCTGTCTCTACCCTCCTCTTGCTGACATTCCTGCTTTATTTGCCATTTTTTTTCATTCTTCATTGTAATGAACACCCAGCACCAGCTCTCTCGTCCCTTGCAAGCACACTTTGTATCCTATCCTCAACAAAACAAAGTCTGAAACCTCTTGTCATTAGCAAAGCAGCCATTAACAATTGAGCGATGCCTGAGATTGTGTTGTTTATGAGAGTTAAAGATGACTTGGGTAAGTGAAGCAGAATGTAACAAGTATTGAATGCAACATTAAACACGGTGGAAATACTCTAAGGGTCTAATTTGGGCAAATGTATTCGGGGAGCCGCTCTAATTACATGAAGGAGATACATTATTTATCCATGTACATTATTATACATAATGTTTTCCCTGATTCCAATACCGAGGGTTCAAGCACAGTTTATCCTACGTGTCATGCCTAAACCTTCATGTGTAATTGAGCAACAATGGCAAATGTTATGTGTTTGTTATTTGGCATGCTGCCAGTCCTGCTGCACTTGAGGAGACTGCAGGCTTTAACTGTGACATTTTGCTACTTTGTCATTAGGTAGTGTTAATGTTATTTCATAGGTCAGTGTTTACTCCCCTAGAATTAAACAGGGTTATTACAATACCACCAGTCAAAGCCAGGGGGAAATATTATGGAAATTACAAACCTGAATAGAAATAGCTTAACATAAACAGCTGGCTAAGGAAAAAAAACATTGTTTAAAAGGTCCCATATTATGAATAACACATTTTCTCTGGTGTCTACTTATGTAAACTGGACTGGTCCTCCTTGAGCCTATCAACTCCCAGAATCAGGAAAGCAAACGAGTCCTGCATCGTCTCTGCAGCCCACCCACTGGTAAAACGGCGCTCCTACAGGCTGTTCAGATTTAGCTCCTGTCGTTATGTAACGAAAGGAGAGATGTTCATCAGCCGTCCTCCTCTGCGCGATGATAGGAGATATCCGAGAGGGGGGAGTCCATCCCCAAGGTGAAGTTCGGCGTGTCCAGCGGTAAGCTAGCAGTGTTTCGCAATGTTGTCGCTCAGAGATAGACACGCAGATTGCTCTGTTGTTGGTTGTATAAATCAACATAAGTGCCTATATTCTGTCCCAGCTACAGAACAACAGAGGAGACAGTGGTTGCGTTTCATTAGTTTGTATGTGTGTGCTAACCACTTCACGTCAGACTGCTTCAGTCATGTGGGGCAGTACAAAGCTGGCATTGCCTCGACACTGACCCTCGGAAAAGGATCAGTCCCAACCATATGGAACCCAGCAATTGCACCTGAGCCACAGGTAAGTGTCGCCACGTTTTGATAGTATTTACAGTTGCCTACGAGTATGGTGAAGTCAGCTGAAAATTAGCTAGGTAGCTCTTCTTCGGTCCGCTATGCAATGGCGTTTGAAGCGAGTTTAATGTTAATAATATTATGAGGGAGCCTGGTTGTCACAGTAAAAAACCTGGAAACATGTGCAGACTGGAGACAGAGACGATGCGAACAGTGTCCAAGAGTTTGGAGACTGTGTTGGAGACAAATACAGCTTTTGCTAGCTGTTAGCCATTAACTACATGGTAGTAACTGTAACAACAGACACACTAACCATTTTGAAACGTCCTGCTGCAGACACAGAGTCTGAATTTCTTCAGGAGCCTCTCCTTCTGGGTCTGATTCAGGGTCAAACTGGTATGGTTGAGCGACATTATCTCAGCGAGCCATTGCGTTACATCCACCGTAAACATTAGCACATGCTACCGCTACCGTAAGCGGCATTCTTTCCCTGAGAGGGGCTTGTAGCAGGCAAGGCAGTTGTTGACAGACGGAGCTCATAAGCATTTAAAGGTGCAGGCACAAAAACAGCCTGCTCTCAGTAGAGCTCACTTGAGCGACTTTTAGACAGCTGAAATTCAGGACCACGGATGGGTTTGGGGCAATATCTCTCTATAAAAGCAAGGAATCTCTGTCTGTCTGTGTGTGTGTGCCTCAAATATCTCTGTGGATCAGGACCAGACTGACCTGAGAGTTTCAACATGGCTGCTGCTTGGTTCAATGGTGTGCAACTTCGCATTTGTTTGGACTGCAATGATACCGTGAATAAATTATTTCATAAATGCTTTCCAAATTCTGGGAGCATTGTCCACGGAGCCACCACAGTCACGTGTGCACTAGAGCCAATCACTGCAGACATACCTTAACAAACAAGCGGATTTATACCTGCAACGGCGCGAGCTGGACCGGGATTTCCAAGCAGCAAGTTTGGTTGTTGAGGAACAGGAAGTTGTGGGAGGGACGTCGGCGGATGATTGACAGGCAACGACGGTCGGTGTACAGACAGCGATATTGAGATTTGAGAGATTTGTGACATTTAGCGTGTTTGGGGTGTATAGTTAGTGTGTTATGTAGTGTTTGGTGTAGTGTGTTTAGTG
>CAEMYA010001159.1:282116-303813 GCA_903131615.1 Diplodus sargus
TATATATATATATATATATATATATATATATATATATATATTTGCACTGTAGGAAGTAGAGATGCTGTCACACACTTCTCACACAAGTTATCCAAATCATTTTCCTATCATATTCTTAATTGCGCAAGGGTTTAAACAATTCAAAGCTTGAACCTTTTCAGAAAGAAGGTTTGATTTTGTGCACACATATTTTCTTTCAATGATAGCAGAAGACTTGTTTACACACATGTTTTATTTATTTATTTATTTATTTATTTACACCTGTAATGTTTCATCTTAGCAACTGTGACAGTCTGACAGCCGTAGCAATGCTCAAGGCAGCTCTGCTGCCTCACTGCCTGTGTGTATTCATGTGCATGCATGAGCACAGTGGCGTCTCTCACTCCTAGACTGTGTGAGAACAAAGAGCAGCCAAAGAAAGGAAAGGACATGTCTGTACCCTCAAAGTTGTCCTTGTCCTTGAATATTCTTATGCCAGGTGCGTCTTCCAAGAGACAAAAGTGAAATAGTACACTCTAATCAAAAAAGAAAGAAAAGGCAGTTTCATGCAATAAAGAATGAACTTACAAAAGCTGCTGCTAAATGAAGAGCAATGTTTGTCTATATGATTGATTTATTTGTTATTATTTACTACGTTCCACATCTGTGTTGCTTCAAAATAAAGAGTGGCCTTGCTATGAATAATGAAAGGCCTGTACACCATGGCATCTCTCCTGCAGTCTGCCAAGCAGACCACAAAAATCACAGCCCACCGCCCTGTTTATGGATGAGATGTCACGCCCACCATACCGCGGGGACAGGTCGCAACCGGACCCGGCACGATAAAAAACCCTTTGCCATCTGTGCTGACATTTCCCACACCAGTGAGAGAGCGTGAGCATCTGGTGTTCACCTCTCGCCTTGTGCAGGGTTCGAAGTTTTCGTAATGTGATTTGCGTGTCGGAACCGGTGTGAGCCAAATTACATAATGCAGTTGGACTATCTTGTAAGAGTGTGAGTGTTTCAGTGGCCTTGATATTGATGTCTCAGCTCTGGCTAGACTATACAGGAAATACTGACTGCTTTTGATGCACTGTGTGGAAAAAACCCCATTTGCTACATTTTAGTACTCAATGACTGTACATGTACAGTAACCACGGTGATGACCCTGCACTGCTAAAGCATTTTAAAATAACTGATAACCTAGTCTGATTTATTTTGGATTGGAATGTCTACTGCTGTGTAAGCAAGACAGTGACTTAATTTAATTTAATGTTACTTGTACAGGCATCTGTGGTCCCCTTAAGGTTAAATCATAATAACCTCTCCGATCCCCTGTCTTTTTCTCTAAATCAGGTCACAGTTTCAAATTGTCTGATACGGTCCTCTGGCTTATAACTGCCATAATACCTGCAAAGCTATGACTTTCCCTCATCTGTACCTTTTGAGTTTTCTGATGAATTAACACATTTTACTATGCTGCTAAGCTAAAATGACCACTTACAGAGCCTCTATCATGGTTGTAAGACTCTTCGTCTTGTTCATGGGCCTTCTGACTCAGGAGCAAGAGCAGTTATCCACCATTTGCAGTGTTGGTTGTTTGATTCATGCCAAAGCATTCTACATGTCGAAGTGTCCTTGGGCAAGATACTGAACCCCAAATTGCTCTTCCATTGGTTTGTGAGTGCTTATGAATAGTTATCGCTCCTGATGAGCAGGTGACGCATTGCATGGTAACCTCTGCCACGAGTGTGTGAATGTTTGTGTGAATAGGTGAATGCTGACTTGTTTTATAAAGTGCACCGAGTGGTCATTTAGACTAGAAAAGCGCCAAATGCTGTCTTTCTGATATTAATTAAATACTTCTTGTGGCATAAGTACATACATACATACATACATAGTTGACTGAACATCCTGACTTATTTTAAGAAGTCATATGTCATGGTTCTGTTTCTTGTTGTGTCTTAAGTTTTGATTTCCATGCCCTCTTGTGTCTTGTCAGTGTCTCTTCTGTGTTTTTCCCTGCTTTTCCCTTCCACCTTGTGCATGTTTGTCTCCCTCTGTCTGCCAGCGTTATTTCTCCTCTGTGCTTCCCGCTCGTTATCTCCCCTGCCCTCTTCCCTCCTCTCTATCCTCACCTGCTCCTCGTCCCCTCATCAGTGTCTGTGCATATAAGCCTTTGTTCCCCATTCACTTTTTGTCAGTTTGTTGTGTGTGATTCCCCATGATGCATCCTGTGTCTTCTCCCGTGTCTCCTGTTTCCTGATGGTATGTTTTGGATTTTGATTTCTTACTTAGTGCTTTTGGATTTGAACTTTGTTGGAGGAAACGGTTCTCTCCTTTCCTTTGCAAGAATAGCAGCTCGGTGCTAACTTGCTCGGTGTTCCTTAGATTGTGAAGTTAGCTGCAAGCTTTGCCTCGCAGCTGTGAGTGCTAACTGATCTGGAATCCTGGCAGGACCTTGTGTCGCTGCAGTGAGAAGTTCTTCGGGCCTGCTACAAATGGAGCTTGCAACCTCCGCAGCTGTTAGGCCCAGAAGAAGAGATCTTGAGGGCAGGCATCCACATGGAGGAGAGATGGAGAGGAGCCCTTGAACATCAGAAGTTGAAGGAGTGGAGGGTGAGAGAATAAGAGGAAATACAAAAAAAGGTGCTGGAGTATTGACTATCTGGTCAGAGGGGGGTCTGTCACCCTGACCAATAGTAGCTCAAAGCTGAATTTTGCACCTAGGTGTGAAGAATGGGACTTCTGGGAAACTGAGTTCAGTTCAGAGTCCATTTTAAAATCCACAATGAATGACTTCATCTGTGAGTCCCAACATGAGGCAGGGTATGATGAGGGTGGCTTGTACTATACAGATAAAGACCTTTGAGGCAAACTTATCCAAAGGCATCTCTCAACATATACCCTCTTGAACGGCAAGTTTGATAGTCTTTTCCTCATCAAAACTAGGGTCGAAGGATATGGAATGCCTTGTACTGTAGGCTACAGACCATGAGAACCTTGGCGGCTTGAGGTTTTGAGTGTTGGTTGGTTTCAGGCCATGTAAAAAAAGTGGACTTGACTCTGAGGACATCTGGAGAAGACTATTCAGCACTTGTGAGATCACATAATCATGTGATTTCACAAATCCTTCTTTCCAGGCTTCAAGCTTTGCGTCTGTGGTTGAACACACAGTGGTTGAACCAATCAGTGTCATTATGAGTAACTACTGGCAGCTATAGGCATGTTTTAGGTGTCTCTTGACTGGC
Organism: Diplodus sargus; assembly: GCA_903131615.1. Taxonomy (NCBI): domain Eukaryota; kingdom Metazoa; phylum Chordata; class Actinopteri; order Spariformes; family Sparidae; genus Diplodus; species Diplodus sargus. The sequence goes on from CAEMYA010001159.1 coordinate 285,347, forward strand.
TTAGGTAACAGTTTGATTTACTAACTGGCTCTGCTGGTGGTAGTCCTCTTCTTCTCTAGATACCATCGGTTCAAGTTAGAGACTTGTAGGTTTTTTATGTTGGCACTTTTTGCTGTGCCAAGTCAGATCATGCCGTGTTGCTTTGTGTTTCTGTTACCTGTTTAAACGCACCGAGTTTTGCTGAGTCACTCCCAAAAGAACCATCTCCAGAATCAGTACCAATCAAGTAAATTGCAGTGATGGGCTTTTGTGGCCTGATTTAAGTAGCTGGCTACCAATAATTGTTGCACAGTGTGATTGTAAACAGTGCTTAAGAGGGAGCTGCTTTTAAACGTCATCTACTCAAGACATCCACTTCATCAGTTAACGTAGCATGTATATTGGACACATGAAGTCTGATTGTGTGTGGAAGTATTTTCCATATGTGACACACACAAGCACACATAGATGCATCATATGATCTCACCATGTATGGCAGCACAGTAATTTCACACACATTCTTGTTAAATTAAACAAGTGATTTTGTGTTTGCTGAGAGTTAACCAAGATAACACTTGGAACAGACCATGCTGATGATTAGGTATATAGAAGCGAACTGCTGCCACTACCGAAAACAGAAAAATGGAGCAGCATCATGTTATGATGTAAAAAGTTTATGTAACTCACATTTAACTAATCTAAAGATCTTATTTACAACACTGTGTGTGTGGTCAGTTCATTACCCTCCAATCAAAAGAGAGCGCCTGCAACACAACCTGCATGTAGTAGTCCACACTGCTCCTCTTAGCACAAGGTATCATCTCACCATCAGCTATTGAACTCATTACTTCTGTAGTTGGCTGTAGCAGACAATACACATGGCCTTTAATTTATTCCTTCAAATCTTCATATTCACTAATGTCCGATAACTTGGCCGGGTAGCTAATCTCGTTAAACATACAATCAAATTAGATTACCTTTGTGTTTTATTTTGGCTTGCTACTAGAATGGTTTTACATGCTTTAAAATCATAGCACTTAGTACTTAAGGTATTCTTAATAAATAACAGCTACTATGCTCAGATGAGAGCTTGAAGATTGGTTCTATTTTTTAATTCTCACTTTATCAGAGGTGATATGTTGTGGTTTCTTTCTTGTGACAAATGTACTTATTGGAAGTCGTTTTGGACAAAAGCTACAGTTGCCATGCTTCCAATTTGCTGTCATGATTTCAGCCTCCAGTCATCTTACCTCTATGGTGAATATAGACATTATTATTATTATTATTATTATTATTATTATTATTATTATTATTAGTGTCATGTCAAGAAGTGAAAGATTTAATGGCAGGATTGATGATGCGTTTCAGGCACTTCAGGAGAAGTGTTTCCTGTGGGAGAGAGGGGCTCTCGTTGGCCAGACTTGGGGCTTTTTTATCTTTTAAGATATTTTACATGCACAGGAACCTACATAAAAACTGAAGGAAAGGGGAAAAATGAAAAAAAACACAATAGACATTAGGTCCTTTAATGTATCAAATTAGATATTCATTTTCTAACTAACTGACTTGTTTAAAAAGTGGGGCACCCATTAACTCAGTTGGTAGAGCAGGCGTCCCATGTTCACAGGCTTTGTCCTCGCTGCAGCAGCCCCGGGGTTTGAGTCAGGCCTGGGTCCTTTGCTGCATGAGTCCTTTTTGAGTTTTTAAGTTTGATAATGAATACATTAGGCTAAGTAAGACTTAAAGTAAATGCATTATGTATCTACAGTTGGCTGGCCATCCTCTAAATTTCAAGCACTTTTCCGCAACTTCTCCATCTGAGCTTTTGAAGGGCAGTTCTGAAAAAACTTTTACTGTCCCTCACTCGTGTTCTTTACAAACACATATCTGTAAAAACAACATCTCTTTGCTGCCAAAATCACTTACAAGCCCAAATTCTCTGTGGCGTTAAGCTTTCAGCACGCTCAGTAGATTTTCCAGATTTTTTGTGGCTCGAGGCTAAAAGCTTCAATTTCATTTCAGCATGACATTCCTATAAAAGCTGAGGAGTTTCTATCGGCCAGGCAGCGATATGGTCTCAATCTCTCTGCTTATTCACTATACCACAATATTATGTGGGAGAATGCATAACTGATCCAAGGCTCCTGCATCTGAGAGCGACTGTTTGATTCAGATTAGCCGAGGCCTGCTCGCAATTACTAATCATTGGCCAGAGGTAGGGAGTGAGAGATGACTGCACAGGCTTATTATGGGCTGTACAAAAGCACTGACTGGGCACTGGCGTCGCCATGGCTGCAGCTCATCCAAACCTCAGCCAATTATTCTTCCTCCCCCTTCTTCTCGGTGCGCAGCCATTCTAACGTGCTCGTTTTGTGCTTTTTTTTTTTTGCTTTTTGTGAGAAAGAGTGAGTGGGAAGGTTAGAGACTGAGAAAAGAAAACAAGAGGGGAGGTGAAGGCGTAGCAACACACAGAAGGCTGTGAGGAGGATGATGAGGAGGAGGGCAAATATGATGATATACAGAGAGGCAGTAAGAGAGAAAATGGATTAGAGATAAACACATCTCAAAAGAGGGAAAAATAAGAGAGATCCAAACAAGAAAAAGTGCTGTTGGGCAGCTTCGAGCTTCAGAGAGGCAGTCAGGAGGCAGAGACAGAAAAAAGGAGGATGACAGGGAGGTTCAAAGTGGAACGGGGAGGAGGGGTGTACTGGGAGAGAACAGTGCACTAATAGGACCATCCCAGTTCTCCTCCTGCCTCTGTGTGTCCCTGGGTAGAGGCCCTCTCCCCCCTAATCCACTAATCTGACACTTCCAGAGGCCAGGCACGCACACATTAGACACTCGTATTGACGTGTGCGCCTGAACGTGAGCTGACAAAACACACACACCAAACACAAACACACGCAAGAGACCGAATGCCAACATTAATCAAATAGACTGAAGGCGCACACATAATTACACATAAACAAACACACACACACACTCAGTAACACCAAATTAGCATCGACATTCTGAAATACACACACACACACACACACACAGCAGTCAGATGTGTGTGCTCAAGCGTATATGCATAGCCATACCTAAACAATGTGAGTTAAATAATACGAGCCGGGTCTGAAGTGTGTAATTTGCAACAAACGACTCACTCTCAAATTACAGGTGCCTGCGGTATTGAATGTGAGTTTAAGTGGGCCCATTAAGGCCAAATTGGACTAATTCAATCCGCAGATCTAATTCAGTAATACGATTGCTGGGTTGTTGGATGCATCTTGGGAATTCAGTGGAGTTCATTTAAAGGCGAGTCCGGCTCCAACTTAACGTTAACAGGACAACAAACAACATTAGCCAAGTGTGAGAAGTGTGATGTGTTAATGGGGGGAGTTTTTGTACAATTGCAAGGCTTCAGTGCAACTGGAGCCAAATATCTACATTCAGGAGGCTCTTATTTCCATCTGAGCAGATGGATGTGACTTGGCATGCTTGATTTCCACAAACTTCATACAGTTCTGATGTAAAATAGCCCAAAATGCCTCAAGAGAATTGGCATTGAGTGTGTTTGAAGTACACATAATTACAAATATTAATTTGACCTTCGCAGGAATCAATGAGAGCACACAACTGCTGAAATATGCACCTGCTCTCTTGTGCATTTTTCGGATGTGACTGCAAAAGATCATTTAGATTGTTATCATTCTGAGGCTGAAAAAAATGGCAAATTGGAAGAAAAGATGCAATAAAGCTTTGAAACAAATAATATCTGGTAGGTCTTGTTGTTAACCTAAATGGCTCTTCTATAATTTTGTTGCAACATCAGCCACTTCTTGCTCTTCTTTGTAGGGCTGCAACTTGATAAGTCTGCCTTTTTTTTTTTTTATTAAACTTAAAATTAATTCCCAATTAATTGAAAACACCAAAGGAAACATTGCCTAAAATACTCTCTGCCCAAAGTGATTTATTTTTAAGGCTTGTTTTTTTCAACACTTGTTTTTATTCCACAACCCAAAAATGTTTAATTTGATATCATTTACAGTATGACAAAGAAAAGCATCAAATTCTCACATCAGGGAAACTAGAACCAGTCGGTGTTTGGCATTTTTGTTTGAGATGAACTAAAATAACATTATAGTTGCAGTGACAAAGTAGTTGAATATAATTATTTTGTGAATCTAACTTATCCCCAATTGATGCAGCACAACTTTATTGGCACTTAAATAATCACAAGCCTCCAATTCTGAAGCTCAAAATACAAACAAATGGAAGCAAACTAAACTCATCAGATGCAGTATGTGAGGACAGAACTTGACTATTGCTATGATGTAAATGGGAACAAAAGGAATGCGAGAGCAATCCGATCATCTATCTCTGCTTCTTTTTCCAAACTTTATTTCAAAAATTGCCTAAATGCCAGTCAACATCATATTCTGACTGGTTTGTAAATATCGGTTGAAGCAGCAGTCACACTGTTACAATGTGGCCATGAATTTTGGAACTTTCTGACTCTGAATCAGGTAGGGTATCTCTGCGTCAGCTTCTCTCAGTTTGCATCAGAAAGCTCAAAATGGCCCTCTCAGCCATAACAAATGAGCTTCTAATCATTAACCTCTAAGTAAAACAATCATTATCAAGTTGAGCTGTAGATTGTTTGCACCACAATTCTCCCTATTTGACCTCCGATATCTTTCCTTTGATCTTTAAATTAGATTTTTACCAGTTTTTAAACATCAGTTTGGTATACATATTGATAAACTCCCAAATGTATTAAATGAATGGACATCAGCATACTCAAACAGCCGCATTTGAATTACTCCCCAGTGTAATCTAATGAATTCTAATTGATTAAATATGTTTGTGTACAGTGACAAACCTGTAGCTGCACGCACAATGAGATGTGTGTGCATCATTCACTTCAGTGAGTCTGCATTTGTTCATCTGCATATGGGCTGCATGTATTTACGTGTGGGTGTCTCATATGTGTCCATGCATGTCTAAAAAGGTCATCTTTAACCAATGCTGCAGTTGCGATGGCCAGACAGAGCCCGAGAATATCTCGCCACACTTCCTCCCTTCATTAGCATAACAATAAAGAAACCAACATGCTCATCTCCTGCTCCTGCTACAATAATAATTTATTTACCTCCCTCCACAGGGCTGTTTTATGACCTTGAATGCAGCCATACCCCAGTGTGTGTAAGTGTGTGTGAATAAAAGGCAGTGTGTTTCTGTTGCCATCCACACCTTTGTCTATGTGTGTGTGTGTCTGTACCAGCCTGTGTTAACATCCAAAACCTGCCCCACTAAAGCTGGCATCACATCTTTAACAGTCCCCCCTGCGTGCACATACAAAAAATACACGCACTTCACTCAAGTGAAAGGGAAAAGAAAAACAAGTGAAAGAAAAAAAAACATGCCAGAAATGAGGCAGCCGGCGTGTCGAGCCTGTTCCAATTGGCTGGGCAGCGGTTGAAGGTTATCCCCACTAACAAACATATCACGGCAACCATGGAAGCACACACACATACAGCCTTTTGTGGCCAAACAATAGTCTGTAACCTTCAATTCTGTGGCAGTGAAATACAAGGTGCAACAAAACACAGTGAGTTCCTAACATCAGCAGCGTCACCAGGCAGCTGTGGGACGTGCAGACATGTAACAAACACTCAAAATGTACTAAAAGTAAATGAGGCAAAGCCTAAAAAGTGATGATCGCAGAAAGGAGTTAAACAAACATATCTGGGAGGCAGTGCTGCTCTGAGGCAGAAATAATTATGTTCCTTGAGTTCCTTCTTTAAAAAGGCTGTAATTTCCACTGGGGAAATGAAGTTCTTGTCGGACACTCTGATACCACTTCTCACTACTCAGGGGAGCTCCATCTGACAATTTTTGTCTTTTCCAAATCAACAATCGAACATTCATGCTCATTGATTGGCCACATGTGTGGAGGATGGAGAGTAGGCATGAGATGAACTTCGAACACGAGCTCTGTTTTTTTTTTATTCATCACATAAGTACACCTGCCACATTTTGTCACTATAACCAAGTTCCAATGCCACGCACTCATACCACTTTATTGCATTACGCCTTACATTGCATGAAACATGAAGACTGCAATCAGAGGGCGGCTTGTCATTTTTTGTTGTCATTTCAGACAGGAGGACTGAGGTCCAAGTCTGGACCCAGACGCTGTCCTATACAGACCTGGACAACATTAGGTCTGTATAAATAAATTATTTAAGTATTCTAATGGGGGCGCTTCTATTTTGACCCACGCCGCCTTTTTAGAGGATCAGGATATCCACTGACCAACTGCATGCGAGTTAAGCCATCCCACGTGATGCTACTCAGCCAATTAAATGTGTGCATTCAAGGCGATAAACATTGTGACTCTAAATACAGACAGACAGAAAGTTGAGTGAGCGACATAGGGAGAGAAGACAGACGTGTGGGCCGGAGACAGAGAAAAATAACTACACATGGCGCTCTCTAACGTCCGCCAATGTAATAATGTCCAACGTAATAAACCACAAACGTAATAAAAATCTGCAGCATTTAATGTAATAAACCCACAAATGTATTACATTTTCCACAAACATAATAGTTGCTGCCTACTAGAAAACGTAACACGAGAAAACAAATGTAATGACTTACGTTTGCAGGGATTTATTACGTTTGTGGGGATGTGAAAATCTTTATTGTAATAACTTCCCACAAATGTAACAATACAATGAATAATGGTCGTTGTGGTTGTTTGTTTGTCTATACACCTACTAATACTACTGACCGTGGGCGCAAAATCCAGCTGCTGACTCTCTGCTCCGCTATCACACAACAATGTTCAAAGTTATTATTATTATTATTATTATTATTATTACTACTACTACACATAAACACACACACACACACACACACACACACACACACACACACACACACACACACACACCAGGGATGAAAATTAACTTTTTTGTCTACCTTGGTGGATGGATGGAAGGTTGGATGGTTAGAAATCTATATCAATAGCTCCCTGCAACTACAGGAATTTACAACAGCCAAGACGGTCATTTTGACTCTTTTCAAATTTATATTTGCAATTACTTTGTTGAATGAAAAAAATGCAATACTGCTGTTACCTGACTTTTCCTAAAAGTGTCTCTTTTTTAATTTAGAACAGTTTTGTATAAATTACACAAAAGACAAAGAAAATATGATATGTTTTACCTATTTCGACCATAAGCGGTCATATTGACTGCACATCATTTTGCGGGGATTCATTGTTACATTTTTCGCACGGTTTGCTGCTGTCATTGTCTCTCTTGTCTCTTTTTGTCTCTCCAGATGTGCTTCTTTGCGAATTTACTTGTAGTTAATTGTTATATAGTTTTATAGCCTGGTTGGCACTAGGGATGTGAATCTTTGGGTGTCTCACAATTCGATTCAATTCCGATTCTTAGGGTCACAATTCGATTCCAAATCGATTCTTGATTCAGCCGATTCTCGATTCAACCGATTCTCGATTCAAAAATTGATACAATGCATAGTGTGTTAAGGCATCAAAACAATACAGTTTGTATAAGATAATGTGATTTTTAAATAAACTGATTCCAATGATGTAATCACACAAAGGCTAGGTAACATCTATCTATAGTCACATTATGCTATATAAGAAATGAGAACTTCTTCCATGAAATGCGCAACAGCACAACTTTAATAGCGCAATCTGCTGCAGAATGAAAAAAGCAAGCCCTTAAAGAGTGTGTTTTGACTAGATGAATATGGGTTTTGAAAAAAGTTGCTGTCTCCCTGCTTGGAAGGAAGGTGCTGGCTACACTGTGTGTGGATGTTATGACCTGCACCTTCTTTTTGTGCACTTCTGTTTGACATTGTGCCTGCAGTGCATGGCTGCCCTTGTTTGCATAGTTAATAGCCGCTTATATACTGGGCAGAAAGCTGCCAATTTGACCATCCTTTTTGCGGCTCAGTCCGCGGATTTAGACAGAAGCCAGTAAATTGGGGGTCTGTCCTGGTCCGCCAATTTGCCACCTCGGAGGGTACACTTTTATCCAACTCCATTCCGATCTAAATCCTAGACGTCAATGTGCCGGAAATTGCGTGAGATGGGCGGAGGTGTGGATAACCGGTACTGTTGTGTGCCCCACAGCTAAGGAGTTTTAAAACCAGGAAACAGCTGATCACAGCAGTCAGTCCATCACTTCATCCACGGACGTCAAGATGAGCAACTGGACAGCTGCTGAGATCCAGGAGATGCTAGCGTCTCCTCGGCCTCTGAAGCTGTCTTCGCTGTAAGCTTGTTGTTGTAGCGGCTAGCTAGGAACGGTTGCTACTTTCAAATTAAAAGCCCCCTGCTAAGAACCCAGTTCTAAACTCCAATGGGGTGCAATGTCAAGCTCTTATTTTGAAGACAAATTCCTTGTCTTTCTTTCCCCAAGCTTGCTGCAACGCTGTGTACAGAAGCCCGTGGAGGCGCACAGAGAGACGGGGGAACGTTAATAAAAGATCGATTTTTGAAGTTTATGAATTGATTCAGAATTGTAGATGATTAGAATCCCGATTCTTATGTGAATCGATTTTTTCCCCCACCCCTAGTTGGCACCATGGCCAAACAAAAACGGGAGTTTTTTTCTGCAAAAAAAATTTGTCTAGATAATCAACCCATATTCATCTAGTTAAAACACACTCTTTAAGGGCTTGCTTTTTTCATTCTGCAGCAAAAATTCTCTGTCCTTGAGAGGTGGAAGATTCCTTCCAAACCTTCCAGTCACAAGAGATCAACACAGACAAATGCTGCAAAACACTCAAAGGAAATTATAGGGAACTGTTAGGAAAGTTTGTGTTGCTCTGAATAATTAAATCTAAGTGAAAAGTGAAAGATAATGAAGGTGAAAAGGAGCAGGAGAGGTGGAGTATCATTTTAAGTCGGGAAAAGGCATTCATAATGGTTACATTATGGTTACATTATGGTTACATGTTTTTCACCATAATGAAAAGCACAATAATCTGTTATATCAATTTGGAATATAATTATACATATATAATATAAAAGCAATAAATTACATTCTTTCAATTCATTTACTTCCATTTCTCAAAACAACCTTTGCTCCTTCTCCACTTAACACACCCTCAGCCTTTGTTTGCTACAACAGACAGACTCCAGTAGGGATCATTACACATTTATGAACATCTCTCTCCCTGTCTCGTTCCCCGTCTCAGTTTCTCTGATCGCTGATGTCAAACACATCCATTTCATCTCACACTTGACTGAAGCCGGCAGTCACAACGAATTAGGGAAAGATGGGCAGGTTTTGTTGTTAGCTTAGGGCAAAGTCGGGGTAATGTTGACCTGTCAGGATCTAACCCGATCCACCGTCTCAGTAACAATGCTGCCATGAATGATTTAGAGTGGGCAAGAGCACAAAGCTTTTGTTTGTCTCTCCCACGGGAGCCATCCTCCATTTCACCCTTCCAAAAACAAAATGCTCAGGGTAACTGACTATAAAAAAGGGTGTGTCTCAGTAGTTGCATCAGCACATTTGTTTCTCCTGAGCTTTTCCAAAGCCAGTCTGGAACTAACACAATAACATCAGCAATGCAACAAAACGCCAAAGGTGCACAAAGCGGGATAGCCATGAGGTGATTAATTGGAATGGCATTGGCCATGATTTGTGATCAATATGAGCATTTTTTTTCCTTAGCAGCTCACAGCTCAAGGAGGGATGACAGTGCTTAAGGGTGGGAATAGATTGCACAGAATAACAATTCACTCCAGTGCACGAAGCAAAATGAAATATCTCAGCAATTAGTCAATTAAAGTTGAAAGCAAACAAGGTGGTTTCGCGCCAGCCTGCAGCCTATCATTTGATTTTAATCATTAGAAGGCTTTCTTGGAAAAGCTCCAGATTTGGTGGTTTGTGACTTGAAAATCGGCCTACTTTTCTTCTTTTCACACAAGATTTCTTACCATATACAAGGTACACAATCATTTATTAAACAACATAGGGTTGTATAATGAAATGAAAGTTTGTAAACACCTTCATGATATACAAATTACACAACATAGTTATTAATATATAAATACACAGAACGTCCTGCTCGTCCTGCTGTAGTCCTGCACTCCACCTCAGAACACGGTCCACTTGTCGTGTGCAACAGCTTGAGCCAAGAAGATGTGGTGGAGACGGGTCTCTGTGGACACAACAGTCTTGGCCAGGAGCATCTTTAAATCATGCCGGATAGCATGGACTCCCTTCCTCCCTGGGGTGGTACAGCCAGTATAGTGTTGGGGGGTTGAAACACACTTTCTTCTCCAATGATGATGACAGTATTTCTACCATATGCAGAACATGTTTCAGCCAAAAAAGCCAAAAAAAACCAAACTGTAGCATAATTTGTAGAGGCTACCATCCTCAGCACCGCTTGTTAACAGATTTTTATAAGAAAACAAAGACAGCTTCCAAATCTTGGTTGTAAAAATTCTGTTATCTAACGTTAGCATTAGCTATTATTTGTGCCACCAAAAGTCAGAAATTGTTGCATGTATATTGGGGATTTTTGAGGCACATTGAGCATGTTGTCATGTGTTTCTTTTTGACCACATTGCAGTTTTTACAACTAAATGTCAGAATCTGAGGTATGCTATCAGCTGGACGACACAATTAAATATATCTTTGGGTCGATTAAAAGTATATCTATTCGTAGGAACACACAGAGTTGACTCACTGCACACTTTAAATGACAATGTATTAAAGTAGTTAGGCTTGGGATGAATAGTAAGCCATTCCAAATCAAAGGGTAACAATGAGTGACGTGAGGTCATAAATCAAAATTATAGTCAGAGTCCAGTTGCAAGTCTTTTTTTTCCTTTGTCAAGTCGAAAGTCACTAGAGTCGAGTGCAAACACGTTAGCCATTACATGTAGAAAAGAATTTACAAGACATGGGCATTCATGAGTCAAAAATATGCAATTAATGTTTTTTTAAACTTTCTATTCCATTCCTGGGATTACGAGTCATATGTTGTATCCCCAGTAGAACGATGGAGTCCCCGGTTGGAGCACTCTCCAGTACCCCTCCCAGGGCCTCCAAGAAGGCCGGGTACTCTGTGCTGCTGTTCGGCCCATAAGCTGAGACAGCAGTCTATCGAGCCTGGTTGGCACGGGGGACTCCTGAGGCAGCTGACGGGTACCGGCAGGCCAAGCGTGCGGCAGCACAGGCGGTCGCGGAAGCAAAAACTCGGGTCTGGGAAAAGTTCGGGGACCTCTGGACTGGCAAACCGGGGTGGTTGTCCCCCTATTCAAAAAGGGGGACCAGAGGTTGTGTTCCAACTATAGGGAGATCACACTCCTAAGCCTCCCTGAGATTTTCCAACGAAAATTATGACTAAATATCGTCGTCAACGAACCTTTATCAGGTGACGGAAACGAGACGAGACGCAACGTAAATGGTGGTCATGTGACGAAAACTATAATCAAGTATATAATGCAATATTGTTGACGAATAAAAACGGGACTAAATGTGGTTTACAAAATAAAAAATCTGCAAAAGTATCTTTTCATTTTTGCTGACCAAAACGAGACGAGACGAAATGTAATAACGTTATTTCGTCTCGCTATTATTATTATTTTTGCAATATTTCTGTTTCCTGAGTCTCAGTTCAGGTGCTGCATCAGGTCGCACTGCACAGACGCAGGTGACGTCTCTTCCTCAATCTCTACCCGCGCAGCATTATTAAGAAGATGCAGCTGCGGTGGCTTAACATCAACAATAACTCAAGACACAGAGTTAAGTCCGGCACAAAGAAAGGGACCGATGGCCGGCCAGCCGGGGTTCGGTGTTCCTCTGGTGTCCCCTGTCAGTCTAAACCCGCGGACAGTTTATAATCATATGGATGCTGTTATAATGTGTAGTGATTGAGATCCTGACCCACCAAACATCCTGGAAAGTGACAAAGTTACGTTTTTCGCTCTACATGATCAAATGATCGTCATCAGTAAACTGGATGCTGTCTGACAGAGGCTGATTTCTGGGGTAAAGTTCTCCGAAGTCTCGGTCTGGAAGGCTGATTAATTTTCATCACAAACACACGGTGAGTTAGTGTTTTTTGCCGGTGACAGACGCTGTTTTGAAATGTGAGGAAGAGCCGGCCAGCCGTGTGTGTGTGTGTGTGTGTGTGTGTGTGTGTGTGTGTGTGAAAACAAAACAAGGAATACATAAAAAATACAAACAAAAAAGAAAACTAGAACTGCAAGCAGTTATGAAAGGGGGCCAAGCCCCCCCACGCAACTCGGACCCCGCGCACCGCAGAGCCCACCGAAGTTGGCCCCAAAGGATGCCGGGCTCGGGGCAAAAGTGAGGACACAGGCCAACGTCTGAGCCGTGGTATTCGCTGTAATGGGAAGTGCGCTGGAAGCGCAAAAGACTGAATGTGTGCCTATTTGGATATGTTGTAATAAGCCACGCCCACATTGACCAGTCATGATGACCACCTTCAAGATATGGCCTCAGAATTGGCTCTACATCATACGACCAAATTTCGTAAAAATCGGTGTAGCCGTTCAGGAGATATAAACTTCTCATCTTTTTAGCGGTCGGCTCATCCCTCCTCAGTCCCATGCCAACCAAGGATCTTAAATTTGGTGTTAATAGCATTTAGTTTGACTGAGATATCAAACAGTTTACATTTTTATAGCTAGCTACAGAAATGTGTTCTTTAATAATTTGCACAATTTTTGACCGAGCAAAATTCTTTTGATAACTGTAGATGAGGTCCAGCTGAAGAATGTATGTGCCAAGTTTCATGTAGATCGGACAAAATCCCAAGGAGGAGTTTGAAAAAGTAGGTTTTGCATATTTGGCGATTCAGCAAGCGAAATGTGCAGCAGAAGTGGGCGTGTCCTATGTCAGAAAACCCAGGTCTATTGATGGAACATATGGAGTACATGTGCAATTTTTGGTATGGAAAAACTGTGTCCTATTCTTTATGTACCATATACATTTCAAAGCTCTCAGCATAAGAGTTTGGCTGAAATTAATGTTTGTTGTTCATCTTGTAATAAGCCACGCCCACATTGACCAGTCATGACCACCTTATAGATATGGCCTCAGGATTGGCCCTACATCATACCGACCAAATTTCGTGAAAATCCGTGTAGCCGTTCAAGAGATATCAACTTCCCATATTTTTAGCGCCCCCTACCGGTCAAAGTTCGCCAAATTCGGCTCATTCCTTCCCAGTGTCATGCCAACCAAGGATCTGAAATTTGGTGTTAATAGCATTTAGTTTGACCAAGATATCAAACAGTTCACATTTTTATAGCTAGCTACAGAAATGTGTTTGTTAACAATTTGCGCATTTTTTGACCAAGCAAAATTCTTTTGATAACTTTAGATCAGGTCCAGCTAAAGAGTGCAGAAAGTTTCACGCAGATCGGACAAAATCCCAAGGAGGAGTTCGAAAAAGTAGGTTTTCCAGTTTTTGCGATTTTGTGAAAAAACCTTCTAACCGGAAGTGGCCGTTGCCAATCGCTCCATTCAGCAATTCAGCTCCATTCAGGGAATCTGGGGATACAAGGTTTTTGAATGTCCGACATACGGTGTGGGAGTTATAGGCAAAAACGTATTTTCCTCTGTTATAGCGCCCCCTGCAGGCGGATGTATGTAGTATGTAGAGATATTCGCAGGAGTCTGGACCAACCCTCTAAATTGCACCACCCTCCCTTGCACGGTTTAGGCTGCAGCACCACTTTTATCCGGAGAAAAATACAAATAAAAATCTTTACAATTACAACAGGGTTCCTAGCACCGCTGGTCCTAGCATACGCGTTCCCGCTGCCCCTCGGGCTTGGCCCCCTAATAAATAGAATAATGAATAATAAGATGAGGTGTGTGTGTGTGTGTGTGTGCTGCTGTTACCAAATGACATTGGCCTATGAGGGGAGAAGGGTACCACATAGCAAATGCAAGACAAGTACACAGATAGAAATTGCATTACTAAAAAGAGACTTAAGTACAGTTTTCATTGACTAAAACTAGACTAGAATGTCATCAGTTTTCATCGACTAAAACTAGATGAAAATAGTCATGGATAATTCTGCCTAAAATAAGACTAAAATGCTCAGACTTTTAGTCGCCTGAAACTTGACTAGACTAAAAAGAGTATAAACGTGACTAAAACTAATAAAAACTAAAATGACAGTTTTACACAAAGACTAGACTAAAACTCAAATTAAAACAGGCCGCAAAAAAACAACACTACAGGGTAGTGGAGAGGAGAGTTCGGCCGAACGTCGGATTCAGGAGAAACAATGCGGTTTTCGTCCGGGCCGTGGAACACTGGACCAGCTCTATACCCTCCGCAGGGTGAGGGACTTGGAGAAAGCATTCGACCGCGTCCCTCGTGGCATTCTGTGGGAGGTGCTCCAAGAGTAAGGGGGCGGAGGCCCTCTACTAAGGGCTGTACGTTCCTGTACGACCGGAGCAGGAGCCTGGTTCGCATTGCCGGCAGTAAGTCAGACCTGTTCCCAGTGCATGTTGGGCTGCCCTTTGTCACCGGTCCTGTTCATTATTTTTATGGACAGAATTTCTCGGCGCAGCCACGGGCCAGAGGGGATCTGGTTCGGGAGCCGCTGGATCTCATCTCTGCTTTTCGCAGATGATGTGGTCTTGTTGGCTCCTTCGAGCCAGGACCTCCAGCATGTCCTGGGACGGTTTGCTGCCGAGTGTGAAGCGGCTGGGATGAGAATCAGCACCTACAAGTCCGAGGCCAAGTTCTCGACTGGAAAAAGGTAGCTTGCTCCCTCTGGGTTGGGGGAGAGCTTCTGCCTCAAGTGGAGGAATTTAAGTATCTTGGGGTCTTGTTCACGAGTGAGGGAAGGATGGAACATGAGATTGACAGGCGGATCAGTGCAGTGGATGCAATAATGCGGTCGTTGTATCGGTCTGTCGTGGTGAAGAGAGAACTGAGCCGAAAGGCAAAGCTCTCGATTTACCGGTCAATCTACGTTCCTACCCTCACCTATGGCCATGAACTTGGGTCATGACCGAAAGAATAAGATCCCGGATACAAGCGGCCGAAATGAGTTTCCACCGCAGGGTGGCAGGGCGCTCCCTTAGAGATTGGGTGAGGAGCTCTGTCACCTGGGAGGAGCTAGGAGTAGAGCCGCTGCTCCTCCACATCGAGAGGAGCCAGCTGAGGTGGCTTGGGCATCTGTTTCGGATGCCCCCGGGACGCCTCCCTCGGGAGGTGTTCTTGGCATGTCCCACCGGGAGGAGACCCCAAGGAAGACCCAAGACACGTTGGAGTGACTATGTCGCTCGGCTGGCCTGGGAACGCCTCGGGATCCTCCCAGAGGAGCTGGAGGAGCTGTTCGGGGACAGGGAAGTCTGGGTATCCCAGCTCAGGCAGCTGCCCCCAAGACCCGGCCCCGGATAACGCGGAAGAAGATGGATGGATGGAAAACATTGAGCATCTATCCATTATCTATATCCATTTATCCCTTTGCACAACAGTAAAAATGGCCTGAACTGCTGATTTATTCCTTGTATCTCCTTCTTCCCTACTACCCTTTCGTTATTCTTACTCTGATGTGCTTCCCTCTTCCTTGTTGTCTGCCTTCCCCCAACTCTGTTTTCCCTCTTCTCATCTCTCCTTACTTTACCTGCTCCCCTGTCTACGCCTGTCTCTCCCTAAGCAGGTGAGGAAATCAATCACTGATTTGTTGATTCTCTCTGCAGCAGCTCACACCCAGACAGAGGAGGGTTTTTTTTAACATCGACCGGCGCCTCCCTGCCAGGATACAGACGTTTGTAGGAAAAGACCTTGTGGAGGGAGTGTGAGTTCAAATATGCCGTGGTTGTGCACATGTGTGTGTAATTTCAAAGAGGAGGTTGAACAAAGGGGGAAGACAAGCATGTTCCCCCTCCTTCCCTAAGGATCGACTGGTATCTTATGGTTATTATTTCTTTTTCTCCGTCATTGTTTCCTCTGTATCTCTCAATCACACATACACACACACACACATACACACACACACACACACACACACACACACATTGTATCTGTTGCCCATGTTATTATTTAGTGAGCCCTTGTGTCTATGGAGATTTCTAAAGATAGGGCAGGGTTAGTTGTGCTGCTGTTATTAAGATTTCACAGGATGCGAACACACACGCGTGCACACACACAGCCCCATCATAGTCCTGTCACAGCCGCAAGCTATTTTTGGAACCCATGCCCACACCTCAGTGCAAACGCCTCCCGCCCCCCGCTACCCGCCCCCAGCCCCCCACAAACTCCTCCTCCCTCAGCACCCATCAACCCTCCGTTAACACTCTGTCACCATGCCACCCAATCAGGGCCTTCAAGAAGCAGCGCCAACAGGAAGTGGAGCTGACAGCCCACCAATCAACTAATAACTACTCTCTGCAACATGGCCTTGACAAGGCTCATTGCGGATATGGATGCAGTATTTATGGTTATTTATGGTGTAATCACGGCTTGATTGTGTGAAAACATCCTGTGAGACAGGCTCGTTGGCGAGATACACACACAACAGGATAATAAAAAGAGAAAGATTTTAGATGCATTGTAAATCTCTCTTGAATGGTCAACACTGATTAACAAAACTGAATTTTATTTGCTTTAATAACGAGGGTGAACTGCACAATTAATGTTTGGCAAATATTTTAATACAGCTGGAGATTGTTTTAACCAACTCAACTGTGCAATGTAAAACATACATGGAAATGAGACAGCTGAAAATGCTCCATGTAACATCAAGCTTCATACGACATACAACAACATATTGTTGAGCTGTTGATGCTAGATGGAGAAGCCACAATCAAGTGTAAAATCTTATATTTCAGGCAACATTCTTCACTAGGTCTGATACATATCATAAAAAAATGTCTTATGGGCATCCTGTTAAAAAGCCATGCCATAATATTGCCAACCTCCCTTTCTCTACATGCTTTAGTATATATGTGACCATAGGCGGCCTTATCTATGTTTCAACCGTTTCAATTGAAACGGGCCCCGACAGCCTGGGGGGCCCCAGGCTGCCCACAGAAAAAATAAAAAAATAAAAAATAAAAAAATGAAACGGCCCCGGCAGCCGAGTGTATAACTGCGCCGATCCCGTGGGTGCTCCGGTGCTCGAGCACCCACTGACAACGTTGAGCACCCACTGGCCAATCGGGATGGCCGATCAAAAAAAAAAAAAGCTTGTGCGCGAGGTATCGGCTGCTGTCACCGCTGTGCCGGTACAGGAAAATACTGGCCTGCAGATGTTGAGCTACATGTACACCAACAACCTGCTGGACCCGTAACCAAACCTCAGCATCGCCCTCCGACTGATGTTGACAGTCCCCGTGACTGTAGCAAGCGGAGAGAGGAGTTTCTCTCGCTTGAAACTAATTAAAACACACCTGAGGTCAACGATGCTGCAGGAGCGGCTGCCAGCACTCACTCTAATCTCAATTGAGCACGACGTCACTAGATCATTCGACAGAGATGACATAGCTAGAGCATTCTCAGTACTGAAAAACAGAAAGTGCGGATTTGTGTAAAGGACAAGTCTGTCTGTAGCCTGTCTGTTCTTCTCCTGCACGCTGTCCGTGGTGCTGAAATAATGCGGAGCACGTTGCGCTTATCGGCTACATTTGTTGCCAATTTTCAAGTTCATGATTGTTATAGGTGTTATAGTTTTGGATTGTTATAAGATACCTGTTCATGTACATAAATATGAAAGATGCATTTGCATTTTGTTGAAAACCAACTTCAATCCTCGTTTTTTTCCCTGCTCATTCCTGGTTTCTTGCCCTAGAGAAATTTTAACACTTGGTCACAATGTATCAAATTATATGTTTCTGATTGGACCAAAGCGTCAGTTGGACTTCAGAAGGGCTGGAACTCAAACACTACTAGAACGGCCGTAAGCGGTCATTTGGACCGCTAGATAATACTAACTCTATATTCTTATATTCTCTCATGTAGCTAAATACCCAAATTGAGTGATGAATGCATTCATTGTCATGATATTTTTTTAAAATAAAGGAAATAACACCAAAATGTAGCCTACATTTTCACAAAATTAATTAGCTATACATTTATCAATATTCATATCATCGCACAGTAAACTGCAATTATTTCATGTATTCACACAAGATTTTAATAGAGTAAAATCAGAACACGAAAATTAACAATTAAAAGCAATTTAACACTTAATAATATATGATAAAAAATAATAATCAATAAAGCTGGAAACGAGCTGATCTAAAACAAATAAATATCCCTTTCGATCACTGGTCACAGTCCGCAGATTACCTCGGCTCTCCTCACAGTTAACACACACGGGCTTGTGGCATTTCACGTGTCCGACGTTTGGTTCCGTTTGCAGCTCTTTCGGACCGGGACTGCCTCCGTGTCCGTGTCTGCTGAGGTGGTTCTTTCCGCTGCTGCCCACCTTGTGCCGACTG
>CAEMYA010001159.1:326499-343307 GCA_903131615.1 Diplodus sargus
TGTTATAATGTGTAGTGATTGACATACTGGAAAGTGACAAAGTTACGTTTTTCGCTCTAAATTACATAATTACATGATCGTAATCAGTAAACTGGATGCTGTCTAACTCACTCGCGGGGACAGAGATTTCTGGGGGAAAGTTCACCGAAATCTCGGTCTGAAGGGCTGATTTATTGTCATCACAAACACTCGGTGAGACAACGTTTTTTGCCGGTGACAGACGCTGTTTTTAGGGCAGAAATGTGAGGAAGAGTCGGTAGGACGGTCGGGAGGACAGACGCTTCTCCATGAACAGTCGGCCAGCCCTGTGTGTGTGTGTGCGTGTGTGTGTGTGTGTGTGTGAAAACAAAACAAGTAATACATAAAAAATACAAACAAAAAAGAAAATACATTGAAAAAAGAATGAATAATAACATGAGGTGTGTGTCTGTGTGTGCTGCTGTTACCAAATGACACTGACCTATGAGGGGAGAAGGGTACAACATAGCAAATGCAAGACAAGTAGATAGAAATTGCATTACTAAAAAGAGACTTAAGTACAATTTTCTTTGACTAAAACTAGACTAAAATGTCATCAGTTTTCGTCGACTAAAATAAGACTAAAATGCTCAGACCTTTAGTCGACTGAAACATGACTACTAAAAAGAGTATAAACATGACTAAAACTAATAAAAACTAAAATGACCGTTTTACACAAAGACTAGACTAAAACTAAAATTAAAACAGGCTGCCAAAAACAACACTACAGGCTACAGCAGATGAGCAGAGAAAGAATCTTACCACAGTGTCTACAAGCTGTTTACTTGAATGTATTATTGATCCCTGTAAGGAATTTTTTTTTTACTTCGACAGAGAGGTCAAAGATGGTGCCAGAGTCTGCATTGGTAGAGCTGCTAAAGAGTTTTGTTTTATTCAGACACGCTTGATCTTTGACTTAAACCATTATCACCAAGCTAAATAAAGCAATTTTCCTAAAGCAAGATTATTGAATTTATAACTGATGATATGATATAACTATGTTCAGTCATAGGTAATAAAACATACTCTTTTTTTAATCCAATTTAGTACACTCATTGGTTTGGCTGCTGCAAACTAGAGATGGGATTTATGGCTCTTTGAGGGGAGCCGGATCTTGGTGAGCCGTTCCTTTCAAAGAGCCATTCAAAAAACTGGCTCATTTGACTGATTTTTATATTTATTAAGTTTTAAGAAGCCAGCCTGGTAGTAACTCATTTTATCTTCGAAATAATCACTTGGAGGTATGATGGGGTGAGACTTGGAACAAAATAATACAAAATTAGATATCCCACCAATATCTGAGTTTCAAATTCAGCCATTTTCATGCAAATCATGGCCGTGTTACGTAACGCGGCCATGATTTGCATAAACCCCGTCCTGCTGTGGAAGCCGTGTAAATACATTCAGCGTATTAGCTTCGGAGGTTTTTCCGCTTGCTCTCGAGTCTTGGAGAGCATCTCTTAGAATAATTTGCAGCTAGCTAACCAGTCAGCCAGTCAGCTAAACAGTCATGTCTCCTCCACATCGCTCCTGCATCTTCCTTGGATGCCACAGTGTGCAGGGTAACGGCGCCGTTAGCTTATTTAAGTTTCCTGAGGACGACAACATAAGGAAAAGGTGGATCGATTTGGTCCAAAGTAGCTACTGTGGACAGTTAAAAATCACCACCAACACCCGTCTCTGCAGTGTCCACTTTACCCCCGATAGTTACAGCAACTGTCACCAGGTAAAGTCTGGATATCTGAAGAGTCCGTTGACGCTGGGCTGTGGGGCCGAACCGACCCTCTCCGTCCCCAGCTTGCATCCTCCCGTCCCGCAGACAGTGCATGCTCTCATCTCCGCTGCTGCATCATGTGCCTTCCTGCGACCGTCCTGCCGACAACAGGCGCTCTCATCCCTGCCACCGGCCAGACTTTAGATTCTCTGCCCGAACCCGAACTGGACCGCGGGCCGGGCCAAGCCAATATATCCCGTCAATATCCTCGGGCTGGGTCGGGCCGGCCCTTGATCAAGCATTTGTGTGTGTGTTTTTGTAATAACTCATAATGACTGTATTTCCAGCTACAAAAGGCACATCTCTCTCCTCCCTCCATGTTGTTTGTGCTGCTGCGTGGTTTTACATGTGAGTGAGTGTCCTCGTGCAGAAAACGTGACTTCTCGCGCACGTGACGTCACTCCCCGAGACGCAAGAAGAAAGCAAAAATATATATTTTTACTAAGGAAAATGACAAAAATAATAGTAACACACAGTGATTTAAATAAGTAACTTTAATCTGATTAGTGGTTTGGAAATATTACCGCATTAGATTACTCCTCACTGAAAAAAGTGGTCAGATTAGAGTAACGCGTTACCGGCATCACTGATTGTGTAGTGTAAGTGCAACATGGAGCTTGAGAATGTCCGTTATAACAGCCCACGTATTAAAAAAATGTCAGGTTTAAATCGGGCTCGGGCTCATAATTACAGTTAATGTGTCGGCCCGGGCCTGCTCGGACACAACGTGCATGGGCAATTAAATGCATTTTGCTAAAGGTGCAAATCCTGAAAGTGATTTTACATCATGCATCCTGTCATGCCCATGTAATGTTAGCAAATGTTACTGCATTTTATCATGACATGATTTGGCCTCATTCCCTGAGCGGAGTCCATCTGACAGCACAATGATAATCCACAGGTAATATTTTATGTGCACCAATATAGCTATGACGAGGAATTATATGTAGACTGAGGTGTTACGTTTGTGCGTAATGTAAAACATGGACTGTGAGGAACAAGGCTGAGCACTGTGAGTGTCTGACTCAGAGTCAGTTTCTGGCTCTGATGGCTCAAACAGGTCGGGTTGGGTCCATCCGATGACGCTGCTAGCTTACATTGTTACTGTAGGTGACGTCCTTGTACAGTACACGGAGGCAGCTCCCCTCCCGCGCATGGGCGTGATTCCTGCGCCTCTATCTGACACGCCCCCAGTGTTTCACAGCAGAGAGAAGTGCTTGCTTTTCCTTAATTTTGAGACCTAACTTGGCAATTTTTTTAATCTTTCAAATTTGGCTCAGTGGTCAATGACACATGTTTCTGTGGTATGACAAACTCAGAACACAAATTTATTTCTGCTTTACACAGACTTTAATGATCAATTTTCTCAAATTTTAAACTTGTACACTTCCAAAAGTGATACATGAATATATGGATATACAGACTATAGGCTATATACAGGCTATGCAGGATTTCTTAGATAAATGCAATCTCTCCCAATTAGATGAAAACGAGTCAGCTCAGCTAAACTCTGACCTTTCTGTTGAAGAAGTTAAAAAAGCCATCACTTAAAAGCAACAAAGCCCCAGGCCCTGATGGCCTTCCAGGTGACCTGTATAAAAAAATTACCAAAACTCTCTGCCCATAACTACATAAAGTGTTCACTCAAGCCCACACTGATGGTGTCCTACCTCCTACCTTAACAGAAACAGTCATTTCAGTGACACACAAAAAGGGTAGGGACCCAGAAGAGGTGGGCTCTTTCCATCCTATTTCTCTGTTAAATCAGGATGGGAAAAGATTTTCTAAAATTTTGGCTAATAGATTGAGCCCCTTTTTAGGTAAATTAGTGCATTCAGGCCAGACTGGTTTCATACCAGGTAGAAATGTTTTTTTCAAACTTAAACGTTGTCCAAAAACCTTCTTTTTAGTAAACTCTGTGTACCCAAGCAATGTTCTCAATGCTCGTGTTCATGTGTAGAGACCCTGGTGATACTACGAGCAAAGTTTCATGTGATACTACGAGCAAAGTTTCATGTTGTGTCGAGCCTTCTTAGTGTTTTAAAAATAGTGATTTTGATGCTCGCGTAAAAGTGCCCCTGCAACCCATTGAAAATTAGCTTGCCCAAAAACGAAACTACTGTAAATCTTAAAAGTGCCTCTTTCGTCGTAATTATGCTTTTACACGAAGGTTTGTCTCATATTCAATCGCAAAAGAATTTCACTTTAAGGAGCATTTCCCACCACTGTTGTCTAAATTACAGTCAAATATACAGTTTTGGAAGTCCCTGCCAATATGATTACAGGGCAGAGTCAATGCTATTAAAATGATTTTTTTGCCCCAGTTTATTTTTCATAACATCCCAGTGTTTCTTCCCAAATCCTTCTTTAAAAAATCTCGATTATGCTCCCTTTCCTATGGGACTACAGAACTCATAGAATTGGCAAGAAACACCTTTGCAAATCTAAAATAGAAGGGGGCTTTGGCACTTCCAAATTTTCTATCATATTATTGGGCTTCACAAATTAAGATTACGGCATACTGGCTGGATGACACAGCAACCCCACCAAACTGGCTTGAATTGGAACAAGAGGCATGCCAGCCTTATTCTATAGGTGCCATCCTTCTGGCACCTTTCACTATTGAGAAATCTTTATACAATTGCACTGTGTTGATCCACAGTACAGTGTGCATTTGGAAACAAATCACACTTTAAGACTGCACACCAACACACAACACTAACCTCTTCATCAAGTTTACTACTGTGGTGGGGCTCATCAACAACAATGATGAGTACAAACTACAGGGACGAGGTGAGCCAGTGACGGTTCAACACGGGGGCCTACAGGGGCCAGTGCCCCTGTAAAAATGTCCCTGGCCCCCGCTGTGGTCCCCCCTGTGCTGACTGAATAATAAAATACGATTTTATGCGCTGGTGCCAAAAGCTGAACTAATGTGACTCAGCATTCCACATGGATTTATTAGAGCGACGCATCCAAACACTGCGTTGCCGGGTGCGAGGAGGAGCCGCTAATGTCTTGGTGCAAGAGGTGAAGGTAAACAAAATTATTTCATCTTGTAAAGTGATTTGTTGCAACCTTTTTTGCCCCTGTAAATAAAAAAGTGAGAGAAACACATCAAGGTACTGTGAGAGCTGAGGAGATGGAAGAGCCAGAGGGGTTGGTGGAGGTTAGAGAGAAGGCAGGTGATGAAAGTGAGGGCACTGACAGAGAGGGACATTCCACAGTGTGAGAATGAAGAAGAGGGTGAAGAGGAAGAAAACATACAGAGTCAGAGAGAGGAACAACCAGAGGGACAGCAAGTGGATCCATGTGGATCAAATAATGCACCATTAGGTTTGTGATGTAGAAAAGGTGTTCTTGTTCTTCTTGCAAAGCAGTGTCATTACAATTCACAGCAAGTCCAAGAACGATGTAGCAGTACAGCGCAAGTTGAACACTTTGATGCGGGACAGGAAACGGAGCTTTAGGCCAAACTGGTATGAGGGGGTCAGGGGTCCATGCCCACCTTTTGCAGCATTGTCCTACTGTATTTAATTTAAAATTTTTGATGGCCCTACCTCATCGTTTCAATCGATGCACTCCTTATGTACAAAAACATTTTTTGTATGATTTTAATGTAAAGCAAAATTAAAGTATTTAATGTTTAAATATCATTTGTTTATTTATTTTTAATGTGGCCCTCTGATTAAACACTGGCCCCACCTTGGCTCCCCAGTAAAATGCGTCTAGAACCGCGGCTGAGGTGAGCCAAATGGCCGTGTGGTGCAGAGACAACAATCCCTCTCTCAATGTGGAGAAGACGAAGGAGATTTTTGTCGACTTCCCGAGAGGCCTCCACCCAGCACCCCCCACTGACCATCAACGGTGCTGCTGTGGAGAGAGTGAGCTGCACCAAGTTCCTGGGTGCGTACCTCACTGAGGACCTCTCCTGGAGCAGCAACATCTCTTCTGGCCAGAACAGCTCAGCAGCACCTCTACTTCCTCCGCACACTGAAAAGAGCCAGAGCACCAGTCCCCATCATGCACACCTTCTACTGTGGAACCACTGAGAGCATCCTGACCAGCTGCACTGTGTGGTACGGCAGTTGCACTGTATCCTGCCGGAAGACCCTGCAGCGCATAGTAAGAGCAGCTGAAAGGATCATCAGTGCTCCCCTCTCCTCCCTCCAGGACATTTACTGCACACGCCTGGCCCGCAAAGTTCTCAGCATTGTGGGTGATTCCACCCATCCCACCCACTGCCTCTTCAGCCTCCTGCCCGGAGGGGAGGAGAATGAGGAGCCTCTGGGCCAGAACAAGCAGACTGGCCACCAGGCCATCAGGATGCTGAACTCCCTCCCATATTTACTTTTGTTTGCATTTAGTGTATTTCTCTTCGTTTGTATCTTGTATCTTACATTTAAATCTGTTCTTTCATCTACTATTGTTATATGTTATAATAAAAAAAGGGGGCACAAAGACTTAACCACACATGTATCTGTGTGGATGTACATTGTGCATATATTTATGTATGCTGTAAATATGTAACTGTATAACAACGTGCTCTAATAAAAACATTTGAGGTACAAGGTACAAGGTACAACGATGTGTTGAATCCTAGAGTTTAAATTTTTTTTTTAATTTATTCTATTTTATTGTTCCCAGATCTGTATCTTTTATCTAAGTCTAGTTTTTAGACAGTGGACCTTAAGTTGGGTTATTGGGTCAAATTAATACAAACTAAATTACACTGTTAAAAAATAACTAAAAGCAAAATCAAACCTGGTATTAAGACATGGAACATTTCTGGGACAACTTTCCCAGAGCTCTGGATTTTTTTTCCTCAAAATCCTACAGAATCAGAAACATTTGATTGTTTTCACAATTAGTTTGAATGACTTGTTGCCTTCTTTCAGGTTTGCTTTCACATTCCTTACCCCTCCTTTCAGCAACCAAAGGGAGGAAAATGAAGCAAAAAAATTAAGTTCCCTCCACTCATTCATTTTCTTGACACCTCTGTCAGCCATATAACAATAATCCCCATTTGATCTTAGTCCATCTCCTAATCCCCCATTCCGTCTACCCTCAGTCAGCCCTCCACTTAGCATATGTTTAAAGAAACATATCTGCATACGTAAGCAGTATGTTCTTTGCGAGTAAAATTTAGACTCTGCCATAACCTTGACCAAACTTGTGCCACCTGAACAACAAACCCTGGAAAACTCTTTATTTTGGAAGAGGACGAAAATATTCACAGTGTTTTGATGTAATTCACACTAACTAATCTACATTTCCAAGTTAATGCTCATTTCCTAAGAGTCTAAAATATCTGGGAGTCAGAGTGAACCATCCCTCTTCTCTTGGTGGCCGCCTGAGCAGCTACAGAAGCAGGTTGTGCCGTCAAAACCAAAGATCGCTCAACAACCACAAAACATAATTTTTAACTTTTGGGCTATCATATAAACACCAACAGAGCTGCACGTGGTTTCTGGTGAAGTGTACCAAAGCCAGCTAGGATAAGTAGAAGAGCACTACAATAATTAAGGCAGAGGTTAAGAGGGCCCCTTTGATGCTACAGGCCTGAATATGTATATAGCAGACAGTAATGCTGAGTTGTGGGATTTCATGGAGAGGGTTATGTGACCCTCAGGGAGTACAACTTTGTATCTGGGTTGATAAAGCTCTACTTTAGCCTGCAGCTAACAAAGCAGAGGCTCTCTTAATGAGCAAATGGGGAAAGCATGGAAAGCGGGGAGTGGGTGGGAATGGGCCACAGTTATGGTCACAGAGTCATGAAAATGTTTGCATAAACCCACATACATGTAGTTCATGTCACATAGGCAACATGGAGATAGCGCAAGGAAGAAAAGGCGGTAAAAAAGGGGGGGCCTACAGTACTATAGATACCCACAGAAGGTTTTTTTAAGAGGTTTGTTGTTAGGTTTCTGTATTATGCTAATTTTCAGGTTCATACTTTAAATTTATACACAATTTTATAGTTGTCTGCATTGTTTTCAGAGCCCTACATGCTGAAATGTCAGTACATGAACAGCTAGTCTGAATATGTCATTACATTATCTAGGATTTGTCATTAACAGCCTACAGTATGTGACATTTTTACCCATTTAGAGGACATTTGGTCCCACCACGAGGCACCATTACATCCATAGTTAGACGCATGTGCTCTCATAATCAATCTCCATCTAGCCTTTATCATAAACACACACTGCACACCTCATCCTCCACCATCACCACTACCACCCTTTCATGTGGAGCTAATTAAGTAACAGCGTTGCTGTTAATTAATTACTCACTCGCGCTAAAGGCCCCCTGCTCGTTTGGGCAAATTAACGACATCCTCATTATTGTTGCTGTCTAAGGAGCACCCTGGGTTCAGTCAATATGCATGTGTGTATGTTGCAGGTGTGCTAAGTATTGTAGAAGCAATTTAAGATTGGTGGAAAGGTGTGAAAAGTATACAAAAGGAGGGCAGAGGGTTTATTGGAAGGTTCATTAAAAAAAAAAAAAAGTAGGCTACATATATTTTCTCTTACTTATATTCATCTATTTAGATTGTTCTGGTGTTAGTTGCAGAGTTTTGGAGAAATCCATGCTAGAGATATCTGCCCTCTCTCCAAAATATTGAAACTAGATGGCATTCAGCTCGTGTTGCTCAAAATGCAAATAAGTACATATAAATAAAAGTTAGTATCATTTGGTATCAGCATGGAAACACTCATAAGTTTCAACCCTGAACATTCACATCCTCCCCATCTGTTTGTGAAGTTACTGTGTCCAACCATTCACCCTCCTCTCCCCCTCCTCTCTTCTCACACCCACTCTTCCATCCCTTCATCCAACCAGCCTGTCCAAAAATAAAGATCTGAATCAAAGCACAAAGGGACCTCCTGTGCTGCTGGCCTAGTGGCTGTGTTTTGGTGAAAGCTTTTTGTTTTTACATGCCCAGGTGATGAAATCTGAAAGCGCCAAACAGGGCGAATTGAAGAAGGGTACAATAAACCCGCCCACTGCCCCTGCCAAGAGCTACCATTTACACAATCTGAGAATGTTCCTGACTGAAGGAACAAAGCATGGTGGCAGTACTGCATCTAGTCTTGACCTTTAGCATAAAGAATAGTTTGGTGTGTTGGATTCATCTCTGGCGCTCATGTATTCATCTGGGACTTAGCCACTGCTGGATGTCAAGCCGATCTTCCCATCTAAACTTTTTGGAACAAATGATTTATTGATTTTTGGCAGCATATCTAGGCCTACAAATAAACTGTAGTTGTCCATAATGTAACAAACCTCCATGCTGTAGGGTTTAAGTCATAAAACACATCAGACAAGGTCTCGTAAACTGCTTATCATTAAGTGAAGTTTCCACAAAGATCTGGAAATGTATAAATAAATTCAATATAAACTAGAATGGCACTCTAAACTATAAGCCCTGACAGTCCGCTTTTGTACTCACTCATAAGCCCCTTTCACACAGCACAAGACGCATTATCTCCGCTGTGGCAGTTTGCCAATTCTCCGCCAATGGTGATTCACAGAGAGCGAAGCATCTCCGCCTTAAAGACGAACTGCTGTGTAATTCACACAGAAAGCCTACGCTGCGGCTCCTAAAAACGCGTGATGGTACACGTCATGATGATGACGTCGGTGTATTTTCAAGGTGTTTCCCCGGTGTCCCCCCGTTAATCTAAACTCGCGGACAGTTTTTAATCATATGGATGCTGTTATTATGTGTAGTGATTGAGATCCTGACCCACCAAAGATCCTGGAAAGTGACAAAGTTACATTTTCACAGCTGAATTACATAATTACATAATCGCCATCAGTAAACTGGAACCTGTCTGACTTCCTCACTCACGGGACGGAGGCTGTTTTTCGGGCAGAAATGTGACGAAGACTTGGTAGGACAGGCGGGAGGACAGACGCTTCTCCACGTACACGTACTTCTCCACGTTGTTTGGTCATGTAACGTTGATTTCGTGGGAAAGTTCTCTTTATTAAGTTGAGTGAGGGACCTGTGTAGTTATCAGACTGTACGATCGACACGCCCTCGATACGCGAAGCTGGCTTATCCCTTCACACTGGTTCGGTTCGCCAATAATGTGGCCCTGATACTACCTCCAGAGGCGTATCAGCGCCGGAGCAAAATTTCATCCCTCGCCGCCCCAGAGAGATTCACACTGACACGGAGGCAGGGAATTGGCGTACTAAAGCCGCATCCAAACGGCAGTGTGAATGGGGCTACACAGATACCAGTCACCTAAAGCATTGTTGCAAGAGATATTTAACAAATTTGCAAAACTCTTGTAATCCTGCAATGTTAACGAAACTCAGAAAAGAAGGAAGGGTGAACAAGAGCTTAGCCAGAAGGAAGGCAGTAGACTTCAGTCTTTACCTGATCAGACATAAAATGGCTTTGAAATTTTGAATTTTGCTGGATTGCTGGTGTTG
This sequence comes from Diplodus sargus, assembly GCA_903131615.1. Taxonomy (NCBI): domain Eukaryota; kingdom Metazoa; phylum Chordata; class Actinopteri; order Spariformes; family Sparidae; genus Diplodus; species Diplodus sargus. The sequence goes on from CAEMYA010001159.1 coordinate 336,743, forward strand.
ATTACAGCTCTAAAGGATAGAATAGAATAAACTTTTATTTATCCCATATCAGGGAAATTCACTTGTGACAGTAGCAGGTAGACAGACATACAATGAGTACAAGTACAGACATTAAACCAGACCACACTGCAGCGACATACAAGAAAGGTAAGAGCAGACTGTATCTGCTGAGGAAGCTCAGGTCCTTTGGAGTGCAGGGGGCACTCCTGACTTCTTTCTAGGACTCTGTGGTGGCAGCAGCCATTTTCTATGGAGTAGTCTGCTGGAGCAGCAGCATCTCGGCAGCAGACAGGAGGAGACTTGATAAACTTATCAAGAAGGCCAGCTCCACCCTGGGATGCCCTCTTGACTCAGTGCAGGTGGTGGGAGAGAGCAGGATGATGGACAAGCTGTCATCGCTGCTAGTGCAGGAGTCCCACTCCCTGCAGGCCACTCTCACAGCACTGGGCAGCTCCTTCAGCAACAGACTGATACACCTTAGGTGTGTGAAGGAGAGGTATCGCAGGTCCTTCCTTCCTGCTGCTGTTAGATTGTACAACCAGCACTGCTCCCTATAGTCCTCACCCTGTACTCTGCACTGTGCAATAAGCCTGTACAAACTCATTTCAACACCCATATTTATTATCTATATTTAAAATCTATATATAAAAATGTGTTGCTCACTTTTTTGCACTATTCATGTACATTTGTACATATGCCGATTCTATTTTTCTTTCCCTTTTTAATTATCTTGTATATTTTGCTATTGCTCTGTCTTGTAATATTCTGCTGTTGCGACAAACAAATTTCCCCGTCTGCAGGACATTAAAGGATTTCTGATTCTGATTTTGATAAACAAGTAGACTTAAGAATACTAAAAAAGATTTAGATAAGAGAAAGACTTCATTCAGTATAATGTCCTGATTGGGGGATTTCTTTTCATATTAATCCTAATCTATTGGTTGATTAATTTCTACACCAGTAGAGTACCAAAATTTTGGTCAATTTATGTATGTAACATGGTAATAAGATGACGCTCTGTGTGTGTGTGTGTGTGTGTGTGTGTGTGTGTGTGTGTGTGTGCGTGTGTGTGTGGTTGCTTGCATGCAACCAAGCATGTGTCTTGGCATGCTTGAAAATCCAAGCAGACACGAAGGACAAATGTCATATTTCAACTGTCCTGACAAGTGATATGATAAGCAAACATGATAAGCTGTCTGAGCCACTTTGTACCTCTCATATTTCATTCGCTCTCAAACATCAACAAGTTCTGCGATTTCATTGACATCAGTGATTCATTACAGCTAAAAGTAAATTGTCTGTGACATCGGTTTATTTGTCAGGGGCATCGAGGCGATCACTACCAGGATCATTATTTTTTCCCTTGAATTAGCAGTAATCCCTCAGTGCTTCATACAAGAGAGAATATCATGTTGGTTTATTCATGGCAACAGCGAGATCAAGCAGCATCAAAGGTGCTTGTAAACAGATTAACCTGAATAAGACCTTAAAAGGGTTGTGGCGCAATGCCGGCTTCTTCCATAGATGAAAACATTGATGGTGTTAGTGCTGAGCCAAGAAAGAGGAGGAGATGTGTTAAAAACAGCCACACTCTCCATCTGTTACTTTAAAGATTCTATTTTTCGACGTCTTTTGACTGATGAGTCTCATTCTAATTCATGAGTGGGTCCATTTAGCCCTCATTCATGTCCGACTGATTGCATTATATCCACGCTGTTCAGTGGATGACAGACGGAGGGGAGGAAGAAAAAGCGAGAGGGGAAATATTTAGGATAGCAAAACAGAGTGGCTAGCTGAATAATAACAAAGGAAACAGGTTTTTACAGGGAGCAGTGTGATGTTTTTGCTATGATTTACCCGCACCACTAGTGGGCGCTGTACCACCAATGATACCGTGACTTGTATGTAGCTCATGCTTTAAAGTGCTTCAGTAAACCACCACTGCAGTTCAAGCCATAAAGACGTGTCCGTGTATCCTTCGGCTTAGTCAGGTACTCCAAAGTGGAAACCCATGCTTATATAGCATAGTTGGCGACGAGGATAGGATGCTCTTTAGTTTACCTGCAATATTTCCGCCATGGTACTGACTGTGAGTGGGAAGAGGAAAGTGGTCGTTTCTGACATGAAGGAAAAGTTGCTAGCAAACGCCCGCCAACTAGCAAGAGTGGACGATTGCTAACATGGCTGGACATGGATTCATTGGTCATATTGATGCATTCGACGAGTCAGTGGAACAATGGGCTACCTACGTGGAAAGGTTTGAACATTTTGTTTTGGCAAATGAAATTGAAGAAGACAAGAAGGTCGTTGTTCTTCTAAGTGTAGTAGGTGCTAAAACCTATGGACTTTTACGTAGCCTGATAGCTCCAGAGAAGCCTGGAGAGAAGGATTATAAAGATATCGTGGATGCTTTGCAAGGACATTTTTCTCCGAAGCCGCTTGTAATTGCCGAAAGATTTCGCTTTCATAAACGGAATCAACAAGAAGGAGAATCAGTGACGCAATACATAGCAGTCATCAGGATGCGCTCAGGGACAGGCTCGTATGTGGATTGAATACGGAGGCAATACAGAAGAGACTGCTGACAGAGGCTGCGCTCACTTTCCAGAGGGCAATGGAGATAGCTGTGTCTATGGAGACTGTGGCGAGAGAAACGCATCAGCTAAGTAGTGCAATGAAAGTGCATGCTATTTCAACAAAAAGTCAGCTACGCAACAAGTGTGTGCGCTGTGGAAAAATGAATCATAAGGAAGCGGACTGTTTTTACAAAGATCAAAAATGTCACAGCTGTGGAAGAACAGGTCACATATCCAAAGTGTGTAGAAACAAAGAGACTGTAAATAAGGAAAAGACTGTGAAACCGAAATTTAAAAAGAACAGAGTGCACCACATGGATGCAAAAGAAATGTCAAACAGTGACGGTAGCACAGATTCAGAGCTAACAGTATATATGATGGCACAGAATGGAAATTTGTCTCACATGTGCATTAAACCAAAAATCGAAGGGAAGATAATTGAAATGGAGTTAGACACAGGCGCTGCAGTGTCTCTTATTTCAAAAGAACTGTATGACATGCAATTTAGCCACTTGCCATTGCGTCATACTAATGTCATATTGAAGACATACACAGGCTAGATGATTACTCCAGATGGCGTCATCACAGTTGCAGTAAAGATGAATAGGCAGAGGGCTAAGCTACCGCTATATGTGGTTAAAGGGGCCCTGCCTCCACTCTTCGGTAGGGAATGGCTGCGAAAAATACAGATTGACTGGCGGGAGATAAAGATGATTCGCGAGGAAACACTAGAAAGGGTGCTACAGAAGCACAAGGAAGTGTTCAAGAAAGAGCTGGGCACACTAAAAGGCATTGAAGCTGCCACAGCTCTGAAAGCAGAACATCAGCCAAGGTTTTGTCAAGCAAGAGTCGTGCCTTATGCTCTTAGGCCTAAAGTTGAGGCTGAGATTGACAGATTGTGCGAAGAGGGCATCATATCACCCGTAAAGTTCAGTGACTGGGCAACGCCCATCGTACCAGTTGTCAAAAAGAATGGCGATGTAAGGATTTGCGGTGACTTTAAGGTGACAATCAACCCCGCTCTGTGTGTAGAAAAATACCCGATTCCACGAATTGAGGATTTATTCGCATCACTCGCCGGCGGACAGCACTTCAGCAAGCTTGATTTGTCTCATGCATACTTGCAAATGCCTGTAGAAGAGAAATCTCGCAAATACCTGACCATAACAACATCCAAGGGACTTTTCTGCTACAACAGACTTGCTTTTGGAATCACGTCATCACCAGCAATATTTCAGAGGGCCGTGGACCAGGTCCTCCAGGGTCTTTCGAATGTTCACTGCTACCTGGATGACATCCTGATCACGGGCAAGGACCGTATGCATCACTTAAAGAATTTGGAAGCAGTCCTGGGGCGCTTGGAAGATTTCGGTCTACGACTTAAAAAGGAAAAATGTGAATTTTTCAAGGATTCACTGGAATACTTGGGCCATGTCATTGACGCCCAGGGCCTGCACAAGACACCAGAGAAAGTCCAGGCAATCGTGGACGCTCCAGTTCCTACTGATGTAAGTCAGCTTCGTTCATTTTTAGGAATGATTAATTATTACAGCAGATTCATTCCAAACCTGTCGTCCATTCTCAACCCGCTGAATGCACTCCTGTGCAAAGGCAAGCAATGGCAGTGGACACCAGAATGTGCAATAGCTTTTAGAGAAGCCAAGCAACAGCTGTTATCACAAAGTGTTCTGACTCATTACGATCCAGAGCTCCCCATTAGGATTGCATGTGACGCTTCACCCTATGGGGTAGGTAGTGTCATTTCACACATTCTGCCGAATGGACAAGAGAGGCCTATAGCATTTGCGTCAAGGACGTTGTGCAAAGCGGAGCAGAATTATGCACAGATAGAGCGTGAAGCTCTTTCCATCATTTTTGGAGTTCGTAAATTCCACCACTACTTGTATGGCAGGAAGTTCACGCTCCTCACAGACCATCGACCACTGACCACAATTCTGAGCCCGAGCAAAGCTGTACCATTTATGGCTGCTGCCAGAATGCAGCGTTGGGCTCTACTGTTGGCTGCTCATGATTACAACATACAGTACAGAGAGGCAGCACATCATTGTAATGCAGACGGGTTATCACGCCTGCCACTGCCTACACCTACAAAAGAAAGGACAAATGCTGTGGACAGTTTTCACATCAACCACCTGGAAGCCTTACCTGTGAGCTGCAAGGAGATCTGCAGGGAAAGTAGGACAGATCCTATCATCGCTCAGGTACTGGAGATGGTATCCACAGGTCATTTTCCAAGGGTCCAGGATGTGGACAGTGCCCTGATGCCATTCATCGGTAGGAAGGATGAACTGACCCTCCAGCAGGGGTGCCTCGTGGGGTATCCGCGTCGTCATCCCTCCGAAACTGAGACAAGGAGTGCTGTCTGAGCTACACTCCGGACACCCCGGTGTGGTGAAGATGAAGGCTGTCGCACGTAGCTATATGTGGTGGCCAGGAATCGATGCACAAATTGAACAGGTGTCAAAGACTTGCCAATCCTGTCAACTTACCCAGAAAGCACCAGGACAATCACCTCTCCATCCCTGGACATGGCCTGGAGCTCCATGGCAGAGAATCCATGTTGATTTTGCTGGCCCTTTCCAAGGCCATATGTTCATGGTGGTCGTGGACGCTCATTCCAAATGGCCGGAAGTTCACCTCATGAGCTCCACTACAACTTCCAAGACCATACATGTGTTGAGAGGGCTATTCAGTCGTTATGGAACTTCCGGAAGTGTTAGTAAGTGACAATGGCCCCCAGTTCACATCAAGTGAGTTTGACACATTCATGAAGGGAAACGGAGTGAAACACATACGCTCTGCACCATTTCATCCAGCCACAAATGGGCTAGCTGAACGTTTTGTGCAAACCTTCAAGCACTCAATGAAACGCTCGATAGAGACAATGTCAATTCAACACAGACTGGATGCGTTCCTGTTGATGTATCGCAACACTCCGCACTCAACAACAAAGGAATCACCAGCCATGCTTTTCATGCGTCGCAAGCTGCGATCACGACTTGACTTGCTGAAGCCAAGCATAGCATCACGAGTAGAGAAAGCGCAGGAGGCGCAGTGTGCTCATCGAGACATACATGCAAAAGCCAGAACATTCCAAGTGGGTGACAAAATGCTGGTTCGTGATTATGGAAGAGGAGGTGAGAAGTGGACACCTGGTGTAGTATCAGCAGAAACCGGACCTGTGTCATACACAGTCGACGTCGGATCACCAGAACACTGGAGACGCCATGCTGACCAAATGCTGGCCCTTCATGCTGAGTTGGAGGCTCCACCAGCGGAAGTAACAGAGTCGTCCCCTGGTCCAGTGGATCAGCCTGCAATCAAGGACACTGTTCCAGAACCTGCTACTCATCCCACGGCTCCAGAACCGGCTACTCCTGATCCCGTGAGTGTGGCATCACCTGAGGTAACACCAGGCGTCACCAGCACACCACATCGAGAGACTGGTAAGAGATACCCATCTCGTGTTGCTAAACCACCAGTTAGGTACAGCCCTTAAGACGCACCACATAAAAAAAAAAAAATGTTTCTTTGGGACATTCTGAATAGACTGACAAGTTCTTGTTATAATAGTTTAAGGAGTCACGTCTCAAGAACAAGGGCAGAATAAACCCTTGACAGACTCTGGGGTTTGGGACAGTCTACTCCCTACCTCAAGGTTAGAATATGAGTTTGATATATGTATAAAGAAAAAAAAAATTTAAATCTCATTTTCATGTTCAGTGTGGGAACTACATTAGGTGGGGAGGAGATGTGATGTCTTTGCTATGTTGTACCTGCACCACTAGTCGGCGCTGTGACGCCAATGATACAGTGACTTGTATGTAGCTCACGCATTCAAACGACGCTTCAGTAAACCACTACAGTTCAAGCCATCAAGACATGTCCGGGTGTGGTAGGGCTGGCCTGAGTGAATGGAGTGTAGAAGGCAGACTCGCAAAGCAGGGGTCCAGTATCAAAAATAGAGG
>CAEMYA010001159.1:343373-362322 GCA_903131615.1 Diplodus sargus
AATCCTTTATTGGTCGGGCTCTAATAAGTAGATGAATGAGAGGATGGGGACGCCACTCCTTGTTTCAGACGTAGATGTAAAATCTATCAGTTCTGCTGTCGTTGTATTTGAAAGTATCTGTGTCTTTTTCTATACAGAGAATTACGCAGTTTTTTTAAAATGTTTTTTATTGCTCATAACAGTTTTTATGTATCCTGCTAAACTGACATTTTGAGTTTTCTACCATGCAAACTGTTCCCCTTAAATTGGTATATACATTTCACAAGCTTTCACAGACTTTGCATATGTGTTTGTGTGCATTTGTGTGTATGAGATGTGACAGTGATAAACTCTGCTGCTTAGCTTCCCACAGGGAAACACAATTTAGACTTCAGAGAGGTCGGTCAGTGATTACATTCTGTAACTGGAGGCACACAGATATACCTTTATGCTCACTGCAGTAGTGTTGTAGTGCTGCATGCACAGGAACAAACCCAATTCCAGCGGGAACAGTGAAATGTGCACTATTCCCCAGACAATGGGGGCAGTTGGGATCACGACACTGTGGTTTGGAAGAAGGCATAAGGCAGCCCTTGCTGCTGAAAGCAATAATTCATTATCCCAACCCAAATTAACTGCATCAACAACAGAGAGGGAAGAGTGAGGGCGAGGGGGGTGTTAAGAGAGAAGGAGTGAATAAAAGCTCCATTTGAGGTCTGCCAAGTGTAATTTTCATCGGCGCTGTAAATAAACATGGCGGGGTAAAGATTTGGCTCCCCAATTGCACCCTGTAATTATGCCCCGATCGTTTGTTTTGTGTGCTGTTATTCCACTGACTTATGTTATTTTTTCACTTAACTTGCAAAGAATGACCACTTATAGTGAATTATAAACATATTATGATGCATTATGATTGTGAATATATATAGTGTTATAAAATGATTGTAATGCATTACAACTATGACAATTTGAATGCATTATGATACTTTCAAAAATAGTAAGTGACCAGCATTTATGTATTGAAGTATTGACACTTGACCCCATGAGTCATTCTAAAATGCTTTATGTTGTGTTATGATCATTGTTCTAAATCCTTCTGAAAATTAATGCTTCCTTAGAATTATAGGTAGGCCCGCTATAGCGCATTATAATATTTTTTTAATGGATTATAAATGGCAGTGTTATAATTAATGAATGCTTGTAACTATAATCATTAAGTTCTATAGATACATTGTAAAGCAATATAAGTATTTTTATAATGTGTTATAATGCATTTTAGACATGGGCTTCATAGAAAGTGTGACCGGTGCTTCTTTAATCCAATGGCTGATAAAAATTTAATTCTTTTAAAATGTACCACTTTGGCTCTGAGGCAGCATGCAATCTGCAAGGTAACTAAAGTTATCAAATAAATGTAGTGGAATGCAAGTAAAAAGGACCAGAAAATGGAAATGCTCAAGTAAATTACCTCAAAATTGTATGGTACTTGAGTAAATGTAGTAAGTCACATTCCATCACTGCTCTTAAGTTTCTGTAAACCTGACCTTTCAGTGTTTGATACATCTGTCAGAGCCTAATGGGACAACCACCAGCTGTCCAGCTCAAACCCATGTTCATTTAGAGATGAGGCCTCACTGGCGGACAGTCCAGCTTTTATTAGCCCCCCACTGGTGTAGAAACAGCAGCCTGTCTCTCAAATTCACAACACACATATGCTGCATATGCAGGACAGCGATATCCACATACATTGTTTAACATATTCCACATTCCACCACTTCCTGTCGCCTCACTTCTGCATGACACGTCCAACACCTCTGTTGCTCAGCCAGCTGAACACAATACAGACGAGGTGCACTAACATCACACCTTGATGCACACGTTGTCTGGGTACATTAGTATGTCGTGCATGAATGTGAGCGTGTACACAAGACTGCTCCCCACAAACCAGTGTCCTTCTGGGCTGTTTAAAGCCGCTAACTGTCAGAGCCTGTTGCGAAGTCAGTTCCTGGAAATACATGATGTTTATGCAGTTTGATTCCCAGCTGCCCGACAGCTCTGTGATTGTTTGAAAAGCCTCTCGAACAATCCTTTGCTTGCAATATCATGTTTTATACCATATGCCATATCTTCTGATTGGCTTGAAGGTGTGAATAATCGTTTGATATATGGACCCCTCTAGAACTCCTCAAGTAGTTCCAGTGAAACTGCCTGTTTACTGTTCTAAATTAATGCACTATAGCCTGTATCTAGAAAGAGCTGCATCTGCATCAGCTGGCTATAGACACCTCAACGCTTGAAATAGATTAAATTTAAAAGAGGCTGTAGTAAATTGAAAATAACTGTCCACTAGCTAAACTGTCCATAACAAGTAATAATAACTCATAAAAAGGTGAGGAGCCTTGTTTGATGAGAAAAAAACTGAGTTAACTGAATTTATTTGCATTTACCCCACACTACTGCAACAGTGCCTCTCTGAACGCACTGTTAATGGCAATCCTACCAAATTTAACTCACTACTTCCTCCTGCAGCCAGCCAGCCAGCCAGCCAGCTTGATTTGTGGACAGTGACATGGCTGGTACAGCCAAAAAATTTTGCAGCATGTTAAATGTACATGGAAATATAGGTGATCAAGGTATAAGTGAAGGCTTCTTTCAGTGTAAAGAATAAAGTAAATATTTTGTGAAAATCTTACTAAACAGTATGGATTGGCTGTTGTTTTAATGCTAACACAATTCAAAAGAAATTGGACCAAACATAAAAAATCTTGCTAATTTTTGAAGAATATTCTTAGTCATAGTTTGTTATCACCATCATCAATTGTCGAAAGTGAGATGTTTCTTGCCTTTGATTACAAAGCAATTGTAGGTGCTGTATAAAAACTTCTTGTCCACAGAGCAGTGCACACAGCCCGTGTTCTAGAAACGACAATGAGTTTTCAGGACTTCTGTAAATTTGTGATGTAACCGTCCTAAACCACTCTGAGCATGGCCGTGGTTGCAGCAGGCCTGATGCACAAATACAGTGGGCAGTGTCAGAGCAGACTGGGCCTTAGAGAGACAGGCAGTGAAATGGAGCATTCAGACACTGGGTGAATAGAGGTGCTGTAGGAGTGGACAGTATAGGAAAAATAGTGTGTTTTCAGAACATTTAATATAAGCTTTTTCTAGTAGACAGCTTAAATAAAAGTATGATTCTGAAAATAAACATAATATGGCACCTTTAATTGCTGATATACTGTATGATCCTAAATGACTGAGCAAGTCCAGCTTTGATAAATAGGGTCTGTCCCACTATCCAGTTGCATGTTCAGACATATACGGGTAGAAGGCAAGTGTGTCCCCATGTCTACAAAATGGCAGCACACAGAACACTTAACTTAAAAGGCTTGAAGTGCATTCCTCCTCATAGCTACTGGAATTCAGAGCCAAATATATCCCACAACAGCCTAATGCACAGCAGCAATCAAGCTGACAGCAGTAATCAACACGCGCAAGGAAGCTAAAGTTTATGACATTTTTAATTGTCATTTTGAATTTGGCAAGAAAACGTACATTAATCATCAAAACTATGTACTTATGGCAGTATTCACAGATGATTATCACTTATATAATCGTTCTGTTGATAAAGAGTTGAGATTGATCACTGGAAATACATCACACCTGACACTAGGCACTGAGCTTTTTGCAAATACCGCAAGTGTAGGTACCGGGACAGGATTATGAAAACAGAATAGATTCAAATTTAATCAATAGAACTTCCAAGCACATATTCACTGTTTCCTGCAGGAAACGCAGCTGAAATAGAATAGAATACTGCAACTTCAGATGTGCAGAAATAAACAAAATGCTGAATGCTGCCTGAAGAAGAGAAGTGAGCCCCATCATCTATTGCAAGTGTTCTTTGTAATCTTGGTACATCTTCAAGTTGGAATGAATATCTTCATTTTTGAAACATGCATATACAACTTTGTTTATATTAAGTTCCTCTGGGCCTTTAGGAGGATGTTTTCACACTACATACATTTCCTACCAAACAGTAGCAGTAGTGCACAGTAAAAACTCTACAGTATAGTGGGTACAGCATATATGAACTCAGCTGCTGAGGCTCACATGCTTTACATTCCTCATCAACACCATTCTTAAAGATGAATTAGTATGATCATTCCCTGTCTGACACACTCTCAAGAGCACGTGTATCATGCTCCTCCACTATCTTATTGAACTACTGGATGTTTCCAATAACTTACACAGCCCCACCTGACTCACCTCCCAACAGATCACCGCCTAGTTTCCTAAATACCAAAACAATACTCCTGCCAGCACAGCATCTTTAAAACATCTGTCTAATCTCGTGATGACGTAAAGTGAAATGTATGTTTGTGCTGATTATATTTGGATGAATGAATGTCCATCTGTGTCCATCAAGGAAAAACTCATGGGACGGCTCCAGGTGAAGGATTGTGGGAAGGAGGACAGCTGGCGAGTCTCATACTCCTTCGGACCATCAGCACCACATACCCAGCATGCCTTCAGGTTTAGTACTCTCCCTCACAATCACCCACCATTGACCCACCTGTTGGTATGTGCGATTTAGGGTCACCGCAGTTATCCAAGGAAGCAGTATAACCACAGAGAGAGGGAGTGGAGGAGGCAATAAACAGGACAGCTGAGTGGAAACGTTTGATGAACTTTGATTATTCTCTATCTGGCCGCTGACCTACTGCTTGCTGCTGAGTTGCACAAAGGCTCTTTTAACATCTGGACCCCTACTTATCACCCGAAACATTAAAACAATGTCTTAAATGGGACACTATTGGAAAGAAACTAGCCTCATCACCCAAGACTCACTGCTATCAACCTTTTTTTGTGTTGTCTGACAATAGATGCAATATCACCATCCCTCTTAGAGTCTAGACATATCGGCAAACGTCCTAGAGATGCAGCAAAAAACAGACTGAGGATCACGGATATTGTTGCTCTGGGCAGATTGCACTGGGAAATGACAACTGGGAGACAAGGGAGCAATCAAAGCCAAGTCGCCCTGAGCAGGAAGTGAGCAAGTTGGCACCAGTGAAGATCATCTATGTTTTTGGAAGATGAATGGCTTGGGAATAAAATAAGCTTTGCCTGCTTTGTGGTCCCAAAGTGGGTGTTCATCAGTGCCCTCCTGCCAGGCAGATATATTGCAGCATTAGTGTGTTATAGATAGTAATAAGAAGTTGACAAAACATTTGTTTTACACAGTAATGAAAATGGCTATTTTGTCTCTGAAATTGAATGATGTTGGGTTTTTTATTTAAAGAAAACAATCACTTACAGGAAGACGTCCTGAAGTGTCCATTTAGGACTCTGTGCAGTTAACATTCAACATTCAAAATGTTTAATGTCTCTCCAGTTGTACAAGTACATTTGTGTGAAATTATTTGTAAATCCTGAGATCTCACATTAAGTTGTAAAGATGACATTTACACCCTTTTAAAAGCTTAAATCTTCACTGTAGTGTGGGATCTCGGGGCCTCCCAATGCTTGGATCATGGTGGACAAGTGGTATAGAGCCATTTTAATTTATTTTATTTATTTATATATATTTGGGCACTTGATCTAAGTCCCATCTTCTTCAGCTGTTTGGGAGAATGCTGCAACACTCCGTTTTTCTGCAAAGCTCCAGAAATTTGGGGATGATTATGAAACTTCATCTGCCTTTCTACTCTGCCTAGGAGTAGATAATGACTGAAATCTCATTTTTGGGTGGACTTTTCCTTTAAGTATAAAAGCAGCATAAAAAGATCAATTAGCAAATGGTGCAGCATCATAAAAAGTCCATATTTTGGGCACATTTGAATATATGAATATATTAGGGTTTTAGACAATACTTTGGACAGTACTTTGAAGATGTAAGCATTTGAAGATGCCGCCTTCCACTATTTTCTATTCTATGGACTTAAGAATCAGTTGTAGATTATTCATAAATGAGAATAATGTTTTCCCTTGTTTGGATACAGTACTGTAAACACTATAAGAGAAACGAACAAGCAACGGAGAAGTGATCACAGCCACATGCACCTTCCATCTTATTTAAGCACTGACTAAATTATGGGAAAATGCCCAAAATAAATGTATACCATTTTATAAAAAACGTGTGGCATAAAAGATGAACTGAAGTGTAGCTGCTCACTCACTGTGCAATAATCGGGTAATTACAGTTACCTTTGCTGGGCTTTCAGAGTCGATACAGACAGACAGAGCAAGCTGGCAGCTACCTTCAGCCAGGATGTGCTGTTCCTTCAGGCTCTGTAGGATTGGACCACTGCCACTTGCCAAGGCTTCCCCTGGAGAATGGATGTTTTTCAGCTACGAAGATGATTTTGGCAGCTTGCACCCAAGTGTTGTGCTTTGTAAGGGAGGTAGCACTGTATTGTTCAAGAAAAGCACCAAACACGCAAAGACAATCAGAGCACTTAATTACCGACATTGCTAGGTTAAGCCATATTATTCAATGTGATTGTAAACAGAGAATAAATAGCATGGAGATTAACTGTTTGCTGGCTGGCTGCCTTGATGCAGCACAACGAAACACAAGAACACCTTGGAGGCAAAACCATGGCAGAGACTGGTACTTAACAAAGTAGGGTTTGGCAAGTCCCACACCAGGAAGCCCTGAACGGGGTGGCAGCTAATAAATGAATACATAAATTTGCTGTGCCAGTCATTGTAGCTAAACACATTTTAACACATTTTAGTATAGCTGTAGCGGTTGCTTCATCGCACCTGCCTACAAGAGACACTCATGTGCCCCTGTAAGTCTGAAAACAGAGACATGTATTGATCTGTAGCTGAGTGAGGCACAGCCGAGAGAGACAATAACACACAGCAAGGTGGTGAGGCACACAAAAGAAATTCTCATCCACACTGATGTGTCCAGGGAAGCTGGAGGTGTCATGTAGAGGGCAGAGAACTGGCAACTGCGAATTGTTTGGAGATGCTAAACTGAATGTGACCTTGAGATGCCTCCTGGCAACATCTGAAGGGTTGATAAAAATCCAGAGCATCTTAATCAGTGCTACTGCTGATGTGTTGTGGGATGAGATTCACCATGTATGGCTTTATCTTGTATTATATTGTAGTTACATTTGGCAAGGCATCTAAAAAAGTATTCCACATAGATTAGCATTGCATTCATATCACCTTGTCACACCTTGTCACCAGCATCAATTCAAGTGATGTTTTAATGATTCAGAATCACTGGAGCTGCCCTATCATATTTAAAGGTCATATTGACAACATTTTTATAATTGTGAATTTATCATTTTAAAATGTATGTTGGGTCCAAAATGATCAATTTTTTTTATCTCTATGTAAGAATTCTGACAATTAGTTCCAGCGGGCTTGGTATCATGATCATTATATCCCTCCGTTTAGTCAGTAACAAGAGTCTTGCCAGTCTGAGTTGCCAGTCTGTGGAAAAAAAAACATTTCTGCATTTCCGCTAGTGCCCTAACGTAAGCTGTCCAACATTAGCTACACAGTGTTAGCAATGTTAACATTGGCTAGCTAGCATTAGCAACGTTACCGTTAGCTAGTGTTTGCAACGCTAGCTGGTGCTGCAAACTGGCAACCACTCGAAGGGGCAGATGATTCCAACAATAGCAGTGTTGTGATGTGAATGCTTGTGGCATCTTGTATGTATTATGTATTAATACATTTGAAAGACATCACCAAGATTGAGGAGAAACTACAGAGAAAATATGGTTTATGAGGATTTCAAGTTGAGCTAAGAAAGGAAATCTTTAAGATCAGTAATGTTACAATGTGCTACAGGGATCAGGATAATTAAAAGACCTTTTAAGAGACACCTGGCTGCACTCAAAGCATAGATGGATGAATGACCTTCAGGTATAGACCTGTTTTCTTCCCACCAATTTGATTCCTTCTTTTCAAACACTTTTATAACTAAAAATGTCTAATATTTTCTAGTCACAGCATCTTAAATAAGGATTTGCTTCTTTTTGTCATTTATGCTACTAAAAAAAAGGGATCCTAATTGCAGCCCTACCGGGATGCAAGGAACGCTGAAGCACCAAAGAGCAAAGACGCCCTATGTTTGTTGCTCTTTAGACCCACAGTCGTGTGCTGCACAAATGACAAGCATGCAAGAGGCTATGTATCCTCCATCTTTGTCCCTCAAGCAGAAGAGACTGATGGAAAGTGCACCCATGCCTTACCTACTCAGAAAAACAGAGGATCAGACCGTTTTAAGAAAGCTTATTTTTAGGGTAATAAGTGTTATTCCACCACACAAATGAATGAATGTGTAAAAATAACATCATAAAATTTAAATTAATAACATTCTATGATTGATTATCAGCTATGGTATGATATCTTCCCAGGAAGTGACCATTTTAAAATCACTGCATCCCCCTGATTCCATCTACATCTTCATTGATGCATTTGAGGTTTTCACTCTTACAACACCATAGTGTCCAGGTTTACTGTGTCCCCTTACTGCATTATCATATTGGTTTCATGGTCACCTATGTCTACCTATACAGCCCATATGTACAGTCATATTATTCTGTATTTGTTTATTTTGGAACAACCTGCAAATCTTCTCTAATGGGATCTGTGCTGATCATGTTCTGATGATACATTCATCACCACCGGGATCACAGTAATGCTTCATCTACAGCATTACAGTGTTAGCAGAGATGTCCACTATCACATGCCTGCCTCTCTGTGTGTTCGCTGAGGTGGTGATCTGCCGTGATGTACACAAACCTGTGTTAGCTGGGGTGGCTTTCAGTAGTGTAAACAATGGAGCCACGGTTCCCCTCTGTATTCTCTTTCATATTAGCCTGCTTGAGACAACACTCCCAGGACTAATCTCCACACACGTCTTATCTATGCATTGCAGACTGTGTGTGTCATGTATGTGTTTGTGGATGACACAGGCATGTGGGTGTCCCTTATTACAGAGCAATGGCAAGAAAAAAGAAAGAAGAGTCGATGATGAGAGCAGCTATGTGATGAAGAGATTCTGAGCCAGGGGAGGAGAGTCACTGTGGAGGCAGAGGAATGAAAAGAAGTAAAAGAGAGAGCTACGGAGAGGAAGCAGGGCTCAGAGGAAAATACAAAGGCCAGAGGAAAACATAGAAAGCAAGAGGATGAGCGCTAGAGAGATATACGGTAGACTGAACAAGGACACCCGGTCTGTATGAGTACAGAAAGCTGAAGCAGAGAGCTCAGACTTTAATGGCTCTCTGTGGATTGAGTTTGCAAATTAATTCAGTTTAATAGTTCTTGATACAGCTTCTCTTCTATTGAAATGTTCACTGCATTATCTGTTTAATTCTATACAATTCAATACTTGCTTTTGAACACACAAATCATCTAAATCAGCTCTTCCATGCCCGCTCAAGTGCAGGAAGGTGCTCTTGATTGCCTTGTGATTGGAATAGTGCCATTTATGGAATAGGGGAAGGTGATAACCTTTGACCCTCAGCTCATATTCTGTGCAAAGGTATTGTCCTGTCTTGAAGAGGTCCAGAGACATGTCTGTGTTAATGATATCCAGCTGCTCTTCATACTGTCTCTGAGCAAGAAGGCATCAAACGTCGCTGCAAATAAAGCCCCCGCCAACAAGTAATTTAGACTTGAATTGAGTTTTAAAAAGATCTTCTTGTTTTTTAGAAAACCTACCAGTGGGGGAAAGATAATTTCACGCTTCAAGTTACTGAAATGAGGCATAATTCTCTACAAGTATCATGATATCACCTGATTAAATGAAATGCTTGAAACTAGTTGCATTGCAGACATACTGTCTTTTTGGAAATTAACAAAATGACTTTTTCAAGACATACAATGGGATCCGAAGGTCTAAGACCTCATTTAAGATATCTAATGTTGTCACTTTGACCTGGAAATAAGAGAGGTCAGACAATAGTGTGTCAGAAGTTAAATTATTACTCTAAGCAAAGAGGGCTATTCTCAGCATCAAATCAGAGGGCAGCGCATTGAACCCTAAAAGACTTCACAGATACTGGATCAATTGTATCCAAAGCACAATCTGGCTGTCTAGCAGTGGTCTCAAAGGACAAACAGCAGTTTCTAAATCACTTCTCAGGAGGTGAAATGAGTCCAAATACTTGGGATGGGCTTTGAGATTATGGCAGCAAGAGAAGGCTCGTGACTCACAGGGATGACTAAGAGGTTTGGATGTACAGCAGGCGACAATAAGGTTTAAAAGGATTCATAATTCGAAGGCATGCCTCTTCATCGGACCAGCAGTTGAGCAGTGTGCCATAGCTCATTTCACCTCCTCAAACAAGTGCTTTTTTTAACCTCTGAGGCACTCTTATCCTCTTCCACCTCCTCAGTAAATTAATTACCATGTGTTAATTACAGCCAGTACACCTGAGCCCTCAGGCTGCCGGGCAGGGGTTTAATCAAACACTAGTGACAGTCATTAGCTTCATTATTAAGCCTTGAAGAGCCAAATGCCACTGGAGAGTCCATGGGAACTGGACTGGACTGGACTGAACTGTATATCGATTAAGGGTGTCACGATTTCGATTTTAAATCGAAATCGACCAAAATTAAGTCACAATCTCGAACTTGTAATTAAAAAATGGAATCGTCGATACTGCCACACCCCCATGTCACGTCCGGTAGGCTTGCCAAGTGGAAAAAAAACACACACGTGTTGAAGTGCTGCGAGTCAATCTCTTCTAACTTTGCTACTAGCTAAGCCAGTAGCTATTAGCTACAGCCAGCCAAACAATAGCATTCCTGTTCGAGGGAGATGATTTCCTCCAGGGCCGAAATTTACGTTTATTTTCTGGGTGAAACCCCCTTTACGTGTTAAGCTGGTCGGGAAATAATACCAGGGAGCTTTGCTGTATCTAGCCGTCGCCTTTATTCACAGCCAAGCTGCAGCCTACATTGTACACTTTATTGCCGTCGCTACCAGGGGCACTGCCAGGGATTTTGGGCCCCATGAAAGAAAATCGAGTTGGGCCCTTGTATAGGTTGCCCATGTCTCAAAGGGCCCCCTGTCAGTACCGGGCCCTTGGAATCGTCCTAACCTTTCCCCCCCTGGCGGCGCCCCTGGTCGCTACTTCTCCTACTCTGTTCGCTCCTCCTTTCCTCTCCCATTCATTCACTGTCCGCACGTACGCACGCTCCCTCACTCTCGCTCGCATACTCACATCTTACGCACCTTACACACACATACCTGACGCACCGCCCTATTCCTGAAAGGGGCTACGCCACTCTTAGAACAATAGCAGCTGCAGATGCAGGAGACCCATCGACAGAGCTTACCCCTCTTCTTTCAGTGAAGTCGCCCATGTGCAAGTATTTTGGATTTAAGTTATGTTGACGTTTGCGTTGTTGACAACGAAAAACACAGCTTGCAAGCTCTGCAGAAACTAGATGGCAGGTTATTTTGTTTAAGTTTCCAACTGACTGAAGATTTAAGTTATCATTACATTATGTTGTTAATAAATGTTTTAAATTTGACAATGTAGTGTGGTACATTGAGAACAAAGGTCAGATATTATATTGCATAAAAGTCTAGTCTAAAAATGGCATAGCAACCTGTGCCTTAAAAAAAAAAGAAGAAAAATCGAGAATTGAATCGAACCCAGACCTTAGAATCGAAAATGTAATCGAATCGAGGATTTGGAGAATTGTGACACCCCTAATATCTATGTACTGTATATATAGAAATAGCATGTGTAAATAGCATTTGGTGGAAGACACCTTATAGCTTTTTTTCCCTCGTGTAATAAATCATTCTTCTGTACCTCAATGTTTGTGCAGTGACAGCTTTTATATCAGTTTCAGCTGACTGGGGCGACAGATTCCTCATTTGCTGAGGTCTGACGTGCTTTTACTGTTTGCACATTCTATTGTTTCAAACAACATGCTGTTGTCTAATTCCTACACACATATTCATACAGTTGGAGCACCAGCAGGACTGCCTAGGCAGGTGGTGTGTCCTCTTTTGAAATGCAGGTGTATTATTCATGTCAGATATTCCTCCCACTTCACATCCTCCTCCTCTCTCTCCTTCTCAATTTCTCCAATTGTCACAGTCGACTGGCACTATATTCCCGTTTCCCCCCCCTTCAGGCAAACACACTGAACAACTAAACAATTATTTCGGCATGGGGGGATACAGTATCATTCACATGCAATTCACATTTTCACGCAGGCAAACACACAACAAGGACACAGCGCTAAACCAACGTTTTGAGGTTTGATCCACACTTGCAGCAAACAACTTGTAATCACTGTCAGGATCAAGCATGAGGAACTCAAATGCCTGCACGCTTAAATCGGTGATCTTCTTTTTCAGCCCTTGCTGATGGACAATGCTATGCCGTAGGATACAACATACCAACAAGAGAGCAATGATGCCCTGCGCATTGGCAGGAATTGTAGTTTCTATGGTGATGAATAAATGGCTGCATTTCTATAGGGCTTTTATCTTTATATAGTGTCTATAAAAAAAAGAAAATGTCCTTTTCGTTAATGTACTACACACGAACATAACTCTACCTGGGTGTGAAGGGGGCCTTTTCTGTTCGAGTGTGAAGTTCCAGGAGAAGAGTGATGACACTCCTGAGAGTTGTTAGTTGGTGAGAAGTAAGAAGGAATACCCAGCAGACAAAAGGAAGGCGCAGGAAATGCTTACACCCACACAGGCAGCACACACTGAGAATACAATAAAAGACAATGATTAGACTCAGGATGCGTCGCTTCCTCAGCCTACATTTTTGCCCCTCAGTTGTTTTCACACAACAGGCGCAGGGAACATTATGTCCCCAGTTCATGAACAAAACAACCATTTTACAAAACTTTACATTGAACTTGCAAGTGAGACAATTTTAGCATCCAAACCCACAGAGGTTATGCGTCATGAAATCACATCAATCAAACCTTGATGGTTTTCAGCACTTTTCCACAGCTGCTATCAACGCAGCCCCCCTCCCCCCAAAGAATCAAAGTCTGATGGGGAGCTTTT
The DNA here is from genome assembly GCA_903131615.1 of Diplodus sargus. Lineage (NCBI taxonomy): Eukaryota > Metazoa > Chordata > Actinopteri > Spariformes > Sparidae > Diplodus > Diplodus sargus. The sequence continues at coordinate 356,380 of CAEMYA010001159.1, forward strand.
CACAGGGGACTGAAGGTGCAATGGCAGTAGCTGCCACTCCCCACTGACCCCCACGTTACCCTAAACAATGCCACAATGACGTCAGCGTGAACAGGGGTTCCTCCCTTTGAACCAAACTGATGCAGTCTTAGTGGTATGTCCCATGTGAGACTGAGCATTTGTGGGACACAGAGTTCTAGTCTGGAGCAGTGTGGGCCAACAGAGAAGACAGAGATTAACCTAGGCTAGTGTAAACAAAGCTGCTCTGTTCTGAGCCATAGGCATGTAGGAAGTATTAAAAACATGGACGGGACAATTTAGACAGATTTGGGGGTTTGCCCCTCGACACTTTTTTAATAGAGTAGATGCAATTTCATGTATTCTGGTGCTTTTTAACAGGTGATTTAATATTTGATCTGGCTATTCATAGTTTTCAGTCACGTGACCCGCGTGCTGACTGGATGGCCAAAACTGTTGAGCTTTATGGAGGCTCATACCGGCCTTCCTGTAGAGACATGACAAAAGCTGAAAAATTTCCCCTCGCAGTTATTAGGATCACCTGTCAACCGTAGAAAAGAAACAATATGGACATAAACTGCAAGTGTTGGGCACTTGCGATCCATATACATATATCCTTACACTACTGCCAGGATGAAAGCTTATAGAAGTGCAATGTAAAAGGCTAAACAACTGGAGAGCACCGGGAGCACTGTGAGAGTCATGTTTTTTGACTTCTCCAGTGCTTTCAACACAATCCACCCATCACTGCTAAGGAGAAAGCTGGAAGGAGCGGGAGTTGACTGCCACCTGGCTGCATGGACCACCGACTACCTCACAAACAGACCACAGTATGTGAGGCTTCGCGACTGTGTGTCTGATGAGGTAGTCTGCAGCACGGGAGCTCCACAGGGTACAGTGCTCTCTCCTTTCCTCTTCACACTCTACACATCAGACTTCAGTTACAACACGGACAGCTGCCACCTCCAGAAGTTCTCCGACGACACAGCCATCATTGCACGTGTGACAGAGGGGAACGATCTGGAGTACAGGAAGGTCATCACCAACTTTGTCGCCTGGTGTGAACTGAACCACCTGCGCATCAACGCCAGCAAGACAAAGGAGGTGGTGATCAACTTCAGGAGTAAGGCTCCTCAGACTGCACCAGTGAACATCCAGGGTTTGGACATTGAGATCGTGGAGGAGTACAAATACCTGGGTGTTCACATAAACAACAAACTGGACTGGACACACAGCACAGATGTCCTGTACAAGAAGGGCCAAAGTCGTCTCCATCTGCTGAGGAGACTGAGGTCCTGACCTTTGGTGTGTGCAGGTCACTGTTAAAAACACTTTTTATGACTCTGTGGTAGCATCAGCGATCTTCTACGCTGTGGTCTGCTAGGGCTGTGGAAGCTCAGAGAGGGACAGGAAGAGACTCAACAAGCTGGTCAAAAGGGCTGGTTCAGTCTTGGACTGTCCTCTGGACTCCATTGAGGAGGTGGGTGAGAGGACGATGTTAGTCAAGCTGACATCAATCATGGACAACCCCTCTCACCCCCTACATGAGACTGTGGGGGCTTTTAGCAGCTCCTTCAGCAACAGACTGCTTCACCCACGGTGTAAAAAGGAACACAACCGCAGGTCGTTAATTCCAACTGCTGTAAGACTGTTCAACACCAATAACTCCTAATGTAGCACCATAAGCACCTAATTATCTTGCACTAATTTACACTTCTACCTCCGCCATCTTGTGCAATTACCCTGTGCAATAATACTATTTTATATTTTGTTTATATACATATCTCTCTATAAAAGCAAGGAATATCTGTCTGTCTGTCTGTCTGTCTGTCTGTGCCTCAAATATCTCTGCGGATCAGGATCAGAGTGAGCTGAGAGTTTCAACATGGCTGCCGTTTGGGTCAGTGGTGTGCGACTTCGCATTTGTTTGGATTACAACAAAGTCCTTCTAGACAAGTCAGGCCACTCGGCGGCCATCTTGGCGACGCCTCGAAAAGCCCAAAGAGACCAGACCCCTATCTAAATGAATGGAGGCATGGTCAAAACCACCCTTTAACGTGATAGCAGGACGGAAAAAACATACAGACATGCTCGCCAGTGAAATAAGATACAAATAAAAACCAAAAAAATAACGACTTTACCGTAGAAATGATGTTTAAAACGCTCTTTTCCTACCGGGAGAACTCCACTGCGCATGCGCGGGGATTTACGACACCGACGTCCATCGTACAGCTGAATCTGTGCCGGCTGCTGTGCTCTGGCTCTACTCTGCCTGACCACTGATGTATCGACCAGATAATGTCTAATACATCACTTCTTATCATTCACTCTATAAATTAGATAAAGATCTGAACGCAGTAAATGTTTTACAATAGTCGAACGTCTCTGATGGTCTCTGTCGTAAAAACTACTTGTGCGCATGCGCTGGTGAAACAACATGATTGGGCTATAAGTTTCCCGGTTCGGCTGTGACAACGCAGGTGATTGGCTGTTGGTGAAAGGAGCGGGATATGCGCTATCTTTGGCGTCGCAGATTTCCCCATTCAAAATGATCAGAGTGGCCTGTCTCTACATAGTAGAACGTCTCTGATTACAATGATACCGTTAATGAATTATTTCATAAATGCTTTATACATTCTGGAGCATAGTCTATCGGAGCCCCCACAGTGACATGCGCATTAGAGCCAGTCACTGCAGAGCTCAGGACCACGACACACATTAAGAAACAAGCGGATGTATACCTGCAGCAGCGCGAGCTGCACCGGGAGTTAGCCAGCGGTTCGGTCCATTCTGTGCATCTAAACTGACTGTTGTGGATTAATGAGACCAAACGAGACCGGACCGTGTCTGTTCGGGTCTGAGGAGAGCGGATTTATACCTGCAGCGGCGCGAGCTGAGCTGGGAGTTAGCCGGCGGTTCGGTCCCATTCTGTTCTGTGCATGATCTAAACTGACTGTTGTGGATTAATGTGACTAAACAAGACCGGACCGGCCTGTTCGGGTCTGAGGAGATGCGGAGACGCACGGACAACAAAGTGGAAACGGAATCTGTGGATGTTCGTGTCCAGCAGCTAGCCGCTAGCCGCTAGCTAACCTACACGGCCCAATTCCCGAGCTGACGGACCGGACGCACCGACCTGTCCAAACCCTGACTTAGGGTAAATAATGTCCGTCACGTTTGCTTTGTGTCTGGTGCAGAAGAAACGGTAAAAACGGGCTTTTGTCACGAAAGTGTTCAAGCAGCAAGTTTGGTTGTAGAGCAACAGGAAGTTGTGGGAGGGACATCGGCGGATGATTGACAGGCAGCGACGGCCGGTGTACAGACAGCGATATTGACATTTAGCGTGCTTGGAGTGTATAGTAGTGTGTTACATAGTGTTTGGTGTGGTGTGTTTAGTGTGTAGTGGAGTCGGTTTTTTGTTTAATGAGTCAAAACAGAAGAAGCTGAATTTGAAGCAGGCAGTGCAGCTCTTCATTCAGCTGGAAGGAGCTCAGGCAGACCTGAGCATTGCCTGCATTTAAATGTAAATAGTTACACAGAACTTTGTACATTTTTAAAATGTATGCACATATTCAGCAAACAAAAATTTATATTTGCATTATAAGTAATAAAGTGTGTTAAACATATTTGTGGTTTTCACAGTAACAAATAACTTTTTCTACTCAGATTTTATGTTTTTTGGGGATTTTAGGTCTATTGTGTTAGTACAATATGTCAAAATGAAAAAAATAACTGTACAGTCACACATGTGAGGTTGTGCTGAAAATAATCACACCAAGTAAATAGTTTTTAAGGTGAAATATAATGGCAAAATCAAAAACAACCAGTTATACCCTGGAATATTGGATTTCATAACAAATATATCCGACGTTCCACCTTCAAACAGCCTCATTTGGCCATCAGTGAAAATGCTTCATAACCTCCCACTTTTCTATGGGAACACATATTTCCTACGGGCACAGCACTAGTTCATATTAATACACTGAGTCTGTTTATTTGTAAACACTGGAATTATTCACTGTTTATTTATGCACCTAACCTCAACAAAGCAATACTTTGACACTTTATTTAAATGTATATAATGCACATTTTGTCTCCTGTACATACAATGCACATAACGTATCGTCCTTTCTATATTCTATTTTGTTTTATTTATTTGATCTTTCTCTCTTATTCAAATCTTTTTTAGTATTTCTTTAGTATTCCAAGTCCTGTACTTACTGTATGTCTGTCCACCTGCTATTGTGACAAGCAAATTTCCCCGAAGTGGGATAAATAAATGTCTAAAGTCTAAAAGTCTTTAATTACTAATTCATAATAGCTCTGTGGCACAAGCTCATGATATACTGTACTTTTTGGCTAAAATACATATTTAACAATAAAATAACAAATGCAATAGATTAGAGAAAAAAAATGAATAATCGAAAATAACTTAAAATTCAACATATAGAGTCAAAATTCCGATGCAACCTAACACTATTATAAATTGCCCAGTTGTATCATCAGTGTAATGGCAGTACTGCAGTAACACTTAAAAGATTTAAAGATTATAATAAAAAAAATCTTACTGCCAGAGCTCCTCCTTGCCTTTTTACCCTTCATCCCTTTTGGTTTAGTTCACCTATTCCTTCTTTCCTTTTCCTGTGATGTTTTCCATCCTCCCTCCTTGTGCATTCTCTGTTTTGAAGGGTTTTTGTGTTGACAGTCCAACCAACCTTAAATCTGCTGCCTGGCACCAGCACTAGTGTTGTTTTTGGCAGCCTGTTTTAATTTTAGTTTTAGTCTAGTCTTTGTGTAAAACGGTCATTTTAGTTTTTATTAGTTTTAGTCATGTTTATACTCTTTTTAGTCTAGTCATGTTTCAGTCGACTAAAGGTCTGAGCATTTTAGTCTTATTTTAGTCAGAATTATCCATGACTATTTTAGTCTAGTTTTAGTCAAAGAAAATTGTACTTAAGTCTCTTTTTAGTAATGCAATCTCTATCTACTTGTCTTGCATTTGCTATGTTGTACCCTTCTCCCCTCATAGGTCAGTGTCATTTGGTAACAGCAGCACACACAGACACACACCTCATGTTATTATTCATTCTTTTTTCAATGTATTTTCTTTTTTGTTTGTATTTTTTATGTATTACTTGTTTTGTTTTCAAACACACACACGCGCGCACACACACACACAAACACACACACACACACACACACAGGGCTGGCCAACTGTTCATGGAGAAGCATCTGTCCTCCCGACCGTCCTACCGACTCTTCCTCACATTTCTGCCCTAAAAACAGCGTCTGTCACCGGCAAAAAACGTTGACTCACCGAGTGTTTGTGATGAAAATAAATCAGCCCTTCAGACCGAGACTTCGGTGAACTTTCCCCCAGAAATCAGCCTCTGTCCCCGCGAGGGAGTTAGACAGCATCCAGTTTACTGATTACGATCATGTAATTATGTAATTTAGAGCGAAAAACGTAACTTTGTCACTTTCCAGTATGTCAATCACTACACATTATAACAGTATCCATATGATTATAAACTGTCCGCAAGTTTAACCCGCGTTAACGTTAAGCCACAGCAGGTGTGGATTGAGGAAGAGACGCCGCCTGTGCAGTGCGACCTGATGCAGCACCTGAACTGAGACTCAGGAAACAGAAATATTGCAAAAATAATAATAATAGCGATACGAAATATCGTTATTACATTTCGTCTCGTCTCGTTTTGGTCAACGAAAATGAAGAGATACTTTAGCAGAGTTTTTATTTTGTAAACGACATTTAGTCCCGTTTTATTCGTCAACAATATTGCATTATATATTTGATTATAGTTTCGTCACATGACCAACATTTACGTTGCGTCTCGTCTCGTTTCCGTCACGTGATAAAGGTTCGTTGACGACGATATTTAGTCATAATTTTCGTTGACGAAAGCAACACTAACCAGCACTTCAATT
>CAEMYA010001159.1:364885-389478 GCA_903131615.1 Diplodus sargus
GTTATCCAGATTACATATGAGCACAAAAAGCCATGTTTTGGATTCTCTACCGCTGAGTTTTCCCGGCTACAGTCACGTGACAAATCTACAGCAAGCGAAGGAGGTTACAATACAGTGAAAAAGGCGAAGAGAACCCGGTGCGTTTTGTGTTCACAATGCGCAGATTAGGCGAACCATACCACTGACTTTTTGTTGTACTTTCAAAAGGGGTCTGGGTACGGTTGTTGTGTTCACATATGCGCAAAAAATGCTGAGTCATCGGTCTGAGTTCTTTTGAAGGGCTGAAAGGTACCAAATGTGAAAACACCCTCAGTCTGCCTTGGTCCAAGGTAGCAGTCAAAACGTGGCATGGAGTTTCATGAATTTGGGACAATACTAATTGTAAAAAGTCATATAATGGCTGCGATGCCAGTGTTCATGAGAGTCATTAACAATCAACCTACTCTGTCCTTTAGGTATGAGGATGTGTAGCTCATGAATAAAGAGATTAACTATAAAGATCTCCATAATGGATGGCTCTGCAGATGGCCTTCAAAAACTACTAGTGTAAGATGATTCACATCTATTGCTATGTATTGGCTGACTGGCACCAGCTGTTTGCAAAACTCATCACAATGATGCGTCATTCACTGTTGTGTTGCTCATAACAGCCCTGACCTGATTAATAGGCATCACTCTCAGTGTCAACTCTTTTGCATGGGTTCAAGCCAATGCTGTTAGCTGCCGCAGCTCCCACAACCTCCCCAGCATCCTCCTCGTGTATAGTTTAAGTAAGATTTAATGTTCATGTCTGGTCTATTAAGGAGTATCAGCTCTCTCAGAGGAATCCTTATTGTTGCTAGGATTCTCTGAGAGCTCCCTTAAAGAGCAGAGATAATTTCTGCCAAATATGACTGTGTAATTGTTTGCTTTAAACGGTTAATTCCTTGAAGTCAGTGTCTGATTTAAGTCAGAGTTTGTGCTCCAAATACCATGAGATCACCAGCTAGGATCCATTGTAAATACCCTAAATTAAGAGTAAAACACACTGCAAAGTACGTGAGTAAAGCCAGTAAGACTCACCTCTGATCTAGAGCTTATTATCTCATCATGATGTAAAACTTACAGATTCAGTCACATATCAGTGACGCAAAAAATAATTTATGGCAGAAAGCACCATTTTATGGACACACTGTACTATGAATTGTAATGACACTGCTTTGCAAATGGCCTGAACAAGAACACCATTTCTACCTCACAAACCTAATGGTGCAGTACTTGATCCACATGGATCCACATGCTGTCCCTCTGGCTGTTCCCCTCTCTGACCCTTTACATTTTCTTCAACCTCACCCTCTGGAATGTCCCTCTCTGTCAGTGCCCTTACTTTCATCACCTGCCTTCTCTCCAACCTCCACCAATTCCTCAGCTCTCTCTCTTCCTGCTCCTCAGCTCTTTCAATACCTTGATATGTTTCTCTCACTTTTTTATTTACTGGGGCAAAAAAGGCTGCAATGTCCCTCCTCATTTCATGATAACTACTAGAAGAAGAAGAACAACGTAGAGGCACACATCTCATTTCACAAGTAACCATCCCTCCCGACTTAACACGGGCAGATACTATTGATTACTTTACCCAATAAACGTATTATTTACCGAAATGCAACAGCCAAGACTGATAATGTTGTGTGGTTAACGTCACAACATTGTGTAGAACTAGCTAGGACACTGACATTTGGATATTTGCTTCTGCTTCAATGAGTTTGCTTCGATATTTAAACATAGCGAGACCAGACATTTACAAACTGGAGTGCAGTGGCGGTTCTTATGTTAAAAAAATAAACAAATACTTGGCCTACATTTTAAAATAAATGCATGCAACAGTAAATAAATGTTGTTCATAGTTGTGCCCTATGTTTACTGTGCATCTTTCCACAGATATCAGCAAGTCCAAGAATGATGTAGCAGTACAGCCCAAGTTGAACATATTCCCAACCACTTTGATGGAGGACAGGAGACGGAGCGTTAGGTCAAACGGGTATGAGGGGGTCAGGGGTCCATGCCCACCTTTTGCAGCATTGATGGCCCTACCTCATTGTTTCAATCAATGCAAAATAAAAAAAATAAACTTTTGCATGATTTTAATGAAAAAGAAAAATGAGTAGTATTTAATGTTTAAATATCATTTGTTTCCGTTTTTTAATGTGCCTCTGATTAAACACTGGCCCCACTTTGGCCCCCCCAGTAAAATTTGTCTAGAACCACCACTGATTCTTTGCAATACAGTGGCTACTCTACCATCGACAGTAAATGTCACAGACAGTGTTAAGTTTCTAAGGCATTGTGAGAGAGCCAGAGCAGGCTCTACCAAAGGTCAAGACTGATCCTTTTACTTCCTCTCTTCTTCGCACAAAGCTGCGCACCAACAGCAGCTGCTTTTCGGCACGGTCCAGGGAGTGACGCACTGGAGCACTGAGGGCTTCAGGTGGCTTTGATCTTCATCAAGTCTCCGGTCTAAAGGTTCACAATAGTGGTGAGAGTAACAGAAAAAGAGTGGGCTGTAAAGGTCTGCATAGTCGAGTTTAAGTTTTTCAAAAAGTAAGAAAAGTCATTAAGGAGACATTTAGTAGGGGTGGGAATATCTTGGCACCTCACGATTCGATTCGATTCTAAACCAATTATCGATGCATCTCGATGCAACCATTTTTTTGTGAACAAATGCATGATTTAAAAAAATTATAATAATAATTAAATCTGAGTTTGCTACTCAGAGTTTGCTAATCACTTCCTACTTTTGTGATGATCATTAAAAAAAAAAATCAACTGATTAAGTACCTTCTCTAATGTTTTATTTAAAAAAAAGGCTTTTCTTTGTCACAAATAGATATGACTTTGTATAAACACAGAATCCTCGTTATAGACAATGAGAATATCATATTTTTTATGAGAGAGAAACACTATAATGTAGCCTATATAAAAATAAAAAAAAGATTTCAATGCAATAATCAATGGACCTATGGACCTATGTATCAGCTCTCATACTAAAACATGGCTACTTACCTGCCCGCTTTCATCAAAGTGTCCAAAACTTCTGTTTTAGTTTCACTGTAGAGCATTGGTATGGCTGTGTCAGTGAAGTAACACCGAGATGGTCTTTTGTATCTTGGCTCTGGAGTGAACACCATCGTCCAAAAACCCACGTTCTCCACAACTGAATACGGTCTTAAATCCAATGCAATAAAACTTGGAATGGATTTGGTAATCTGCTTCACTCTCTCTGAGTTCTGTTGAAGCTGTGCCACTGCCTGCTCGATCATTCTCTGGCTGGCATCTTGCAACAGGTCGCTGCTTCTCTCCCAACACTGGGTGGTATCGCATAAGGTGGTTTCTCAAATTAGTTGTGTTGCTGAAGTATTTAAGTTGAGTTCCATACAACTTACAAATTGTGTAGGTCTTTGTGATGGCTGCTACCACACAAGAGTAATGTCTGCCCACACCCTCAGTCATTTAATCACTCTTTATAAGTTGATTTCGTTCCAGTTAAACAATTTGTATCAGTGAGATTTGTAATAGTTTATTTTGTTTAATCTTACATTGTCTGAATTAAGTGCACACATTTATACTGTATGATTTAAACATTGTGTTAATAATTATTTCTTCTTTCTGAGTTACCTGGCTGGTGGGGTGGTGACTTTGGAGAACAAAAGGCGTGGCCAAGGGCAAGCAGCATCTCTATACTGCTATCAGATGAACTGGACCAAACCACCTGATGTGATGTCATGGGGGGATTTGGGGTTTAGTTATTTGTGTTTTGTATTAGTTTAGAGTGTTGCCCATTTTGTTCATCCCCTGGTGGTTTATTTGGTTTGCCCAAGCCAGTATTTAAGTTCCCTTTGTGTCTCATTAATACAGGTCTGTTGATTCAGTTGCACCTTATTGTTTGCCAGTTTATTTGTAGTTATATTAAGTTGACCTCTTTTAGGGGCCCACATGTTGAGTTAAGTTGTAAGTTTGAGTTTGCTATTTTTGGGGTAAAATAAAAACCCACTTTTTCAGAGAAATTGTTCCTGTGTTCTGTTCCTTACAGCTTGGTCCCTGACAGTCTTGTCAATTCTCCACTCGACTTCATGGAACTCAAAATGCTGCCATACAGTAGCTGTCAAAGAAGTCGATGCCGGTTTTATAGGCTTGGTGCTAGCCATTGCAGACATTTTGCTACCGCTCAAACATAAACAACTTGCACATCTGTGTTCGGTGCTCATACATGTACAGCAAAGAATCAGCAACCACTTTCTGTAGTGCTCTGCAGCAGGCGAACTGAATGTTGCAGCAGGCGAACTGAATGTTGCAGCGGGCAAACTAATTTCAGTTTTAAAATTCCGATTATTAACTTATCTGCATCAAGACATAATCATTCTGGAGGGAATCGCGATGCATCGAAGAATCGATTTTTTCCACCCCTAACATTTAGCTTTTTTCTTCAGATGAGATGATTCAGCCAACACACCTGGATGAGGTGAGGACAGTCAGCCTTTGCAGATTTATATCCCGCTCTCCGGTGTGACTCACAAATCCCTCGATGTGACATCACATAAACCTCCACAGCTGCTCAGCTAATGGGAGATTCATACAATTCTTTTGTCCCTCTGTGAATAACTTTTGAATAACATGTAGAAATTGCAGTGAATGCCAGAAAGAAAGCTATCTTTACCATTTCCATATCTAATTACCTGATTTAAACTTCCTCCATCTGGTAATGACTGTTTTTCTTTTTTTTTCTGCTGAGAAAGCTTGTGATTGGTATTCTGTCACCCCTCCACCTCCAGGGTCACATCCTCCTCTGAGGTGGGCACTCTAGAAACAGCCCACATACAACAATCTATCTGTGTTTGGTTCTGCATCCTGTCTGGCTGAATCTGACCCCCCGTGGATGAGTTCACAAAGGGGATTCAGTCTTCTCTGGGATGTGCACCCATTTAAAAGGGTCAACACACAAAGCTCTACACAAGAGCTCACGCTGGGAAAAGGCTATGGCTCTCGAGCTGGAAAGTGGACCAGTGCTGCTGGATTGAAAGAGTTCACATGGAAGGAACCAACAGAAGAGAGTAGGCCAAAGCAGATGAGGGTCACAGCAACTGAGCACAATTCGATTACATTACTTCCTCCTGGTCATGTACTGGTCATGGGACCCATAGCATATATGGCACAGCCCATGTATAGTGTGTGTTTGAAAGTCTTGAAAATTCTGACTAAGAAAGTTGTTTAAAGAACATACAACCAATCTTTTTTTCCCAGATTCAAACCAAATCTTTGGACCTGGCTTTGATATACATTTGATTTTGACACGAGTAGAGGTAAGATAGTGGAAGAAATGAATGCAATCAGATTCAGTATTCCTTTGTCTTGTCACGATAGATTAAACCCAGTTGACCCCAGTTAGGACTGTAATCAACCAAAGAAATCCTTGGTCGACCAAAGGCATGAAATTTCGACTAAAAATCAACTAATTGGGGGGGGGGGGGGCAATATCATAGCCCATGATTTTCGAAAACATACTATGTCAACTGCTGATATCTGTTAAGGGAATAGTTAGACAATTGTTCTTGTCATGTTATAATAATTGACAGACACTATCATTTCGCTCTGTGCGTGTCCTCGGATGTTGCCGTTGCGGGCAGGTGCGCCTGCAGTTATAAAACGATTATTAGACTAAAACATGAAATATGCAAATTCTGATATGTTCATATGCTTAAAACGGACGGAGCAACCTAACGCAGACAAGTCAGCTTACCGTTTTTAAGTGATATGCCACGTTTGTAGTGGAGCTGTGATATACAAACTGTTGTTTGCAAACTTTGAATTAGACTTTTTTTCCTTTTTCTATTTTTATAAAATGCTGCCACACTGCTGATGTCTTTGACATGGTAGAATAGGAATGACTGTAAATGAAACGCTTAAAAATAAATAAATATTTAACAAACCACTGGACCTAGGCCTTCTAGTACGTTCCTCAATCTGTTTGTCTGTAGTGGGCTGGGCTAATTCAAAATAGTGAAAACAAGGAGGGTGTTCGTAAGACACACTGTTACCTGTGAAACAGGGGTGCTCTGAAAACACCTCCATTAGCACTTGGTACTTTCCTCCTAATTAAGTCAAATATGCCATATGCACAACACACAGCATTGGGATGGAGAGGACCCGCTGTGTGTTTACGCACTGCCATAGCAGCATGCAATTAATACGCCAAAAATCTACCAATCAGAATTTTGGTCGAGCCAGAACGCATCGACCAATAAATCGACCAGTCGACTAGGAGATTACAGCCCTAACCCAAGTAAAGGACTTCTAATGGTTTTCATAGTCAAGGTATGGTAGCTAGAATGTGCAGATATTGGGGGTCAATGTAATACGATGCAATGACAAGCATCAAAGTTTGAATCAGGTTCTCTGACTGTCATTTTTTTGAGCTTCCTCCTCAGCCCTGAGGGATGACCACTTTTGCCAATTTTTACATTGCTCAGGGATTTTATCTTGTATTGTCTGTTCTGTTTACCTGATTTTCTTTTGACATTGTTTTTAAACAATTTGGTCAACTCATGATGATGTACATCTTGATAAGACAGGTGTGCAGGGTTACGCTGAAACATTAAGAAATGGGTGATGAGCACCCAACCCTCTTAAGGTGTGTAAGCCTGAATTGCTCGCAGCCTTACAAGTTAAAAATGTTTCAGCTTGACCAAAACATTTGTGCTAATACTACAGCTTTATGCAATAATTGACTTTTTGTTGTTGTGAACACAGCACTGACATTATTACCTTGTAAGTTGATACAGTGAACTTGTTAGCCAACAGTGTCGTATTTAGACAGCAACATTAACATTTATTTATGGAGTCGTGTTTGTGTCTACTTGGTCAACACAGGTTCAATATTCACTCTCCTTTTAATTCTGTTTTCATGTTTGACTCCTGAGGGAAATAGCTGCCTCTCTAGCCTTTAAATGCACCACTCTGTTCACCAGCTAGTCTCCAACTGTGTCTGTCTGCTGTTTGGTGCCGAGCAGGTAGTGTACAGTGAGAGTTTTAGAGCCATTTCTCTGAAAACAGCTGTCTGATGCAGCAAAAAAAAAAATCACCGTAGAGCGCTGACAATGAATCGAAGCAGTACGTTTATTGGCAGGACGTCTAAATAATGAGCTGAAAAAGACCATAATGCTCTGCAAAGCAGGTTGAAGCTGCAGATTCAGGATAAAACCCTGTTCCTTACAGTTCTTTTACGTTGACACATTCTTTTCACATTGCTACACATTTTTCAAATAAAAAAATGCAAAGCAGGTTGAAGCTGCAGATTCAGGATAAAACCCTGTTCCTTACAGTTCTTTTACGTTGACACATTCTTTTCACATTGCTACACATTTTTCAAATAAAAAAATACCAACCACATCCAAAAGAGGAAACGAACTTAACTGGAGAAAAATAACTGAGAACTGGAGTTCATTACGTTCATTCATTTTTGAGTGGTGTTGCCAATATATTGATATAAGGCTTCTTTTTCTATTACAAATGGTTCCTTATTAGGATTTCACAAATTCTGGACCGTCAAAAGTGTCTCCTGTTTAAGTGATTGAAAGCATGAAATATATAATGATATCTGACTATCTACTCACAGGGAGTGCTAGCAAGGTAACCAAGTCAGAATCTCATTGCCTGCAGTCGATGGACAGGGGGCATCCGCCTGTGCATTCATCCCCATTTATACAGCATGAGCTTTAGCTCTAACAGAGAGAGAAGCTATGCCTCTGCCTCAACATGTCTACAACTAACAACAACAGCATGTCATCTTCAGAAAGAATACCTTCACTCACTGTATTGGTTAACAAAATGGGCTGCATAAGTCTACTGCTAAGACTACTTTGCCTAAAGAGCAGATGCTGATGGTGAATCCACTGACATAACCAAGCCTGGATACAAAAAATACAATAAAACTGTGTGTGCACAAACCTCAACCCTTGTCACAAACAACATACAACAGCGAATACACTAGCTGGCTCACTAACTGGTAGGATTGTGATAAACTGCTAAATTATGAGATACATAGGGTATTGGTAGCTTAACAATACAATGTCAGTCCTACCCTACATTGTAAATAGCATATTGTGTATAAATGTACAAATCTAACAGTATTTCGGGGGCTCATTTTGGTGCCTTTTAAAGACATAGATAAATAGTAAAGGACTGCTAAAGTGGCTACATGTCACCTTTAAACTACAGCAGCTCTTAAGTGCCAGTAAAAAAGGTACAGGCCTATCAGAAATGTAGCAAACATAACATTGCCCATTTTGAACATTATGACCCTGGCTTGCAATTTACCCTGATATGTATGAAATTAAAAAGAAATAGTTAAAGCTCCAATGTGTAAGACAGTTGATTCTTGAATCTCATTCCAAACTTGTCAAATACTTTGGGATAGCTGCTTGGCTTGGACACCCAAAGTGTCAGTATATGCTGTACACTCTGTGGGTCTCATGGTTTTACAACAGTATGCTGTATGTCCAGGTGTCTCATTGGCTGTTCTATTAGGTATCCAGTATCAAATCAGGATTGTTTCAGTTTTAAGTATCATGCCATTATGGAGTATCAGGACATTTTACTTGGTTTTGATATCAAAGTCAGTGTAGCAGCAATCTTTCGTCCACTCCGTACTCCACCACATTACCACTACTATTAAGCAGTCTTCTTGGCAATAAGCTTGACACGAAAGGAATCTCTTCTGAGGCAGTAACTCCATTCAAAAAGAACTTTACTTAAAACAAAGCAAAAAACAAAGTTCAAAAAACTGTCTTGCTCATTAGGCTGCTTAACCTGGTCCTAACCTGAGCTAAGTGGCTGTGACGTCATCAGCAGTGTGATTAAAGGAGCGGTTCAACATTTAAGGAAGGAAAACTATTAAATTATTGTAAGTAGGGATGTATATCGTAGGTTTTTATCGATACCGATAACGATACTCTTTATCGGTACTGATACTTATCGATACTCTTATCGATACTACAACATGTAATTTTGTGTAAAAAAAGACTTTACAAGATGTCAAAAGATTCAACCTTTATTACCACAAGGTAACAAAGTTTCAACAGAAGCTATGCAATTACAAAGCTCTGGAACAGATAACCAGGACTTTTATATCTGGCGGATGCGGGAGCACGACGCAGCAATTCAGCTGAATTAAGCAACAAGCAGACAGGAAGTCAAGTACCGAAATATCAATATAACATGCGGTTACTTTTCAGAATAAAACAGTCACCAGCACACAAATCTCAAAAAAGAGACAAACACAAGCTCTTCTGCTAATCCTTCGGTCGGGAACACTTCCTGTTGTTGTTTTTATGATGCATACCTATAACTGCCGTCGCAAGTGATTATATGACTATCGGGGAAATTCCTCGGCCTCGCAACGCCAGCTGTCTACCGTGCTTCGCCGAGGCTGACTCAAAACACAACCAGTAGGTGGGGGTTACCAGACGGCAGACGGCGGAGCAAAACTGGATCGGAGCCGTAACGCAGCGGACAGTATCCAGGGGAAATTCGGGGTAAGCAACATCAAACACTTGGAGCGCGCGCATACTATGAAGCTAAAGGAGTGCGGTGTGTTTGATTGCCATAACAAAGCAAGTACAGTTAGCAGCCTGGCTAACGCTAAAGACTGCAGCGCCGTGACAGCAGCACCTGGTTTCGTTTCTGCGACATCAAGTCACAGAGTTTGTTGTTAAGTTTATAGTCATTACGGTTGGGTAGACGTTCAAAAACCATCCATGTCAAAAACCGGTAAAAAATCAAAAAAATCCTTCTTTTTTTTTTTTCAAAGTACCGATAACAGTACCGTTTGTCCCGAATCTCAACGGTACCCTGGTACCGACCCAATTAGGAGCCGTTACCAAAAAGTACCGGTCCTTGGTATACATCCCTAATCGTAAGCAGTATAAATATGGCTCTTACAGTCCGAATGTTGGTATTATGACAAAAGAAGAGATGTCTCACAAAGAGCTACCTAGCAGCTACAAGTGTTATCTATACAGCATGTCAGTTGACAATGAGGCGATCAAATAGCACAAATAAAACTTGCCTTAACTCTAAAGTTCACCTGCAGGGTTGCCGACAGAGTGAAGGACACATGAGAAACTGTATACATCTGGCTCAACAACAATAAGGTCACCTGAAAGTCGCCTCTGAAATCCTGTCCTGTCTTATCTCAGTCCGGACACAACAGGCTGGTTACCTACTGAACCTGCCTCACCCTCTGTCTCTCTTTTCTTCTGTTGCCCTTCCTATCTTGGTTCTATCTTTTCTCAATGCCTTCAGAGGGGAAAAAATCTCTTTTTTGAATATTGTTTTCCAATCATCCCATGCCTCAATGTGCTGACCGGCCCTCTTTGCACTCCCCACTTGTATCCACATGAAGAATATGTAATTACAGGAGAGTCCAGGCCTGATAGATGACTGTGTGTGAAGCCACAATGCAGCCCAGGAAGAGTCATTCTGCCCAGGGGCCATTATCAGATTAACAACCACCTCTTCTTCTATGTTTGGGCATCACCAAAATGTCCTACGGGTCTCTTACTCCCTCTGTCACTGTACGCTATTCTGCTTCTTTCTGTTTTTGTCTTTTCTTTTGGTCTCCCAGACGTGCCAGGTTACATGCCATTATCCAGCGGAGTTCAAGGTACAAAGCCCAAAGATGAAAATAGCAGGAGGTGAGAAATCTAAGAAAATGAAAGTGTAAATTTACAGCTAATGGGAAGTTATATAAACTGGTTTTGCAAAATCCGAAATGATACAGAATGCCCTGTTTGGAGTTTTCCTACTGCTAATCTATTCAAATGTTTGTGGAACAATAATGACAGGATATTATGTGGGTTTGCAAAGGCAAGTTCATTTTCAGTGTAGTATTAGTTTTTGGTGGCAACATCCAAACGCTGAGTTACCAGGCTCTGGATAGTTTCCACTGACCATCCACTCAGCCAATCAAGCTCAATTACCCTTGAGCAATGAACACACAACCACAGTGACACAAAGTTTTTCAAACCTCCTTAACTGGCCTCCCTGTGGAAATATATTGAGTTTCACTCTGGTGGAGGTTGACTGCACGTGATAGAAATCAGGGGAAACCCCTTAGCATTATAAAATGGCCTGAAATGACACAGTGACAACACAGAGAGGAAGAGGTAAGAAAACTGTATGGGTTTATTTTAGGGGTGGAAAGGTTCACAAAATCCACGGTTTGGTTCATATCACGGTTTTGTGGTCATGGTTTTCGGTTTGGTTCGGTATACGTTTATCGTTAGGAAAATCAATTATGTCTTGTATAGTCAGGTTAAAAATGAAAGAATGAAGCAGTCTGACATTTGATACATCACTGTGACAGTCTTAGGTTAAAAGTAGGTAAGATTCTGGCACTGCAAGAGAGGAGACATTGCTAGTTCCAACATGCTTTTCATTTATTTGGCAAAGAAAGTTATCTTTAACAAATGCTAAGAACAAATGGTTATTCACTGTCACTAAAATGCAGTGGAATCTTTTGTGCATACTGGGCACAAATACTGAACTGAATGAAATATATAACCTACATTTATCAATTGTGGTTCTTACAAAAATTGTATCTTATAAAATATGAAAGTAAAAATGGCTCTTAAAACTCTGATACTTTAATTAGTGCATACAAAATAATTTAACTTTACTACTTTTACGACCACATTACACCAACAACATGAAGTGAAGCATAGGCTCTATCAACACTAGACTTAGGTCCCTGTTTATCAGTTCTTAATATCACTCGAAATTAAGGTGCAGTGTTTGAAATACAATCAAAGAAATAAGGCTGGATTTCTTACTGAAAGTGTCAATGTGTTATCTAAAATAACAAAATAAATGATCCAGATTATCAGGTCATCAATATAAAATGTAGCATAAACCAAACTAACACATACTGCACTGCTTCACAGATGAGCTGACATGTTAGCATAAACAACACGTGTTGCACAATGCTTGCACACTCTCGCACTTTTGTCAACAACTTTCTTACCGCCGTCATCGTAGGTCACTCTAAATGCAAAGTGGTCCCATACAGCAGACCTATACAGTGCTGCTGGCGCATCTTCTATATCCAACTCTTTTCCACTCGCCATGCCCACAAACATCTCCACAACTGACCCAAAGATACTCTATTATTCTATTAATATTACTATTATTATTAGCATCTGCTACGCGGCTTCGCTTCTTCTTCTTGTTTACTGGCAGTTGGCAATGTTGCCAGATCGGATTGACAGTTTCCAGCCCAATCACGTCTTGGAACCCGCCCAATCCACAAAAAAACAGCCCAAACTGTGAAGTTGCCAGACACCCTTGTGTATGTGTGTGGGGGGGAGCCGCTCCTCACCGTCAGCACTCTGAACTGCTCCAGCAGTTCAGAGTGCTGTTTTCACAATATTAAAAACCCGCCAAATGTGGACAAAAGCAGCCCAAATTTTATTCACCCGCCCAATGTATTTTTTTCCCGCCTGGCATCAATAAAAGTAGCCCAATTGGGCGGAAAACCGCCCAATCTGGCAACACTGGTTGGCATCCAGCTCAGTCCCGCCACCTGCTGCTCTAGAGTGTACACGCTTCACCTCTTTGGTAAATGAGAAAATGAAGTTGCGCATGCCAATGAACTGAACGCGACACATGCAAACTAGGGCTGTAATGAAATTACATAATTACATAAGAGATTTTTTTTCATCATAAACACTCGGTGAGTTAAAGTTTTTTGCCGGTGACAGACGCTGTTTTTCAGACAGAAATGTGACGAGGAGTCAGTAGGACAAGCGGGAGGACAGACAGCAGGACAGACGCTTCTTCCTGTACAGCTGCAGCATTTTTTTCCGCGTTGCCACTCTTACAGTTACAGTTACTACGTTACCTTTGTTTGCTTCTGTAACGTTGCTTTATGGGACATTTCTCTTTTTTTAGTTGAGTGAGGGACCTGTGCAGTTAACAGACCATCAGATAGACACGCCCTCCATACGCACAGCCGGCTTAACTATTCACACTGGTTCAGTTTGCCAATACTGCGCCTCTGATACTATCAGACGAGTTATTGAAATGTTACATAATGTTACATAATTTTTTTTACATAATATTTATCAAGGAGACATCTTCATGCCACGGGCAAACAGTCAGTTTACTCCTCCAGCATGACGACTGGTATTAGAAGCTGCTGTGGTTGATATTGAAGCAACATGGAGAGCCGTTATCTTCATATGTATTAAATCTGGCAAGTACTGGACCTCAGTTTTAACCCCTGAGGAAGATATTTCAAAATATATTTTAAACTGTAAGAAGAACGCAAGGGATCACAGTGATGGAAGGTGGTATTTGCCC
The DNA here is from genome assembly GCA_903131615.1 of Diplodus sargus. Lineage (NCBI taxonomy): Eukaryota > Metazoa > Chordata > Actinopteri > Spariformes > Sparidae > Diplodus > Diplodus sargus. The sequence goes on from CAEMYA010001159.1 coordinate 378,275, forward strand.
TTCAGGGCATCAGATTACAAGGCAGCCTCCCCCCCCCCCGCACACGCACACACAATTTTGTTTACTGACATCAACTCAACTATAAACTATATCTACTATAACAACTATAAATACTAGGGATGCATCGATCCACCTTTTTAAGTCCTGGTACTAATACGATACCTGGGCTTAAGGTACCAGATCCAGTGTTGACTTAATAAACTGGTTTCAGGTGTTCAAGTAGGCAGTTGAAACCCTTGTTTTAAATGATTGTTCATCCAAAACAATGAATTCCAGAACCTTTTAAGTTAATTTTGCCACTTTCACACTATCACTTGGAAGTTTCGCACACCTTTTCTGTGCATCTGCCAAACTTAACTACTTCATCATATTATTCCCATCTTTTGTCTGGGTGAACTCGGTGTGCTCTTTAGCATGAAGCTTCTGGAGGTGCTTGATTAAGATGGTTGTGATTGTTTTGCAGTCCTACCACCTTCCCTCGGAACATTGGCTCTGCAGATATTGCGAGTAACTGTCAAACTTTTTGGCATAGCAAGCGTGAAGTACCTCCAAACTGCTTACCCTTTGGCACTCTCCATGCAGTGTCAGCTCAATGCATTAGCTTCTTGTGGAAAGAATTTGTTGCGTGTTGTAATTGCCACCTGAGCATAACATAATATGCGTCGCTCACACAGAATCATGAGACCACGAGACCACTCAGTGTGAGAGCTTTTAGTCCCCACACCATACTTGTGTAAGTTGCATACTGGACCCTGGCTACACATAAAAATAGCCTCAAGGTAAATAAAGAGAAACTGTTAAGTAATAATACTTTTTTCGCAGATAATGGGGACTTTAAGCCTTCATCTGTATACAGTAAAAGGTCTGGATCATGTGCTTAGAGTTAGGGTAAGAGTTAGGGTTGGTATTAGTAAGTCCCAGCAGCCTGGCTGTGTGGATGTGTGGTTAAACTATCTCTCTCATGTTTTTTTGTGCTGATTATGTGGTTGATGTGACTCATAAACTGATCACCTAAATATTATGTATATGATGATGTGAAAGTATTTGTGCTGTTTGTAATATTAAAAGACACCCTTCTGGGAATGATACATTTGATGCCTATGTCTGCATTGCTTTCCTTGGTCGGGTTTTCAATTGCAAGAAGGAAAAATTCAACCATTGTCAACCAAGGAGGTGAGGCAAATAATACAATAGCACATTCATGACATCAGCAGCAACAAAATAAAGGCCAAGGTTATAACCTCTTGTTGCCTGAAAGGGCTGATGACAGGCGTGATACTGAAATTTGTGGTGTTACACTACAGAGGCCCACAAGTGGTCTGTAAATGTGTCGATGGACAGAGGGCAACAGCAAACAGGGCGGCAAACATTCAACCAGACAGGAATACTGATAAACACGACACACACACGCAGCAGGCTGTAATCACTGGTGTAGTGGTCCCTGGAGAAGTGGGTATACTCTCAATTGTTGCCCTTTTTTAACACAGCCAAGGAAAACACCCTGTTTTAGAAACAGTGACATGTAAGACTACTCTCTTTAAGTTACCCAAAAATCCGTCAGTTGTATTTGCTGATTGTCACATAATTTCTGCTGCTTGATCTCAGGGAGGAAGGATTATGACATTACTAAACCAATACTGGCTCACAGATGCACTATGTGTGAACTATTCCTTACTCCTTAGCGTTCCTTTGTCCTGACTCCTGGACTTCCCTTCTTCATAAACATCCTTCATAAGGAACTCAATATTAATATTCCTGAACATAGAAGTGTTGAAATGTTTTATGTAAACTTACAAGAAACCTCTACAGCCTTGATTTTGATTAGGAAACATTCCTTTCTTTTGTTGTTCTTTTATCTGCTTTTTATTATTTTACATATATTTTGTTGTTCTACTCTGTTTTAACTTATCTTTCATCCTAGCCTTTATTGTACTCTATTACTTTATTCCTCTTATTATTTAATATTTCAATAGTTTTATTGCATTTTCTGTCTTCATTTCTATTCTTTTCTAGTTTCTGAGAGCAGTAACAGGGATGAGTTGATGTAGGAGATTTTCTTCATTAAAAAGAAGGTTTTAAGCTCCAACAAATAGCTTTAAGTTACGTAATTGAACACTTTCATGGCATTTATGCAAGGATATGAATGTACTACTATAAACTTGAATTAGTGCATTTATGGATTGAAAGCTAGCTTTCTGTTTCCCTCCTGTCACATAACTCCACTTACATGACAACTTGACTTGGAAAAAGAAATCAATCTTTTGCTGCCTCTTCCTTTTTGGCATTTTTTAACAAAAAGAATAACTAGAACTGCAAGCAGTTATGAACGGGGGCCAAGCCCCCCGCGCAACTCCGACCCTGCGCACCGCAGAGCCCACGGAAGTTGGCCCCAAAGGATGCCGGGCTCGGGGCGAAAGGGAGGACACAGGCCAACGTCTGAGCCGTGGTATTCGCTGTAGTGGGAAGTGCGCTGGAAGCACAAAAGGCTGAATGTGTGCCTATTTGGACATGTTGTAATAACTCATGCCCACATTGACCAGTCATGATGACCACCTTCAAGATATGGCCTCAGGATTGGCCCTACATCATACTGACCAAATTTCATAAAAATCAGTGTAGCCATTCAGGAGATATAAACTTCCCATATTTTAAGCGCCCCCTAGTGGCCAAAATCCACAAAATTCGGCTCATCCCTTCCCAGTCTCATGGCAACTAGATCTCAGATTTGGTGTTAATAGCATTTAGTTTGACCGAGATATCAAACAATTTCCATTTTTATAGCTAGCTACAGAAATTTGTTTGTTAATAATTTGTGCATTTTTTGACCGAGCAAAATTCTTTTGATAGATTTAGTTCAGGTCGAGCTGAAGAGTGGACATGCCAAGTTTCACGCAGATCGGAGAAAATCCCACGGAGGAGTTCAAAAAGTAGATTTTGCATATTTGGCGATTCAGCAAGCGAAATGTGCAGCAGAAGTGGGCGTGCCTATGTCAGAAAACCCAGGACTATTGATGGAACATATGGATATTAGGTTTGCGAATGTGTTATTTAAACTGTGGAAGTTACAGGCAAAAACAAGATCCATCCATTATAGCGCCACCTATATTCCAATTTGCACCACATTTGGCACAGAGCCTCTGGATGACTTCAGGAATAATTTACATAAGTTTGATGTTGAAATCATTTAGTTTGACCGAAATATGAAACAATATGTGTTTTTTAGCAAGCAAAAAAGATTGTTTGGTTATAACTAGCAGATTTTTTGGAGTGCCAAAATTCTTTCGATGACTTTTCATCAGACACTTCTGGAGATTGTATGTGCAAAGTTTTAGGCAGATGGCGCTTAAATTGTAGGAGTTCGAAAAAGTATGTTTTTCATATGCGGTAGTTTAGCGAACGAAATGTGCAGCAGAAGTGGGCGTGTCCTATGTCAGAAAACCCAGCTCTATTAGGGGAACATATGGATGTAAGGTTTGTGAATATGTTATTGAAAATGTGGATGTTACAGGCAAAAACGCGATTGCATCCATTATAGCGCCACCTGGAGTACATGTGCAATTTTTGTTTTGGAAAAACTGTGTCCTATTCTTTATGTACCATATAAATTTCAAAGCTCTCAGCATAATAGTTTGGCTGAAATTAATGTTTGTTGTTTGTCTTGTAATAAGCCACGCCCACATTGACCAGTCATGACCACCTTCTAGATATGGCCTCAGGATTGGCCCTACATCATACCAACCAAATTTCGTAAAAATCGGTGTAGCCGTTCAAGAGATATCAACTTATAATATTACTTAATATTTTTACCGCCCCCTACAGGTCAAAGTTCGTCAAATTTGGCTCATCCCTTCCCAGTGTCATGCCAACCAAGGATCTGAAATTTGGTGTTAATAGCATTTAGTTTGACCAAGATATCAAACAGTTTGCATTTTTTTAGCTAGCTACAGAAATGTGTTTGTTAACAATTTACGCATTTTTTGACCAAGCAAAATTCTTTTGATAACTTTAGATCAGGTCCAGCTGAAGAGTGTATGTGCCAAGTTTCACGCAGATCGGACAAAATCCTAAGGAGGAGTTCGAAAAAGTAAGTTTTCCAGTTTTTGCGATTTTGTGAAAAAACGTTCTAACCGGAAGTGGGCGTGGCCACTGCAAAGTGATTCAGCTCCATTCAGGGAATCTGGGGATACAAGGTTTTTGAATGTCCGACATACGATGTGGGAGTTATAGGCAAAAACGTATTTTCCTCTGTTATAGCGCCACCTGCAGGCAGATATATGTTTTTTGTGTCTGAGATATTCGCAACCCTCCAAATTGCACCGCCCTCCCTTGCACATTTTAGGCTGCAGCACCACTTTTAGCCAGAGAAAAATAAAAATAAAAATCTTTACATTACAATAGGGTTCCTAGCACCGCTGGCACCGGGCTTGGCCCCCTAATGATAATGTTGATTAATATCAAAATCAGTGGATGTCTCTAGAAAACTGTCAGTTACTATTAACTTTACCTGGCTTGCATTAACTTTGTTTGCCACCTGGCTTGCTTAATATTAGCTGACATGCCACAAAGCAAGACATAGCTTTAGCTTATTACAGACAAGATTCTACATTATTAACTAATTAAATAACCGTTTCATACCTCTGCTCTGTTCGCTGTCTGCGGCAGCAAGTGATGGCAGCTCCTTGTTTAGCATCAGTGTTGCCAGATATCGCGAGAGAAACAAGCAAGCAGGCCTATGAAAACAAGCCCAAAACAAGCGACTTCTCTGTTTGTGGTAAAAAAAAATAAAAATGTTTTAAAAGATAGAGATTATTACACTTTGCACTCACACAAATATCACCCTGAATCCAGAAATATCATTGTATTTATTATCGTTTTTATATGTTATGATCCTTTTTTGTTTTAGTTCTACTAGTGCATTGCCCGTAGGAAATTTGTTCCTATAGAAAAGTGGAGGTTAAGAAGCATTTTCATGGATGGCCAAATGAGGCTGTGTTTGAAGGTGGAACGTCAGGGATATTTAGGTTTGTTGTGAAATCTGATATTCCAGGGTATAATTGGTAGTTTTTGACTAGTTTTGATTTTGCCATTATATTTCACCTTAAAAACAATTTACTTGCTGTGATTATTTTTACATGTGTGACTGTACAGTTATTTTTTCATTCTGACATACTGTATTAACACAATGGACCTAAAATCACAAAAAAAAACATAAAATCCAAGTAGAAAAAGTTAGATTTTTTTTACTGTGAAAATCACAAATATGTTTAACAAACCATTTTTTATTACTCATAATGCAAATACAAATGGTTGTTTGCTAAATGTGTGCATACATTTAAAAAAATTACAAAGTTATATCTAAGTATTTACTTTTAAATGCAGGCAATGCTCAGGTCTGCTTGAGCTCCTTCCAGCTGAATGAAGAGCTGCACTGCCTGCTCCACATTCAGCTTCTACTCATTGTTTTGACTCATTAAACAAAAAACCGACTCGACTACACACTAAACACACTAACTCTACACTCCAAACACGCTAAATGTCACAAATCTCTTAACGCTCAATATCGCTGTCTGTACACCGACCGTCGTTGCCTGTCACTCATCCGCCGACGTCCCTCCCCCAACTTCCTGTTCCTCTACAACCAAACGTGCTGCTTGGACACTTTTGTGACAAAAGCCCGTTTTTACCGTTTCTTCTGCACCTGACCAGACACAAAGCAAACGTGACGGCAATGTTCGCAAAAAAGCGTGGTGGACATTATTTACCCTAAGTCCGGTTTTGAACGTGCCGGTGCGTCCGGTCCATCGACTCGGGAGGTGGGCCGTGTGGGATGACTAGCGGCTAGCAGCCAACTACACACAAACATCCACAGATTCCGATTCCACTTTGTTGTCCGCACGTCTCCGGATCTCCTCAGACCCGAACAGACTCGGTCTGGACTCGTTTAGTCTCATTAATCCACAACAGTCAGTTTAGATGCACAGAACAGAACGGGACCGAACTGCCGGCAAAATCCCGGTCCAGCTCGCGCTGCTGCAGGTATAAATCTGCTCTCCTCAGACCCGAACAGACTCGGTCCGGTCTCGTTTAGTCTCATTAATCCACAACAGTCAGTTTAGATGCACTGAACAGAATGGGACGCAACCACCGGCTAACGCCCGGTCCAGCTCGCGCCGCCGCAGGTATACAGCCGCTTGTTTCTTAATGTGTGTTGTAGGCTTGAGCTCTGCAGTGACTGGCTCTGGTGCATACGTGACTGTGGTGGCTCCGGTGGACAATGCTCCCGAATTTGTAAAGCATTTATGAAATAAATTATTCACGGTATCATTGTAGTCAAAACAATTGCGAAGTTGCACACCACTGAGCCAAACGGCAGCCATGTTGAAACTCTCAGGTCAGTCTGATCCTGATCCGCAGATATTTGAGACACACACACACACACACACACACAGACAGACAGAGATTCCTTGCTTTTATAGAGAGATGACTTCAAAACAATATGACATGCAATACAATAGGAAGAGGAACACTTTAACAACAAGCCCAAAAACCCGCAACCCGCGACTACCAATATCTATAGGCGAATTTACAGAAAAACAAGTCACTTATAATAAGCGGACTTGGCAACGGTGTTTAGCATGTCAGTGTTTTCTTTCCCGGGCGGCCGGGACTATGGGTTTGGTCAATGGCTGTGATTGGCTTGATGGCTGTCAATCAATCCAACTTGACCAATGGGTTTCCATGTATGGGGGAGCTACTCAGCGTACTGAGGTGTGCTCCATTTCAGTATGCTGGTACACTGCAAGGGCGGGTAAACATTTTAATACCTTAGGAAAGTGCTCATCAGGGGGGATTTAGGAGTGGGTATACGCAATGCTGACCGAAAAATAAGTGGGTATATGCCGTATACCCGCGTGTATACCCTGGACTTCACCAGTGGTTGTAATCGTGCAGCATACTCTGAAGTCACACGCAAACAGGCAGCTGCCGCGACCTGCTGCAAGTGTGTGATTGTGACTCTCTGGGGTTCCGTTTCACATAAGCCTGTCATAACATAGGTGTGTCCCCCCACGTGTGTGTGTTGAGTGCAATGGCATGCACACTTGTGCACCAAGCATTACCTTCCCGTCTCAATACCACCTCGGAGGATTAGCTACCGCACATGCTGGAGGCCAGATCACAGCCAATCACACATTCATGGGAAATTCAATTTCTCTGACACACTGGGATGATTTGTACCCTGACACAGGGCTCTATCTCGCCTGGTGAATTGTGTCTCAAATTGAAAAAGCAAGCAGAGGCCATCTTTTACAATGGGGCCCAAGCAGAGCAAAACATAGGCATGTGAGGTGGAGCGGCGGTGGGAAAAAATAGTTAATGTGTGAGTGCGCACATAGTTCACAGTGTAGCAAAACAGCTACAGTGACTTATTTGTTACACCCTTCTCTGTGGCATAGGGTAAATTAATCTGCATATCAATACTATTGTTGTAGTCTGACTACTCACTCTTTCTGTGCAGCTGATGATGACAAGGCAGCCATCTAATTGCATTTCACCACCCTTTCCCTTCTATGGAAGGATGTTTTACCACCCTCCACTAACATACAGCGATATTCCAGTCAGAAAATACAATGTTTTCCTGACCCCCATTATCATACACTAATATTCCAATCCTAAAATACAGTTTCCCAACCACCACTATTATACAGCAATATTCCACTTATAAAAAGCAGATGTTTTCACAACCCTCACTTTCATAAGTAATATTCCAGTCCTGAAATACAGATGTTTTCCTGACTCCATTATCATACAGTTATGTTCCAGTCCTAAAATATAGATGCTTTCCCAACCCTCACTACTATACAGTTATATTCCTCTCATAAAAACTAGATGTTTTCACAACCCACATTGTCGTACATTAATATAACAGTCATAAGATGCAGATGTTTTCCCAACTTCATTATCATAGAGTAATACTCCAGTCCTAAAAATACAGATGTTTTCCTAACTCCATTATCATACAGTAATATTCCAGACCTAAACTACAGATGTTTTACCAACCCTTGCTATCATACAGTTATATTAAATTTCCAAAATACAGATGTTTTCACAACCTTCATTATCATACAGTATTATGGATTTAACGCAGGTGTTAGCTCCTTTCAGCATAAAGAACATTACCCCATCCTATTGTCCATCTCAAGCTAAACCAGTCAAAGAGATAAGGAATCATCATGGCGTTAATGGATACGGCACCATTGGGATGCACATGTTGTGCAGGTGCCAACAGGCTAATTGAAGCCAATCGGCATTTCACACAGCATGCGTCACTCGTATAATAAGGCCGTTCCCTCCAAAACTCTGTACAGTGCTTTGCTTGTTTTTCCTCCCCTCTTTTTCACTATTCCCAGCATTGATGGCCTGAATATGACAATACTGTTGTGTTTAACAATGTAGACTTGGCATATGGCGGGGTCACAGGAGGAAGTGGAATACTGTAGATATAAAGTCAGGAGCCTTGAAGATGGAGATTTTCAACATCCTTGATTTTGCCATTTTATCTTTTCTCTAGCTGGCAGCAGGCCTGATTATGTTCTTTTTTTATCTTCACTGTCTCCTAAGGTTAGAAACACACATTCTGTAAGAAGACTTTACCTAATTTAGTCATTCCAAAAAGGCTTAACAGTTGAAACAATATAACACATAGAAACTCTGAAGCAGTAACTGAAAGGTAGAAGTTTTGATTTCTTTGTATCCCTCTGATGTCAGAGAGTTTGCTATCTGAAATAGAATGATTTCTGACTGAACACCCCTGCTGTCAGCCTCAACCTACAACTTATTAATTAGAATGGGAAATCGATCTTTAAAAAAATCTGCATGGCTGCATTTCTCCAAGGTGCATCACCTTTGTAAATTGGGTGAGCACCCACTGCTTAGTGTAATTAATTCTAAAGACCTTAGAGGAGTCCTGTAGCTCACACTAAGATGACAGACCCACTTGCATAATTATCCACCATGTTTACACATGAGCAGACTTTGTGCCCGCTTTCTGCAGCGACCAAAAATCTCCAACCCTTTTAAACATGCAGCAGGCGTCTTCCATTCAGGACCGGTGTTCCTCGCGAATGAGCCATGGCCTAGCTCTTTGTAGTTGAGGCAGTGCTAATGAGAATGAGGTCATGGAGATTTTGGCAGCCATTGTGACGGATGTGGAGAGAGACACAAGCCAGGACCATAACACCCCTTTTCTCCAACACACATACTCCCCACCAAATGTGTCAAAACATGCTGAGTGCTGGGCCAGTGACAGCTGCTGAATGGGAAAAAAGGGCAGCTTACTTCAACTTATCTTTTTCCGCTGGATAATCAAAATGCCAGATGAGCAACCAAACTGATGCAGAGATGAAATATGCAAACACAGTCAAAAGCAGCCTCACAGTGTACTTTTAAATCAGTTACTTCCACATTGTGGAATTGTGTCCAATCAGACATTGTGTTCTTTTGCTTCAGAATGGCCAGTGACGGACTGTCTTTCACTGGCTGGAGTACTGGAGAAAAAGGAATGGATAGTGAAAGTGGCTATGAGAAAGATGAGGTTTAACAGGGGAGAAAGCAGGGAGAACAGGTTTAACAAGGCTGTAACACTGCAGAAAAGAATGTCCTCTTTCCATGAGCCACTGGAATGGGACTAACAGAGACAGACACAGTGACACAGCAACACACAAACATGGGCGTCGAGGGATACAGTATCATCTTTTATCATCAAGGATACAGTTTTTATCAGTTGTGTCCTAAAAAAACGTCCTGTCGGGCTGTGACTCAGACCAAGCTATACTTTACAGAGGCCCATGGGTAGAGAAACAATGTCAGGTCTGACATAAACCAAATATCTTACAGATGATATCATTCAAAAAGCTGCTCCATTTTGGCTCAGAGAAAAGCATACTACAAAAATATAAGGCTTAGTAATGGCTTTCTTTGGAAGCATCAGTATCACTACATAATTTGGATCTTCTGTTGAACATGCAGGTTTTGCTAATGTTGTGTCAAAAACAACTTCAGAGACACAATTCCTGCACATAAAAGGTTCTTCACACATTGCAGTCTGTGGACATGAGTGATTTCAAGTTAGCAGTCAAGTAGATGATTGACAAGTGCTCTCTTTCACTGACACATGGTGCCATGACAACATCAGCCCTCTCATAAGCTATTGTAATTAGTGATCCTGTCCCTTTAGGTGCACTAGCATTTAAGGGGAACCCGCTATTCTCATGTGACACTAGCCCAGATTGTTGTAATGAAACCATTGATCCATGAAGAAGATTTCAACGACCTATGAGCCTACTGTATAATTCAATGGACAACTGTTACACAAATGCCTAAAAAAAACTGTCAACTTAGTAAAATTGAGGAGACAATTCTAAGTGACGGTCATCTTCGTATTTTTAGAATGCTCTTTCAGCTTGTAAAGGACCAACCTAAGCCTACTGGGTAGCCACCAATATTGGTTGGCGATAAACCCCCCTATGCCCCCATGTTCCAAAAAACACAGTGAAAATACCCTTTTGGATGCCACTGTGGTAGATGAAACATGATAAAATGCCCTACACGGAGCCCTCCTCGTGGACAAAACGAGGTGACGTGCCCTCGGCTTTTTGCGTCCTGGAGCCCCACCTTTTTATTGTTTTCACCCCTGCCCCTTAAAACATAAACCTACACTGCAAATTATTTGGTTCTTACCAAGAAAAAAAAACTTAGATTTGGAAGTGTTAGATAATTTTTCTTGTTTTACGAGTTAATTTCTTATTTTAAGTATTCAACTTTACACTATTATTTTATATCAAGCAAACCTTATCTTTTTTGTCTCAAATAGGCAGGAAATCTTAAAATGAGGTAAATAACTGTTAAAATAAGATATTTTACATCTCTCCCCCAAAGTCTCATCAAAATAAATCTTGTTTTAAGATTCAGTAACAAACTCAACTTGCTTGATTCAAGAGTCACACAAAAAGCATCTGAAAAAAAAAACACAAAACAGGAAACAGGCAAACTGGGTGACCCAATACATGATACAAATGTAGATACTTATTGTTCCTCAGTATTAATGTCTGTGGGCAATAGTGTCACAAAGATTATATTTTATTGGAACAAAGATATTGTCTTTAAAACTAACTGGAAAATAGGAAATGCAGTCAATTATTTATTTT
>CAEMYA010001159.1:398052-416192 GCA_903131615.1 Diplodus sargus
CGCACAATCATGACCAAGGACATAGAGACAATCATTTTTATATCTGGATCTATTTCCACTCTGACACCCGACTTTAGTGGAAGGCATCATGCTGTTGTTGTGCAAATGGCTTAAGACAGAAGCTGAAAATATGCAAGTCCCCAGCGAGTGGTGGAGTTCGGATGGAGGGGGGGTTGATGGAAAGTTGGGACGGCTTGGTAGTGAGAGAAGAGGATCCAATCTTGAAATGTGTTGCTGTGAGGGTGAAATACTGGAGAAACCCTGCTGGGCCACATTTCACAGCTCTTTGAGGGGCTCTATAGGGAGATCTCTCCCACTGCTCCTATAGTAGCTGCAAGCAGGCAGGCAGGCACACGTACATCTCACACCACCCCCTCACACACAAATAACACATACAAAGCTTTTTTTTTAATCTATATTTCATTAATGGCAGGTGAAAATGTATTACTTTTAATCTGAGTTAGTTTTATCTGCAGTGAAAGAAACTTTGGTATTAACAACAAGACATGTTAACATATAGTTTCCTCCTCCTCCTTTTTCTCCTCCTCCTTCTCCTCTCTTTTCATTCACGCTCCCTTCTGATGGACCAAGGGCCCTGGGACCCCCTACCTCTCCTGGCTCCTGCTGCCTAAGGCAATCAATCAATCAAAAATTTTCAATACCGATATAGCAATACCAATTCAATAATATCAATTCTAACAAAAAGAAAATTACATAACACATTACAGTATGAATCTTGAGTTTTACTTTTTAGCTTAGGTATTTTTCCACTCCAAGCTGTTTTCTTACAGAAAAAATAAACAACAAATAATTTCCAGTGCAAAAGAACACTTGCAAACAAGTGACAAGTCAATGTCTAATGCTCACTGCTACATACTGAGGACCTTTTCACTTAGCAGTTTTTCTTCAGAATAATCAACATGTCTGCTTTCTCAGGACACAGGCAAGCCCACTCTTGGCTGATGGTGTCTACTGTGAGGAGAAGATAAACATAACAGTGAACGTTAGGTGAGCTGTTTAACCAACCGACCCAATTGATGAGCACATCTTTACATTTAAGTTTTATCTGTTACTGTCAATCTCTAGTTAACTTTTGATTTAGCTAGCTACATAGCCATAAAATAAAGCTACACACTAATATCTTAAGTTAGCATTACACACCGGAGTCCGGTGCCGGAGATTTTGAATCAGGCTGTTCAGGCTCTGTAACAGGCGGACTTAAATGCTTAGAAGAGGATGGCTGTGGTCCACTCTTGGATCAACTTTCTGCTCTTAAATTGATTCCGTGCACGGCCTTAAGGGGCGTTCAGACCAAACGCGATAGACGCGAAAACAATCGTTTAGACGCTTATATCGCGCCGTTTGATCATTTTGGACTATTTGCGCTAGACGCTCAGGGGAAAAAAAGACGACGCGCTTGCCCGCTCATTTTTGAACCGATATTTCTCAACCCGCTCTCTTTCCACGTCGATCATGGCTGATGTCACCACCGTTGCTGCACTGTACCTGCTGTACCTCAAGTCCCAGAAACGCCGGAAAACCACCCGCCGTCGTGTCTGGGTTCATGAAGTCCTCTGGAGACGCACAGAGCTGGGGGAATTTCACTGTCTCCTCCAAGAGCTCCGCCTGGATGACAACCGGTTCCAGCGGTACCTCAGGCTGACCGGAGCCCAGTTCGAGGACCTGTTAGCTCGGGTCAGTGCCAGGATCTCCCGCCTGGACACCAACTACAGGCACTCCATCTCCGCTGCGGAGCGCCTGTCCATCTGTCTGAGGTGAGTTGCGGTTACAATTAGCTTGTCCTCCATGTTGGTCTGAGTGTAAACAACCGTACGTGAGGGAAGTGACGTCGTTGGCTTGAACTCGTCGCTGATTGGATGTCGCAGCGCGATGCCACCTGAAAAGTTTTTTCAACTTTATTTACATATATTGCATCGTGCACAATTGGCATCAATCTTGCTAAAATGAAGCCACGCTTTTGACCTCAGTGGCATTTTTTAACCGGTTCAACGACACACACAACTACAGTTCACAACACAGATATACGTGAGTCTGGGGGCATAACCACAAAATGTCTCTGGTAACCCTGTATGTATTTTTCCTGCATGCCGCAATTACGTGTAACGTTACAGTCAATCACCGGCAGCATTAGTCAGTGCCATAAAAGAACCGAAGTTCGGTACCCGGCCCTACTGCTGCCTCACATATTGATGGATCTAGATCGTTATACCCTGGGCTCTGTTGGATCATTGCTCTCCTCTGTTTCACTATCTCCTTTTATCTGTATTTCTGTAAAATGAAATGGCTATTCACAGTGATGTTTTCTTTTTTTTGTTGCTAATTATCTTGTGTGGCATGCCTTCTTCACAGTAACCATGATGGTGCTTAGCGATGCCTAGGTCTGCTCAATCATCCCCCTCGATCCATACACTTTACATGTATAATATAATCTGTATCAGATATTCTGTCAATTCAACTTGTAAACTGTGGTTTTGATGTTCTTTTCTGTACATGCGACATCTATTGCATGTCTGTCCGTCCTGCGAGAGGGATCCCTCCTCTGTGGCTCTTCCTGAGGTTTCTTTTTTATCACCCTTTTAAAAGTTTTTTTTTCTCAATATGGCAAGTTTTTCCTCACTCGAATCAAGGGTCTAAGTACAGAGGATGTCGTTCACTGTCCAGATTGTTATGCCCACTGTGGCAATGTTATTGTGCTTTGGGGCTATATAAATACAACTTATTTGATTTGATTTGATTTGATGTACTTTTAAAACATTTTGGTCCTTGACAGCATTAAAATACCTGTGAATTTTATGAGATATTCTGTGTGTTTTATAAAAGGGACATGTACAACCCATGTACAAATAGGGAGCAAGAATATGCTCAGTATAGTAATAATGATTTTTTTAATGCAAGTGAACATTCCAGGTTAAGTGGCAGGAAGATGCTCATGGGGTTGTTTAAGGGATGAATGATTTAATGATGACTCTGGTGAATGTTTACACTTATTCTAATTTTGGCCTGATAATGGTGCCAGAGGAAAGATCGACACGTGACCAAGTGTGTTCTTTGGACCATGAATATAAATTTCAGTTGATCAAAGAAAGATATTGGCCTGACTGTGGCACACCAAGGAAGGTCACCGGATCACCAAAATTAATATGAAATACAAAAACAGATACTAAATTTCATTGCAATTTAGATAGTGGTTGTCAACACTATTGAGAGAGAGACAGGATCAATAATAGAAATCCCCTCATTATACAAGAAATGCATAATGGTCAAAATCTAGTTTCATTTCCTCCATAATCTTAGAATGAATTGACTTTGGAGATAAAAGGATTTCACCTGACAATTTAAATATGACTAGCATCTATTTATGCCAGAGCTTTACATGAAATATGCAGGACCTGGGAGAAGTGCGAGGAGGGGGGCTGCTCAGAATTCAGATCAGGAACCAAACCACTGGAAGAACCCAACACAATTCCAGTGTAGGTTGCCAGAGCAACATGAGCAGGAACTTTCAACCATGGCGGCCAAACTGCCGAGGACGACAAGGAGAGCACAACGCAACAGGGAACTGTTGACAGCGACAAAACTGGAAAAACAATGAACGCATGCTGAGGGACATTTTAGCACTGTGACAAAAGAAGGGAAATTTGGAGAATGTCTGGGATGTTGCAGCAGATGAGAGGCCTTCTTGTGTGCCACAGCCGCACACACAAAAGGCATATACAAAGACACACAGATGCTTATATTGAGTAATTTTGTCTTTCCACCTTGCTTAGCTGAGAAGGAAGGGCAAGAAAGCAGACAAGAAAAGAAGGTAGTTGGCTAACAATAGACAACACACACATCTTCATACACACAGAGCACTACAGGAAAAAAACATTTCTCAACCACACTGCCAGCAGCCTCGGAACAACCTGTAAGACAGGCAGCCTGCGTTCATCTGGCATCGCTAAACACTTAATTAGACAGTAACACTAGAGTAGCATGCTGCCCCACGTACATTCCCAAGGTCTCGTTAGCAAGTAATGCATGGCATCATAGCGACAACTGCTATCTATCGCCAAGTGGCAAAGAGCAGTCCCACGCCAACACTGAGGCCACGCTAAGAGAGAGGGCTTTGGATGTCCACAGTACTGTTATGTTTGAGACAATTAGCTTACTATTGTCTGTGTCAAACCTGCCAACAGATCAGACACAGATATATGCATATCCTGCTTTACAGTCAGGGCTTTCAGCATTCTACTGTGCAACACAGCCTGATAAGGTTTCACTGATATGGGTTTTGGAAGCTGAGACTGACTTTGTGGTTTGATTTACACATTTTATACCTGTGTGTTTATATCTGACCATTTTAAAGGCTAGAATGTCAAGAAAATAACACAATGGTGTTTTCCTTAAACTTTTTTCAAGCTTCAGATTGCTAAGACCATCACAAAACACCAAAATACTCTGTGATACTAAATGCCTTTTCAGACTGAGATTCTGAAACAGCACCACAACAAAGGCTTGCCTCTACAAAATCTTTGTTCTATAACACTGAACCTGACACCTCCCCAGCTTGTCATTTTGTTCTTCATGCCAGCACTGTGGAGCCAAAATAGGTGTGATGGAACTCCTCGTAACATTGGGACCTGTGATTTCCACCTGTAAATCTACAAACATATCAGCAAACTTTTTATAAATATATATACAAATATATGTTGTTATAGTATGTTGTGCTGAACCCAACATGCATCACAGAAAGTCACAAAAATGCACTTTGCTCTAAGTTACATCACATAATTGCCATAAATAAATAGAGACATGATAACTAATGTTCAGGAACTTGACCACGCCCCTCCTCCTAGCTGATCTGCCACCCTGGCCCACATTGTAGTTATCCCCGGCTCCTCATTCATCCCGGGAGTTCTCCTTTCGAGTAAATCTGGTGTAGGATCCAGCACATCCCTCTATATACCTCTTTTACACCGTATCTCATCTGCTGCACTAAGCACCAGCTCCTCTCCCTGCTTGGACACCCAGTTTGCACCAGTCCTCAATGTCTATCCTTTATCTCCCACACACCATCCCTACCACCCACCATTTTCTTCCTCTGAGTTCCACATTACCTTCCACAATTCCCCTAAAATAAAAAATTCTGAATTCACTTCCACAACATCCACTCCAGCCCCTCTCAACACGCAACACTCTCGGACAACTCCATCCACTCCCAAAACCCCTTATTTCAACCTCAAACAGAGCAAGACCAACCAGTTCTGTCTCTCACATCCCATCTTCCTCTTATGACTGAACGCGCTCCTAAGCCCTTACAAACCCATCCTATCATACGTACACCAGAGACAAGTCCGTGACCGAGGTCCTCCCAAGCCTACAACATCTACACCCACAGCCACCTCAGTGATATCCAGCAAGCATATTTCCTCATAACCCAGTAATACCTTTTGCATTAATTTTTCACCAAGATCTTGTATTGATGATGGGAGAGTCGGACCACTGCGCAAAGCCTTCTCCAGCATATCGCAGAGATTCTCAATGGGGTTAAGGTCTGGACTCTGTGGTGGCCAATCCATGTGTGAAAATGATGTCTCATGCTCCCTGATGAACCACTCTTTCACAATTTGAGCCTGATGAATCCTGGCATTGTCATCTTGGAATATGCCTGTGCCATCAGGGGAAAAAAAATCCATTGATGGAATAACCTGGTCATTCAGTATATTCAGGTAGTCAGCTGACCTCACTCTTTGGGCACATAATGTTGCTGAACCTAGACCTGACCAACTGCAACAACCCCAGATCATAGCACTGCCCCCACAGGTTTGTAGAGTAGGCACTAGGCATGATGGATGTATCACTTCATCTTCCTCTCTTTCTCTCGATTAGCCTCACTGATCAGTGGTTTTCTTAAGGCTACACAGCAGTTCAGTCCCAATCCCTTGAGTTGCCTTCGCGTTATGCGTGTGGAAATGCTCTTACTTTCACTATTAAACATAGCCCTGAGTTCTACTGTTGTTTTTCTACTATTTGATTTCACCAAACGTTTAAGTGATCGCCGATCACGATCAATCAGGATTTTTTTCCTTCCGCATTTCTCCCTCGAAGACGATGGTTCCCCACTAGCCTTCCAGTTTTTAATAATGTGTTTGACAGTTCTTTACCCAATTTTAGTAGTTTCAGAAATCTCCTTAGATGTTTTCTCTGCTTGATGCATGCCAATGATTTGACCCCTCTCAAACAGTCTAACATCTTTTCCACAACCACGGGATGTGTCTTTCGACATTGTTGTTTAAGAAATGAGAAGCTACTCATTGCATCAGTTGGGGTTAAATTACTTGTTGCCAGCTGAAAGATAATCGACCATGCAGTAATTTTCCAATAGGAGGCTCTTACCTAATTGCTTAGTTAAAACCAGTTGGCGACTTTTTTTTTTCGGCCAGGCAGTATATGTGTGTGTATATATATGTGTCTGTATATGTGTGTGTACATTGTTTGTTTACATTCTCTGGCCTTGAAACAGATCATTTGAATATGATTTGACCACCTTCTTTCTTGTGAGCGTCCTAGCATATGTGCGAATCAGTGTAGCTAGTAGCTTACAGTGCAAGAGCTGCATTGTAATTGCAACACATTTAAAATATTGTTGCCCAAACTAATTATGTGTTTAATTCATAGCAGTTCCCTGTTCAAGCTGCAATAAAAGGTAAACGTACTAGTGACAAGCATATGCCTTTTATCTATACATATTTCAAAAAATAAATTGGCAAAAATATGATTGTTTAAAACATACTCAGTGGGCAGAGGAGGGAGCTGCAGGATGTTTTGATATTTCCAAAATAAAGTTTTAAAGTATTCCTTTAACTCGAAAATGTTTATTATCCAATACTGGTTTGGCATACCATCACAGCGATAAATCTTTCAAATCTTCACAGTGAAATAATGGATGGCAGGCATCAATCATCCATGAGAGAAAGCCAGAAGCCACCCGATGTGGCGGAAAGACACTCAACTGTGCTTAGATATGTCCTGATGCTATGCTGGATGGCAAGCCTGCTGTTGTGATACTACGTAATTTGGAGACAGTGCGAAGTCACATTAAAAAAGAGACAGGGGAGAACCAAGCAAACAAGTCTGATTATTTACAGTCTGGGTTTTGGAGTGTCTTTTCAAGCAGGATGAATGAGGACAGACAAGATAAATGACAAGAACTGTGCAAATAATTTTCTACCACAGAACAACCAGGGGCCAAATGAACTGTCTGTTCAGTATGTGAAGCGTGGACAAATGCCTTTCACATTAAATCAGGACCCTGGAGACATAGATAGAGTACTTGTGTGTGCGTGTGACTGCAGAGAGAGAGAGCATGGCTCTGTATTGTTAGAGCTTATACGTGTGTCAACACACATGCATGAGACATGATTTCTCATGCAAATAAAGGCAAGCACCTTATTATAAAAAAACATTATGGTTCCCTCTAAATACTACATTTAAATTCAACCAATGGCGTGTTTAGATTAGATGTATGCTGACTGCAAATAATTCTTTGACCTAACTGGCTAAAATGACCCTTGTGATCTGAAGGTGTTGTTGGCAAGGTAACCTTAAGGAATGGAGAAGATGGGGGTAAAAGGTGGCATCACCTCAGTTTCTGTATAGATGGAAAGTGAAATGAACTGATGAGAACCCTCAACCCAATGCCATGAATAGAAGATGAGGGAGAGAAGGACAAGGATGAATGGTGATGACAAATACATTGAGACTAATGACATCAGGTAACAAGGCCAAAGTGTTTGAAAGCAGTCAGTAAAGTCGCTGGTATTAAATTACTTACTTTACTTTATTGTCACATATAATTAAGAGTAATTACAGTGAAATTCTTACGTACCTTTGGTCATTTGCATAACATAAATGGAAATGCAAGAATATAAGAAAAGAGAAGATAAAAAAATACGATAAATAAATCGTGCAATGCACCCAATATAAAAAAAGAAAAAGAGGAATGTAACAGTGCATATCTCATTTAAAATCGAAGTCTCCAGATATGCTGCATTAACTGCAAAAAACACAGCATTGTGGATCATTGTGTAATTTGATATGCATCAACTGATACCAGAAGCACCCACAGGAGGAAAACACAAAATGGAGGCACTCAAGACGCCATCAGAGAACAGACTTCATAGAAAACGTAACTTTAATGTTACTCCCAGGATGAATTGTAGACCTAACACCTTTGGTGATTCCTTCACCTAAAACGCAGTTTTAGTTTAGCAGATACTAATGGCATTCCCATCAACATCAACTGATGTCAACATCGTAGTTAGTGCTAATCAGAATATATTTACATCCTGAACTAAGGTGGCCAGCAAGGTAAATATATATAAATCAACTCTCCAGAAAAGTAGCAATATATACATTTTTTGCTGTTTTTATGTATTCAATCCTTGAAAGTCTGTGTTCTTTTATTTTCAGGCAACCCCACCCAGGAGGGCTCTTATACCAGGAAGTGGTATGAATTACCCACAATTCCCCCATGGTGGTACAGGGTGGGGCGAGAGTTTGGACTGTCAGCACCCCTTTTAACGCTCATCAATCACTTGGGTTACTGTGGGACAGGCTGCCAGGGATCAGCAACACATACATGCAAGTGCACACATTTGCAAACCTAAAAAAAGGTGTGAGTGCAATACAGATGCATAATCTGTGTCTCTGTGAGACAATCAATACAGATAAAATAGAGAAACCCTATTAAATGTTGAGGGCTGTTTCCTCGCCAATACAAATGCACATATCAGGGACACGTGCACACAGAGAGTGTCGCTGTTCATCACCACAGAGAGGAGACAGAAATAGAGGGAAGACGGTCACAGCTCAGAGTTCCCAGAGGCTGGTCGGCATCCCAGTAAGAGAGAGAGGCAGGCAAAAATGGAGTACGTTCAATAGTGGTGGTTCTCTTTATTCAGAAGGCGGGTTTTTTGTTATACAGCCTCACATCCCCTGACATGATGTCTTCCAGGACTCTCAAACTCTATATGCATGCCTGTGTGCTTATATCTGTGTCAGTGAATAATGACTTTGTGTTATTTTTTGCCTGTAAGTAATATCCTTGAAATGTCCATAAACAATAAATCTTTAAATCACGACTCAGTATGTTAAATCTAGATGTAGGATTTTTGTGCAATGTTTTAAAATATTCTGATGATATATTTGTTTCAGTTAACACAATCCAAGTGGAAACGTGCAGTTTGTGTAAATTGGCATTTTCTTTTTAGGAGTCGACAAAATCAGACATTTGCAAATCCCACACATTGTGGTTTTTAGCCTACATTGCAGGACTACAAATAATTGCACATGCTTTTAAAAAAAATATTAAATATCCATTTCATTTAAACTATTGCCAAACAAGTTCACAAACACCAACAGATGAGTCTCTCTGTATTTCGCAATAAAACAGAATTTCAAATGCGAATGACATTACTAGTCATGTGGAGTACTAATCAGCCATTATGAAAATAGTCCAATTTTTTCTGCGACTCTGGGGGAGCTCAGTCAAACAGAATGACCCCTGAAAAGTCACTGGCATTATGGGAAGTGTAGCATTCTTAAATATTGTCCCATACTTGGGGCTTGGCATGTGTTGCTTCAGTTTTGACAATTCCTTGAGATCTGTCTCTCAAAAATCACTCAACTTTGTGAAAGTGCAAATCACCAGAATATACCTCTTCATACAAGTGCATTAAAATCCTTAAAATGGCATTTACTCCTTCCAGTGTTTCACACACATTAATTTGTTGCCACAATATCAACATTGGCTGCCACGTATTGATTTTCTATTTTTGGAGCTGCACGTCCTGTTCTCAATCACTCAAGACAGCGCACCTGTCAGTGAATAGCATGATGTTATATACTACGATACAGTGGATGGCAGGGTGGTTTTTAGTCCGCCAGTAAAACCAATGAACAAGGGAAGAAGGACCATTCAACGCAGTTGGCTTGACCGTAACTTCCTCTGCTGGCCTCGTCGTTGAGATCAAGCCTCCACAAAAAGTGCTAGACCCTGAAGCCAGTTTTTGTAGTGGCCAAGCAATGGCAATGGATGTAATTACATCGTCATGTGACGCACTGGGGACTTTTTCCCAAAAGCTAACATTGTGAAAGATGCATCTGTAAAACAGTAATAAAAGCCTCACAACCCCCATGAAATTACTCCTTTAACTGTCATAATTTGTCTAGAAAAGCTGCCCGATTACATGTTGTCCCCATCCAAGTTAGTTCGACACTAAACCAGAAGTTATCCAACTCAGTCGGTGGAGTGCCCATGCTCTGCAGCACACAATTAAAGTCTGATTCTTCAGGAAACACTGTCTTCTCCCTCGTTAATAATTCCAGAATATACGAAGATGCAAATATTTTTAATTTTAGAAGTTTAACAGCTGGACACAGGATGTCTCCTACTTCACTGTGAAGTCCTTTCCTAGTGTTTCTGTTCTGGAGGCTTCTGGTTTCTACATCACCCATCCACATCACATCCGGATCAATTCCTCAAATCAGATTCTACGAGCTCAGAGAAAATTTACACTATGCTATGTATGTGAAAACAGCTTTCTACTGTTAAACTCTGCACATACATCATTCTACACAGCGAAGCTCAAATATTCAACTGTAGGAACAAGACTGGAGGGGGACTTTAAGTAAAGGTATTAGTGAAATTTGGTCTTAAATGCCCTTATATTTACTGTCGCGAACATGAGATTTCTCTGCTTCTTAGCATAAGCAGTTAAATTGACTGAATTAAGGTGGTCAAATGGATAACAGCAAAGGAAAATTTGGTAATTTTCCCTTGGATTTATGTGATAATGACAGCTGTTCTCAAAAACAGCACTTTGACAATATACCTATATAACCAATTCATCCTCTGCAGTCTGGTAAAAAATGGAATACAATTAAGATGCAATGATGTGATGATTAGCCTGAAGTGAAATTCATATTTTGAGATAGATTGCTATACTAGGGTGGTCTTTATTTTATCCCTTATTACCCATCATCAAGACAGATGTG
The DNA here is from genome assembly GCA_903131615.1 of Diplodus sargus. Lineage (NCBI taxonomy): Eukaryota > Metazoa > Chordata > Actinopteri > Spariformes > Sparidae > Diplodus > Diplodus sargus. Next base: position 409,114 of record CAEMYA010001159.1, read on the forward strand.
ACAGCTGACGTCCTCTCTGCTATTAACCCTCTCATCAGTGGCTTACAATTAGAACCTCCAAGACTCCAAAATGAAATGATGAAACAAGACAGGAGGAAACGATTCATTTTTCCCAACCATCAATCTGTGTGCTGCTCATAAATGTCAGCCTTAGGGAAATTGAATGGCACCATTTGTCTGTGTTTATTAGGCTACGATGAACTCAGTCTCAATGACCTTTCAGAGTACCTACCCATGCCAAGTTAACTGAGGATAAGTAAAACCTGGAGTTCCTATGACTTGCAGAGATCTGCATCCCTGCAGACTCATCGCCCTGATTTAAAGAAAAAAAAAAAAAAGGAGATGGCGAAGCAGAAATTCATCACAAGAAAGGCTGGAGTCCATTGGGATAGTGTAAAATCTTTGTATTACTTAATTACTTAGTCCTGCAAGCCATTATGTATCATGGTGCCTTAACTTAACCAAGTAGTTTTGTTACCTTAACCTAACCAAGTAATTATGATGCCTAAGCATAAACAAGTAATTGTGATTCCTAAACATAACCAAGTAGTGTTGTTACCTTAAGCCTACCTAGTATTTTTTTTAGCTAAACCTAACCAAGTAGTTTTGTTACCTCAACCTAACTGAGAAATTGTGATGCCTAAACCTAACCAAGTAGTTTTGTTACCTTTACCTAACCAAGGGGTTTTGGTACCTCAACCTAACCTATTAGTTATGCTACCTAAACCTAGCCAAGTAGTTTTGATACCTAACATGGTGCTGAGTTTGCTAAAGCTGAGAATGGTATAGCATTGTGTTGATGTAGGCGACAGTAACATGACTGACAAGTGAAATCTAGAAGGAATCAACACAAACGTTAACAAGCCATGCTAACTAGCTTACACTTTCAGAGTGATGGCTAGTTAGTCTAACTTGCTAGATTCTTCTTTAAAAAAGCACTATACAAACTCAACAGCATGTCCAAACCTAAATATCTAAGGCAGACAATAAATCATCACAGAACACATACCATATGTGTCCTTGATGGTTTCATCCTATTTCGAAACAACACAGACCATAACTGTAGGATCATTTCCACAAAAAGTGAGTAGAACTTTAAAGCTGCAGAGTGCAATATTTAACAGTTCTGAACTCATTAACACTCCTTCAATAGTAATCTTGGTTCAAATGAACCAATCCTGTGTTCCTGAAGAAAGCAAACATGAACATACTGTACTAAATCACGCAATACCTGCCTTCTGAAATTAAACTTGATCAACTTCTTGCTGCCATCTGGACCCATAAAAATGTGTAAAGGTGCCCAGAGCGGCTTTAAATTCAATATCTCTTGCCTCTGTCAATAATTCAATAAGTTGAACATTACCTTCAAATATCACCTTTTCCATTATTTACCAAACAATTTGTCATGAAACTCCAGTAAATTTAAACAAAATAGGTCTGCTGGCTGTTGCACCATTAGATTATTTTCCCTTTTTTTTTCTTTTGTTTTTCCCAGCCTGCAGCCAGTGCCAGCCTGCAGCCAGTGCCAGTAAAACAGCAATGTGTTACACTGACAAAAAGGCTCTGATTGCTAGTGATGTCCCCACCAGACACAACCACCAATCCCCCCTCTGTCATCTGTCAATGTCCATCACAAAGACTGATCTTGTTTATATATTGTAGCTGCTCTCACTAACCCATAACTCTGAAGAAAAATCACTAAATATTAATATATGATCACACTTCATACTATTATCAAATTAATAGCCTCAAAATATTCTATAAGGAATATAATTGTCACTTTAATGGATGTATAATATTTTGTGATATTTTTGCCCATACCAACATCACTGTTTAATCCCAGTTGGGCTGAATTATCTGTCTGAATTCCACTTTAGTGAAACTACATGCAGACACTGACAATAAAAAGTAGGCTACTAAACCGAGTTTTATATATGCCATATCACGTTTCGAACCACAAATAAACAAGGCACTGTAAGATTCATCAATATTTTTGTCATGGCTTTCTGTGACTCAATGAGGCAGCGAGCTGGCTGTGCAGTGCGCGGTCTGTGTGCTCGCAGGCTCGTCCTTGGACTTCCTCGACAGTTATCACATAGCCTACATTGGCAAGAATGCTCACTATTGTGGTTCCCGAAGTGGGGTCAGGGGACCATCCCGGGTCACTAATTGAACATGAAAGCGGTTCCCAATGTCAAGGACTCATATGCTGATTTTACTAAGTTTCACTCTGAACGCTGTAATTTCCCTGCGCAGCGTAGTGTAAACAGACAACAACGTGATTTCCGTGAGCCTTAGCCACCATGTGATGTAATGGGGCGACAGAGTGAATATGTGTGGGGCCCCTGACATGTAACGGTTAAAAAACTCCCAATCTTTCAACAAACTCCGGAGCCTGACAGCATCCACCGAGCGTCCAGCTGGACCACCAGGAACCACACCGTACCTCGTTGTCTGTTAGAGCTGCGCAGCGTGCGCCTGCAGCGGCAGCCTCCAGTGAGGACAATAACTTGTTTCTGGCTATGTGCGCTGTGGCTGGAGTGATGAATGGTGGAAGGTGACAAAGAGATGTATGGTATGACTGGTGCATGAACCAACGGGTCGTGATGGGACGAAGCGAGGAGGGGTAGGGTACTTACGCTGCTGTTCTCTCCTGTCCAGTGGACCATCGCCTGGTTGTGCGTCGCATCTCCTTTGAGCACGAACGAACTGCTGAGCAGGGGCATTTGTTTTTCCCGGGACAGTGCTCTCCTGAAGCGGGGTGAGCTCTCCGCGCCCACGGCTTCCTCGTTGCCGTGAGTCGGTAAGCCCGGCGCGGAGCTTCCGTCTCCGCCGTCCATGTCAAACATAAGGTCCTCCCCGCCGCGCCGGTTTAAAGCTCCGCTGTCACAGCGGACGGGTCCCGGCAGTGCCACCCAGGCCGAGGCGGTCAACAGATAGACGCAGAGATGAGCAGCGGCAGAGAGCGGTTTTGCGGGGCGCAGAGATGCCATCATTTGCGCCGTAGTAGCGCTCGTATCGCGGAGACTGATGGAGAGAGTGCTGATGCTCTTGGAAGAGAGATAGGTGTATACTGTACGCCGGGAGAGATAGAGTGAGGAAAGGAAGGAGGGAGGGAGGGGAACTAGAGCAAAGGCAGACAGTGGGAATAACGTGGACGCGTCTCGGTGCCAAACTGGATTCACAGGACGGCGCAGCGGTGACATCTGCTGTTGTGCAGCTGCAGCGCCCTTCGCCTGAACTCCACTCAGTCATCATTAGTGTTACCACATAAGAAATTAACTCTTGAAATGTGACATATGGCGCATTTCAAAGATGAATGGTTATCATTTCTAACACTTTTTTATTTAACTGTACATCTTTATCATTTATGACGGCCGCACGAGCCTGTGGATTAGTAGTGGGTTAACAGGTTTTTACAGTTTCTGTGGCACAGTCACCCAAAGAAAAATATGATTCTTAAAATAAATCTTTTCTCACAACACTTGCATTCCTTGTTACACAAAGAAGCAAACACCATCCTCTCCCAGAGAAAACGCCTCAAAAATGGAGAGGGATGACGTCAGTCCTATACCCTTTCACCACAGAGAAAGCTCTGATATTCTTTGTGTTTGTTCATGTGTGTTTACAAGGGATTTCAAAAAGATTCAGATCAACCTTCCATATCTAGATTTCCATCAAAGAAAAGGGTTGTTTTGACCCACTGTTAGTGTTTATTATAGGGGGCCAAGCCCGAGGGGCCGAGGGAACGCATGTGCAAGCAGACGTGTTTCCTAGGACCAGCAGTGCTAGGAACCTTATTGTAATTAAAGCTGAAAGAAGCGATGAACGGGCCCTCGCAGTCCACGCGTGTCGGGGCATGCTGCCGTCGGGGCTTGTTCATGCAACACCTTCCACTGAGGAAGTCGTTCCTTTATAATTTGGTTGCCTGATACTGCAGGTATTAAATAATGTACGCTGAAGTCAGAAAAACTCGGCGAACTGCTGCATGATTCCCCGGACAAAGACTGAGTCGATGGTCCGCTTCTGGAGCTAGCTGAAGAAAACATCCACATGAGGCATAATGCAATGAAATAGTTTCAGGAAGAAGCTTAAAGTATCATCGTCCAGTAGCCTCACAAACCCTCCAGCTTCCCGCAGAGTGGTAGGCTCAAACTCCCCTGATGGTTTGAAAACACTGGATGATATGACCTTTCTGCTCAAACACAGAGTTTACGGCATGGATATGGAAGTTCCATCTTACTGTGCGGGGAGTCTGTCTGCCACGACGAGATCTTGAAAAAAAAACAGAGAATCCAGCTAGGTCAGAGAAGAACTGATTAACTAATGGAATGTAAGATGTCACCTGCTGCATGATGAAAGCTGCAGCAGGTGACAAGGAAGAAAGATGAATATTTAAAAACCTGAAAATGCAGAAAAGCTGAAGAGTAAGAGGGCTGAAAGAGCTTTAAAAGGTGAACAGTTTCTCTGGCTGCACATATGTTGGAGCAGTAAAACAGCCAAAGTTGAATGAATGGGAAAATGCCTCCCAAACTCCTGCCATTTTTCTAAAACATTTAATGGTTATCGCCGAAATATTCATATTTTGAGTAACAGGAGACATTGCTGAACTCTGTGATGTCATTTTTTGTTTCTGTAGAGTGAAAAATGAGGGCATCAGAGCGAGAGACAAAACAGGTACCGTCTGCTCTCATCCAGAAACTTACCCTCAATTTCCGCTGCGTTGCAGCTCCGATCCGGTTTTGCTCCGCCGTCCGCCAATCCCCACCGGTTGCGGTTTGAGTACGCCACGGCGCAGTACGGTAGACAGCTGGCGTCAGGAGGACGACGAGTTCCCGCGATAATCACATAATCACTCCCGACCACAGTTATAGGTCTGTGTTATTAAAAACAACAACACAAAGTGTTTCCGACCGAAGGATCACCAGAAGAGCTTGTGTTTGTCTCTTTTTTGAGATTTGTGTGCTGGTGTCAACACGGAATGTTTTATTTTGAAAGGTAATCGGATGCTGTTTGTTATTGCGGCGCTTTACTTCCTGTCTGCACCGTGCTAAATTCAGCTGAATTGTTGCGTCGTGCTCCGACATCCGCCAGAAATAGAAGTCCTGCGTATCTGATCCGGAGGGCTCCGGACTGCCGGAGCTGGGACGGAGTTGATACGCAGCGCAGCGGACCTGGTGGGGATTAACACATAGACTAAAGTGAAACGTATCAGCTCCGCTGGCGTGGCGGAGACGCAACGCAGCGGAGACGTATCCAGTGGAAATTGGGGGTTAGGCTCAAAATTAACATTGCGGCTTGTCGTCCCAGGGCTCCCACAGCCAAAACTGTAAGTCTTACATCTGAAAGAAAACTATCACCTGAAAGCCAACAAGATTTCCTACATTTCTATGTATATATTGTCCATGTGAGGTAAAAGATGTGGGATCCAAATCAAGCTGAAGAGAATTTTTTCTCCAGTTTTTGTAGCTGCTCTCCACTCTACCGATGATGTCACGCACTCTAGCTCACGCAATACACACCCATTATGAAATCAGCCTAAAATCCTTAAAACTAAAACTGTGATGATTTCAAAACTGTAAAAGATTTTAAAAAGCTGAATACATGCCCAATAGTTCAAGGTCTTCTGACTCTTTAAAAGGTGGAATGGTGTCTGTAGCTCAAAGTATGAAGCACAAGAAGAGGTTGAAAGTCGATGAGTTTTGATGAGGATTTGAAGATTTTCCCATTTACTTTCCATTCACACTAATTAGACTGCGACCAGAGCGCTACCTATTGGCCGATTTGCACCAAATTTTGCACAAACTCTCATCGGGCCATGGAACACAACTGACAAAAATGTTGTGGTAATCAGAATATTTGGTGAAAATACGAAAGACTGTCTGTTTTGAACACAATGTGCAGGAATTTGTTGTTATATTTTGGGCATGTTTTGGTCTTTAAAAATTCTTTTGATAACTTTTGTCAGGAGGGTGCACAGATTCTTCATGCAAAGTTTGGTGCAAATCGCTCAAATCGCCTAGGAGGAGTTCGAAAAACTAGGTTTTTCATTTGTTGCGATTTTGAAAACGGAAAGTTATCGCCACAGTGGGCGCGGCCTACACCACACAATTCAGCTGAATTCAGGGAACATGTAGGTATCAGATAAGATATTTAACAATGTGCGACATATTATGTGGGAGTAATGGGCCAAAAACGCTTTTGCATTGAAATAGCGCCACCTGCTGGTCATTTTTGGTGTGTGAGTTACAGGGGCCATTATATAGCACCCCTATGAATTTCATTTCCATAAGTGTTATTAGACGGCCACCAGAGCGCCACCTTCATTACCTGTCCTCAGGAGGGCACTGACAATAATTGAACTAAGTTTCATGTTAATCCGATGAACCAATGTGGAGATATAAAATACTTCAATTTAAAGAGCGTCACCTTGTGGTCATCGCCTGAAATTTTGCACAGGGCCTCAGGGCCACATGGGGAAGTAGTAACCTTAGGTTCACGTTATTAGACCACCAGTGTGAAGATATGCAACACTTCCTGTTTTGAACCAAATCTGCAGGAAGTTGTTATTTGATAACTTGAGTATTGTTTGGCTTATCAAAATTCTTTAGTAACTTTTTGTCAGGTGGGTCTACAGATGCTGTGTGCCAAGTTTCTAGCAAATCGGGGAAATCGCCTGGGAGGAGTTCGAAAAAGTAGGTTTGCGACATTTCGCGAAGTAGCGGAAAAAACGGTAGGCGGAAATGGGCGTGGCCTATACCACAAGATTCATCAGATTTCACTGAGCACGTGGATATAAGGTTTTTGAATGTGAGACAAAGTATATGCGAGTTATAAGCCAAAATGCACTTTCCTTGATTGTAGCACCACCTAGTGGTGAAAATTCAGGACAACAATAGATTATAACGTTTTTCACCAGGTGTGACTTATGTTCCAAGTTTGGTGAGTTTTGGGGTATGTTCAGGCAGTGAAAAATGCAATCATTTGGGACGAAGAAAAAAAAAAAAACTAGTTATGAACACAGTTATGAACTGTTATGAACGGGGGCCAAGCCCCCCCCCGCGCGACTCGGACCGAAC
>CAEMYA010001159.1:416478-431552 GCA_903131615.1 Diplodus sargus
GATGACGGGCTCAGGGCAAGAGTGAAGACACAGGCCAACGTCTGAGCCGTGGTATTCACTGTAATGGGAAGTGCACCAGAAGTGCAAAAGGCTGAATGTGTGCCGATTTGGATTTGTTGTACTAAATCACGCCCACATTGACCAGTCATGACCACCTTCAAGATATGGCCTCAGGATTGGCCCTACAACATACCGACCAAATTTCGTAAAAATCGTTGTAGCCGTTCAAGAGATATAAAGTTCCCATATTTGTAGCGCCCCCGAGTGGCCAAAATTCGCCAAATTCGGCTCATCCCTTCCCAGTCTCATGGTTACCAAGGATTTCAAATTTGGTGTTAATAGCATTTAGTTTGACCGAGATAAATGCGCAAATTATTAACAAACAAATTTCTGTAGCTCGCTAAAAAATTTAAACTGTTTGATATCTCGGTCAAACTAAATACTATTAACACCAAATGTGAGATCCTTGGTTGCCATGAGACTGGGAAGGAATGAGTCGGAAAAAAAACTTGATGTTACTGTGCTACGTCCAACATGCTAACACGTCACCTCTGTAGCTCCTCACAAAAAGTTCTTTCTGCTCCACAGGTTCTGTAACATTAGTTTACTTCTCACATATGCAAGACAAATGGATAACAGTGCGTTTAGAATATGTAGGCCTACACACTAATCAACATAAATGCATTTTTCATTGTCACTCTCATCTTTTGTTGCAATAACAGAAATGTAATGAAACAGTACAGATGTGGGGTCACTCCTGAGGCTAGCCATATAGTTAAGTAAAAATTGGTCAAAGTGGGCGTGATTTAGTACAACAAATCCAAATCGGCACACATTCAGCCTTTTGCACTTCCACTGCACTTCCCATTACAGCGAATACCACGGCTCAGACGTTGGCCTGTGTCCTCACTTTTACCCCGAGCCCTTCATCCTTTGGGTCCAACTTCCGTGTGCTCTGCGGTGTGCGGGGTCCGAGTTGCGCGGGGGGGGGGCCTGGCCCCCGTTCATAACTGTTACAAGTTACTGTTGTATTATTTACCAAAACTAAACTAAAACTAATGATTGCTCTCTTTAACCTTCATGTTGCTTTTCATATGTGAATGATTTGTAGTTTTGAATGTCATTTACTCATAATAACAAGAAATATGTGACCGTCAGGTGGTAGGACTTGAGCTTGTTGTGTTCAACAGTATAACCATATTTTTGTTCAATTCGTAACCAAGTGATTTTTTCTTTTCTTTTTTTCTTTTTTTATCATTTTTTATAGATTTTATATACACAACAATCAAAGAACCAAAATAATACCAAACATATGTCTTCGAAACAAAACAGAGACTGACAAGAAAAATAAGAAACAAATAAAACAAATCAAAAAATGAAAACTTTGGAAATAACCCACTCACAATAAACAAAAAACTACCACCACAACACTAATTATTACATTCAGATCATGCCATTTTTGTTATGCCTTGTATTGATCACTCACACTCACAAAGTCAAATTCTGTTTGAGATGGCCAGATTTTTAAAAAGTCTGAGGATCTGCCTTTACTCCTATAATATATACTGTCCAGGGTGAGGTAGCTTGAAAGTTCATTCCGCCAGTTCACTATTACTGGGGGTTCGGATTCTTTCCATTTCAAAGTTATACATTTCCTGGCTGCCAACAAAGCAAGATCTATATACCTACTTTGATGTTTATTCCACTTGTCAGACATACTAGTTCCCAAAATACATAAACGAGGTGACAATAGAATGGATACATGTAAACATTGAGATATCAACTGGATAACATACTTCCAAAAGAAGGAGAGTGAATCACATGACCTAAACATGTGAAAAAAATTTCCTTTTTGTTTCTTACAACACCAGCAAAGAAATTACATCTCACTGTTCATTTTATGTAGTTTCTCTGGAGTGTAATAAATCCTATGTATCATCTTAAATAGAGGTAGTTTATGCCTTAAATTGTAAGAGCATTTATGAACTTGCCTACAAACGTAATACCAATCGTCTTTCTGAATTTCCATATGAAGATCTTGTTCCCACTTTTGTCTTACATTATCAGTATTTACTACAGAACAATCAATAAAGACATGATATAATTTAGAAATAATTTTCTGCTTGTCCTGCTACTTATTGTTTAATATAGCATCAATTTCTGATGGTGTGGGTTCCTGAAGAGAACCATTTTCAATATTGACTGCATGTCTTATTTGAAAAAATAAATGGGAAGGAGGTAATCCACATCTCTGTTGCAGCTGAGCAAATGAAAGAAATGTCCCATTATCAAACAGATGACAAAATTCTTGGATACCTTTATCATACCATAATTTAAAAGTGGCATCCATACAGCATGTTATACTCAGGTTCTTGCAAATTAGAGAAAAAGAAGAAAGAGAAATCTTATAGCTTAACAGTTTATGAGACAATTTCCAAATGCTGAGGCTGTTTAAAATGATAGGATTCTTGGTAATTTTATCCACTACCTTGAACTCAATGTATGGTAAATGTTCCAAACTGTATGGATAAATATCAAAGGATTCTATTCTTTTTCATGAACATGAAATATTTAGAAACCATTGTTTAAACTGGGTAAGCTGAGATGACAGAAAATAATAATAAAATTTGGGAAGCTTCAGGCCACCGGACTCATATGGCAAATGTAACACTGACATACGAATTTGTGGAGTTTTATTGTTCCATATAAAAGGAAGACACCAAACTCTGTACTTTTTTAAAAGAAGATTGTGGTGGAGTAGTCGGAAGATTTGAAATAAATCAAAAAACTTAGGCAACACAGACATTTTAATTATATTAACTCTACCAATTAGAGAAATTTGAAGATGACCGATTCTCGAATTCCTCTGATATTTTATTAACTAATGGAAGATTATTCAAATTAAAGGTGTCTTCCAGTTTTCTCAGAAGAAAACATACCCAAATTATTAATACATTTTGTAGACCATTTCCAATTAAGCTGGTTCCTCAATAAAGTGTGGTCATAATTGGAAATTGGCATTATCTCTGTTTTACCCCAATTAACCTTGTAGCCTGATAACTTCCCACATTTTTCAAATAGAGATAATGGCATAGAATTTAAGGTGTCATGGAGATATAACAAAATATCATCAGCATACAGAGATATGAGATGTTCCTCCCTCCAAATCGTAATACCTTTAATCTGATCATTGCAGCTAACGGCTCAATAGCAATGGCAAACAACCTTGTCTGGTGCCCCTTGAGAGCAGAAATGGTTTAGAATAGTTGGTGTTTGTCTGTACAATGGCAATAGGAGAACTATAAAGAGTTAATGTCCAGTCCCGAAATTTAGGACCAAAATTAAACCTTCTAAGGACAGACATATGATATTTCCATTCAACTCCGTCAAATGCTTTTTGAGCATTGACAGAGAAAATAACAGTTTGAGAATTTAATTCAATTGTATGGTAAAGAATATCAAAATACCTACGTAAATTGTCAGTAGAGGTTTGACCATGAACAAACCCAGTTTGATCTAGATGAATAATACTAGGTAAAACCCTTTCAAGCCATATTGCTAGAACCTTGGCAATGATTTTGTAATCTACATTAATAACTGAAATTGGCCTATAAGAGGCACAATGGAGAGGATCTTTATCTTTCTTTAAGAGAAGGGTTATAGATGCCAAACATAAAGACTAAGGGAGACAGCCCCTCCTAAAACAGGCATTGATCATAGCAAGAAAAAGAGGCAACAAATAATCTGAAAATTGACTATAAAACTCAATTAGCAGGCCATCTAAACCTGGAGATTTGCCTTTTTGAAGTATTGCCATAGCAGACGGGAGTTCTTCTGAAGATATATCTTTTTCTAAACTTTGTCGATCAACTTGTGTTTAAACAAGTAGCGAAATATTATCCAAAAAGGATTTACACTCATCCGGCTCAGATTGTGATGTGGAGGTATACAATTCACTACTATATGATTTGAAGACATCATTAATTTGAAGATGGTCCACTGTAATGAACCCATCTAGTTTTCTAATTTTAACAATTGTTCTATCGTCTGATTCATTTTTTTTATAACTGATAACTTTGATTTCATCAGTGTCAATTCGCTAGCATATGTATTAATGGAGTTATATTTCAATTTAAGATCATCTATCTGCATTAGTAAATTAGGGTCCTTGGTTAAACAGTGTTGCCTCTCCAAATTAACTATATCGTGTTCAATGCATTTCAACTCATTTCTTGTTTTCTTTTTAAAAGATGAGGAAAAGGCAATTACACATCCTCTTACATAAGCCTTCAGAGTGTCCCATATTATTAATGGGCATGTTGCACTGTTTTGGTGCACCTCAGAAAAAGTTTCTAAATGAGCCTTCATATAAGTTGTAAAATCCTCTTTTGAGAGTAACATAATATTAAATCTCCAGGGTTTGGGATTTGACAATAGTTTTACAAATTCTATTTCAAAACTCAACGCAGAATGATCTGAAAGAATCCTTGAGTGGTAAGAGCAGTTTCTAACTTTTGAGATAAAATTAACTGGAATAAAGAAAAAATCTATTCTTGTGGGATTTCTGTACATGAGAATAACAGGAAAATGCTATCTCATCTGGGTGAAGTGTTCTCCAAACCTCATAAATTCCTAAATTTCTTGTGCTATTTTCCAGAGCTTTTGACATGCTAGATAATGTATATTTACTTTGGGAAGATCTATCCACTTTTACATCCAAAATACTATTAAAATCACCTCCCCAGAAAACTGGAATATCATAATGAAGCAGCGAAAGAAAAAGATCATAAATACATTTAGGATCATTGTAGTTAGGACTATACGAATTCAACAGAATGACCTCTTCTCGAGCTAAAACGCCTCCAACAAAAATATATCGACCATAAGGGTCAATTTTAATTTCTTCAGGAGAGAAGGATGTATTCTGACTAATCAAATTAGCCACCCCTCTGGAATTGAATGTAAAGAAAGAATGATACACTTTTACGAACCACATAGATTTAAGCTGATCATGAGTAGATGGAAAGAGATGAGTTTTTTTGTAAATAAGCTAATAAGACAAGATTTTCCTTTTTTTAGCACGGTTCCCCAGTCCTTTTACATTCCAGCTTAAAAACTTATAATTTGGCATAGCAAATGAATGACATAATACAATAAGTGTAGACCTGAAGGACATCACAAGAAAAAACATAACATACAAAACAAAACACACACCACACACCCAGCCCTCACCCCCACCCCCTCCCATTAGATGCTAATAAGTCATTGCCTCTTTGGCATCCGTGAATATCACCGTGGTTTTTTGGTGGGTAATTATCAGCTTACATGGGTGCTTTACTCCTGCTTCTCTCAGCCAAGTTTTTACTTCCTTGAACGTTGCTCTCTTCTTCAACAGGTTAGCTGAAAAATCTGGTTCTGATGCGGTGCGCAAAATTAACAGACTGCGGCCCAAGTTTGTCGGCACCAAACATATCCCTCAACAAGTTGTTCACAAACGCAGTTGGTTGACCAGCTTCAGCTTCATTGGGAATCCCTATGATCCTAATATTAAACTTACGGCTGTGATCTTCAATTTGTTGAATTTGTTCTATCTATGTGTTTTCTGCATGTAGGTTGGCATATTTTATCTCCATATCAGTCAGACGGTGGTCGTTGTCTGTAACTGCTTCTTCCATCTCTCGCAGCTTTGAAGATGTAGCTTTCAAGGTTTCTTGTAGAGAATCAATTGACTCCTTTATCGGCTGCATTTTTAAGTCAAACGCCATGCTAATCTCCTCTCGAATTACCTCTCGTATTATCGTGGTGAGCTCTGTGCGGTCCGTGGCTTGTGAGTTCATGGCAGAGTTGCTTCTTAAATTCCGATCTCTTGTTGACATACTGCACTTTTTTATGAAATGACTCTCAAAGTCCAGTTTAACACATTGTTTGGTGATCTTGACTTAAGTCAGTCCCGATAAAATGTTTTAGTTCTTTTTTAAGAGGGAGCGACGGAGACGCGTTCACTTCATGCTGCCTCCATGCCGCCGGAACAGGAAGCCAGGAACCAAAACTCTCTTTCTGTTCAAGTGATTTTTTCTGATAGTTGGGTTGCCAGTTTGAAATCTGAACATCATGAGCCATCACTACTACAGATCCAGGAAAATCAGTCAATGAAGATTAATTAAATTAAGTGTCTAATTCACAAAACAGCTGTGAGCAGGTGGAACACTGACCTAAGACTACTCCTGAGGACAATATGGAGGGGAGACCAGGGACAGTTGCAATTTTAGCAATACATCAAAAACCATTTACACTGGGATAACCAATGTTTTATATTATAACTTCAATCTGTCAACTGCTGAAATAATATATTTAAGTGGTTTTATGTACAGGTTGCAAAATTGATTTTCATACAGTCTCTCCACTGTTACAACCGTCCCAGTGTACAGGGACGGTTGTAACACATGTCAGGGACGGTTCTAACATGTCTAAAATATACATAATGAATCAATCATATAGTAAAAATGGAAAATATTATTTATCAGTCACGTTATTGTGAAAAACTCTATAACAGTTCAAGTGTACATTGTAAAGGGAAAATTCACACCGCTTTACATCGCCGTCAGACCGGCATTTCTTCTGGCACTACATTTTCTTAATCGTAGAACCTCCTTATTCCTACCCATTAGTGAACTGAGCAACAGGTGATCTGCGAAATCGGCGAAATACAGCGTGAGGCCCAGTTGCTGGACGAGAGGTTTACTTTCGCTAAAAACGAAACTTAAATCTCCGTATCCCTACGCATTAGCACAACTGTGTAGGGATACGGAGGTTCTATGGTTGAGAAAATGTAGTGCCAAAAGAAAGGCCGGTCTGACGGCGATACAAAGTGGTGTGAATTTTCCCTTTACAACGTATACTTGAACTGTTATAGATTTTTTAAGGTGAGCCTTGTTTTAGGTGATTTATTTAGCTTTTTCTCTGGACCCCGTTCACTGCAGTACAAAGCTGAGCGTCTGGCTGGAGCGGCTCTCTACTTCTCCAAACTGAGGCTGCACTGATCGGTGATAGGGAACGGTATAGGGAAGAGATCGACTATAGATATGTACTTTATATGACCCCACTTCAAAAAACCCGAACTATCCTTTAACTTAACAGCTTCGGAGTCATTGGAATGGTTATATGACTTTTTCTGGGGTGAATGGTGGCCGTCTCGCTTCCCCACGTCTGTGAGCGGAAAAAACAGCCATGCAACTTGGGACGGCGGAGAAAAGCAAAGAAATTGCCAAAACTGCATAGTTTCCCTTTAATACCAATATCTGCAACTCTTAAAATATAAATTAAACTTGGTTGGTGATACTTGGGGGGTTGTAGTGGGGCGTTACAACCATCCCATTATCACCAACCATGTTTTCATCTCATGTGAGCTAGCTTGACTGCTAGTTTGACACTTGTTAGCCATTTCTACTTTTAGCTTACAAAACAGTTATTCTAATAATACTTGTTTGAATTCATTGACATTTGATCTTATAACAGCATCCAAAAAAGTACCAGAAGTATTTTACCTCAAAAACAATCTTTTGTAGATAACGCCGTCAGGAAGTTTCAAATGTGGCTCCCTTTTTAGCAAGCATGGAGGGAAACTAACTGAGCATGAGCACAGTGAGTGTCATCACTCTAGGTTGTTTCTGATTGGAGGAATTCAAGGTGTTACAACCATCCCCTGTTACAACTGTCCCTGGTCTCCCCTATATCCTACTGGTCACCAGTAAATAAGCTTAGAGGCAGTTGCCCCAAAAATTTCCCTGGGTTTTTTTTTTGGTTTCAGCTTTCAGACAAATTTCAGCATTTTTTTTTTTTTTTATCAGATTTTTGCTCCTAATTCAAAACATAAAAAACTATCAGATGACCTCAAGCAGTTGAAAACATAACCCAAACCGTATTTGCATGCTGTCAGTCCACTCATCCTCCTGACTGCCTCAGTGCCTGTGTGCTGGTGGCCAGCTGGCCAAGAGGTCAGAGTTCACATTTGAGCCCACTAAGTAATAGCTCTCCGCTGTGTCCATCCCCCTGGCCAATTAAAGGTAGAAGCTGGATTAACTGATGTCTTGGTGGGTCAGGATTGGTCAGGGTCAGATATCTCTTCAGGGCAAACAACAAGGACCTATTCCTCATATTGACATTGAAGGGATATTTTTAATTTAATCCATGGTCTAACACACCAGGGACACCGAGTAAGACCCCCCCCCCCGAGAGATCAAGTTTTCCGACTGCTAACTTATGTAGTTTTAGCAACCTCAGAAAAGATAACAATAACAATACACTTCAGTCTTCCCTTCGGCAAGAAACCGCCATCAAAAAGCCACTCATAGCCATAAATAATGCTGAGACCAACTTCGGCAACAGTACAAATAGGGTCCCAGCACATAGTTCGAGGCATCAAACATCTGCCAGCTTTGCCGGATTTCTATTGAAAAGAGAACACAACTCACCACTCTCCTGCAACAGTGTGCTCGTTGTGGGGAAGCCCTACGAGTCAATTACCGAGTGCAGTATAGTTTCGCAGCTCAAGGATTAAAATGTATGACTATTACTACATGGATATGCAATCAAAGTTCAAATGTGTCTTGCCTACCAGTTTATAACAATTATCATCGAGAGCTGACAGGGAAAAGAACGGAATTGAGCATTTCTAACTGCACTTGGTAATCGACTCGTCAGGTCGTCAGGGGGTGCTAAGGGGTCCTCAGAAAATTGGAGGGAAGATAAGACAAAAAATGCACAAAAAAAAAAAAAACATTTGTCCTGAACACGTAAACATGTAAATACGTAAACTGCCGTAATCGTCGGATTCTCAAGTTCAGCTGCAAGTTCGGCATGACGACGTCATAATCTGTGTAGACCTGGCAGTTGTTATCAAGCTGCTGTGCTCCTCAAGCTAGCGTGTAGCTAGCGCAAAATGGACAGGTTTTTGACAACAAAATGGCCCAAAGAAGCAGACCAACAGCCCTGCCATGGAGGACTCTGCTGCAAAAAAACTTAAGAAGTCATGGCCAACTAAAATCCGAAAATATGAGACAGCATACATTAAGTATGGCTTTACAGCCATACAGAAAAATGGCCATGATTGCCCGAAATGCGTCCTCTGTCTGGAGACCCTCTCAAACGAGTGTTTAGATATTGGTTAATAATTATTTTATGCTAAACAAATGTAATAATTATTGAATAATGATTTATTATTATATATTTTGTAGCCTTGTCTGTGGGTTTGGGGGTCCCCGGCCAGAAGCTTTTTGGGAGCCCCTGTGTTAGACCATGGATTAAATTTACGCCAGAATATCCCTTTAAGCTTCGACCACAAAATCCCAATGATGTTTTGTCTATTCTATCATTTAGATTATTAGTTTTACTGTTTACAGAGTATAGTAAGGAACATACAGTTTATGCTCACTTGTTTTAACCCATGCTGCCTGTTGATGTTTACTAATTTACTGTAGAGGTAACTTTTATAGTAAACTTATCTGGGTTAGCATCATCATTGCTCGTGGCTGCCATTTCTCACTGGAATTCCATGTGTCCTGTTAACTTGAGCTGCATAAATATTGAACTTTGAACAGTATTTCAACAAGTTCCCTGCACAATGCTCCATCTCTAAATACTGAAAATGCCCATAATCAAGTTATCATTGCACTGTGGCAAAATGCATGTGCATTGCATCAGATCATTGGTGCCCAAACTGGGATCTGTGGGCCAAAGTTGGCCTGCTATAACATTTGATTAGGCCCACCAGATGTTTCTAGTGAAAAGAAAAAAACACTTAAAGGGGCTTTGTGGACCTTCTGTGTTGTGCTGGAAGCTGGTTATTTATATTTATCTATAAATATGTATAATATAACAATATATATATATTATGTTAACTTTAGTTGTCGTGCTTTGTGTTAGCAAAGCAAAGAGAGGCACTGAGACAAGGCACTTGTCTTTACTTCAACTTAAGAAAGTAAGTAAAATAAGATTGTGGATAAACGTTGTTAGAAAGACCTTCATTGTGTACATTTTAAAGCCGAGTTCTGCTTGCAAGCATAAGCTGCACACTTTTAAATGTATTCTCATGTTGGATATATATGTTCTGTCTTCAATGCGTCCCATGCATGTGTTTGACAGGCAGCTAAACGCTTTACTCCAAACAAGACTCTGGGTATCATTTTGCCAGGTTTATTGCTGAAGCAAAGGTGAAACTAAAAGGAAAATAAACCTCTTCATATGCATAAAACATAAAATCAACAAGTCTACATCTTATCTGTGCACCATATCAACCAAAATTAGCGTGGCTAACAGACACAGCATGCTAGAAGGAGATTTCGGGTTAAACACGTTTCTTATTAGCATACAACGGAAAATATGCCACTTAAAAGATCAGCACATGACAATAAAAACACATAAACATATCAATACATACCGACGATGCAACTCAAAACAAGCTGTATGCTGGAGTGGCTCATTATCACTGAAAGCTGGCAAAACGAGCTATTCTTTTACTTCGTTCTCACTTCCTGGATAAAATCTTATTCAACATTGACAAAACACTAACCGCAAAACTAAAGTCGGCCAGTAGGTGGCAGTACTGCACTTTTAATACTCCCATTCAAGTAGAACACAATGAAATAAATGAAATTGAATACTTCAAGTCTTTTTTTATAACTGACACACAGAATCTTATGAATTAAACAGAACATAATTATTTCAGCAGAACCCCCCTTTAAAGAAAGAACTCTGCTCTTATGCTACTCTATGAGTAGTATCAGTGTTGAAAAGGCGTTTTTAAAAAAATATATATTTACAGCTAGGAATCCTTCTGTTGTCGCTGCTAGTTGGGAATAAATGGAAAGAGCAATGTTGCTGTTCATCTGGTCTCAGATCAGAGCACTCAGGTGTCCAGAGTGGCAGAACGGGACAGAGTTGGTTTGAATATTTGATGGCTGTGAGGGCAGGAGGTACAGCAGTGTAACAGAAAAGAGAGGGGAAGATAACATGAGAAAATATTTTCACAATAATATCATACTGAGTTTGTGTATATTTGCACTCCTCTCTGGCTCTTTTAAAGCTGCCATCCACAAACTAGAATTTTTGTTGAGTTGAGAAACAGTAAAAGTTTATTTGGCAGAAATAAGGCCCAACAGACAAAGTCAAAGAACCACTGCTGGGGAAGTAAAGTGAGAGAGCCAAGAAATGTTTTGGCATCAATGATGTTTTGGCATCAATCCTTTCAGCTTCAAACAATTTGCATTTTAACTTATTTAGTCATTTTAACAAAATAATTCAACAGACAACGCTGTAAAAAATGCATGTGCCTGGAAAATGTTAAATTATTGATTCTACATTAATAGAATGTATCAAGATGTAAACTGTACCTGCACACTCACAGATCAAAAGTTATCTCATTGATCATTGCAGGACTTAAAATCAAAAAAGCATTTTAGATGTTGAAAACAGGAACATCTTTTGTTCATGCACAAGTGAGGGAGGGCAAATGAAGGGAAGGCACCCTCCACAACCTCTTGCTAGGACACTGCCTGTAATTGCAACTCCTGAAGTGAAGCTTTAGTTTAAATATTTTATATCACTGTGAGAAATGTGTATGTGGGTGTGCTGCAGGAGACTGAAGGTTAGGGCTGCAGGAAAAGTGATCGCAAGTGTAATCTATTGTGATCTAAATGACAGGCCCAACACAAAGGTCAATTATGGTGGAAATTAAATTAAGAAAATCAAAAATTGCATTTGTTCAAATGCTCAGGTTCAACCAGAAAAATTCAGACTGGCAACTTAAATAACCGATTTACCCCTTTCACACCAGACCAAAAAAATCCCTAACAACCACTTACATCTGGGCTCAATGTAAGTGCATTGTTTTTGTTGTTTTATAGAGTTAATTACAGTCACAGTTTACAATTTATATGTGAACCATTTTCCAATAGTTCCAATGTATAACTATTGTTTAAAACAAGCTTTAAGTCTTTTGGATGTAGTCTGATAAGGTGTATGATCAGCAGCTTTCCTTACTGATCTAGTGTGTTCATAATAATGAACATGATACAAAAGGAAGGACAAAAAGCAGACAGGCAAACTGGCCTATTGGCATTGTACAGGTTTTTTAGCGTTTGAAAAAATGCATATACTTGCCAATTTTGGTGTAAAAACTGTATTATTTTACCATACCAGGAGGGAGTATGCAGAAAGTGTTGAAAACAATCTTTTTCATCTTGAAATCAGAGAGTGATTTTCTGTTACAAACAAGTGATGGGGGACAGAGTGGCTGAGGCAGAGACACCATTCACCATTTACAAGACACTGTACCATCAAAGAGGTTTTGTTATTTAAAATGCAAAAAAGGTTCAATGTTAAAAAGTTACATAATGTTTCCTCAACAGGAGAAAGTTGCTCTCCTGTCCACATAGTCATTCTAAAGAGCTCTAAAATGTGTTTTTATATGTTGATGTCTCAAAAATGTTTTACACAATTAATGCAGTTCCATTACAGTGTGTCCCTGGCATGAAGTTAATTGACTTCTTCTACATATACATACATCTTCTTATGGGCCAAAGTCTTACTGTTGCTGCTGTCAAGGCCACAAGCAAAGTATAACATAAGAAATTTTCCTGGGATTAGGCAAACCAAAACTTTCACTACAGTATGAAAACATTTGCAAGAGAAAGTAAACTTTTTAGAGGAAGTTTTAGAGAAACTTTAAGAATATATTTGCAAAATAATGCAAAGGTTGGCCTCTGTATCCTCTTGTGTAACCTATATTCCTGCATCGCCCCCATGTCCTGTCTGAAGCTCCATACAGTAACATTTATGATAAGGATATGAAAAAGTAACACACTGTAGTTGCAGTGGATATGATTCCATTCCAAGGAACCTTGTATATAAAAGTGGTTGATTCGTTATTGAATATATAACAGTCTCTTGTGTACATTGGGAAACGATGCTAATGAGAGTGAAACATACAATTACAGTCACTCTCATGCATTCTGTAATTGGAGTCATTTATAGTAAATTATAGTGAAGTCTAACTGGAGATGGGTTGTAAGAGCACAGCTTGGTAAATACAAAGTACATAACCGTACAAATGGGCAAATTGGTAAGGTATGAGTGAATATCAATTACTTGATCAATCAGGTAACCAATCACCATCAAGAAATCAAGCTAATACTATCACAGCTATCAGCACTAAAGAGGCCACAGTCAGCTGTTGAGAGTTAGTCTTTTGCAGTTCTCCCGCGGCTTTGTAAAACTTATGCACATTAATCTTCATAACATCCAATTATCCGTGAAGATTTCATGACGAGCAAAGCTACGTTCAGCAGTCACTCAGCAGCATGCTAACAAGCTGGACTCCTGCGGTCCAAGGCTTGCCTCCCCCTGAGCTGTCTCTGTGCTCAGATGATGCAAGACCTGATTTATTCATCCATACTTCTCAGCTGCGATCACACACATAAACAAGATGGTGCCACAGGCACACATCAATGAGGGCCATGAAATATTTACTGAGTTTAGTTTTCAGAGGGTTCATGCTGTGGAGATGCACTCTCAAATTTGTCTCTGAATTTGCAGCTTTTCCTTGAATAAGAGGTTGAATGCTAATGTTAGTTGTTGCTGTAGCTAACAAGTTATCTAATATGTTGTTTAACCTATGTTCCGCCACATTTTCAATATTCATTGTCTTTTCAGTCACAATTTGTTAGATTCCCAACATTTATATTACTTGTAACCACAACACAGCAGCACAACATTCAAGCTTCCCACCCTGAGGAAAATAACCCTAACCCGCAGCTATTGGAATATGGTTTATACATACAAGCATACTTAAAACAGTGTAATGAGATGTTACGCCCCAATACAGAGGCAGCCAACAATTGACCCTATCGAACTCCTGCGAATAATTACCGAAGTTAAGCAGTTACTACTGCACAGTTAAGCACTGTGTCACACCAACACACATTCACACTTTTAACCACACACAGACACCAACGCTCACCCCCCTTAAGTATTTCATATCTCCTCTTGCATGGTCTGAAAAGTGTGACCATCACTTAGGGACCACACTTCTGCTACCCCCTCCTCTATTCCCCTGTAGCCTGGCAATCACACTCTGCCATCCCACATTAAAGCGTTGAGGTTGATAACTCACCCTGGCTGCTTGACACACACCTTGCCACAAAGAAACAAGGGTCTTTGAATGCCCCAGTGTCCCTTGGCACTATTATTAGTGCATGAACAAACAATGCCGAAGGCATGCTCGTACAGGATAAATGTACAAGAGTATTAGACGTAGACAACTTTATCCATCCTTTTGGGAGGTTCCCTCAAGGAAATTGAGACTCCATGTCACACACAGCACTGTTACACACATATAGAGGATCAAGAAAGAAGAGATACCAAATTACCCGACACTCATATAAAGATATAAAACCAAATACAACGTACTATACATAGATATATGAATATATATATATATATATATATATATATATATATATATATATATATATAAATATACAAGAAAAATACATACGTACAGATAAAACATACATGTAAACATACATATAAAATAAATATTAAATATACATACAAGTAAATAAATATAAAATAACACTGTAAGAATAGAAGTATATGTATATACCTATATATATATATACACACACGTGTAAAACTGTACACAGGTACACAGTATCTGTTATGGTTCTGTTATTATTGCACATGGTTATTGCACATGGTTTTTATTACCTCCATCCATCCATCCATCCATTGTCATCCGCTTATCCGGGGCCGGGTCGCGGGGGCAGCTGCCTGAGCAGGGACACCCAGACTTCCCTCTCCCCGGACACTGCCTCCAGCTCTTCCGGGAGGATCCCAAGGCGTTCCCAGGCCAGCTGGGTGACATAGTCACACCAGCGGGCCTCCCCGAACTCTTCCCAGACCCGAGTTTTTGCTTCCGAGACTGCCCGCGCTGCCGCACGCTTGGCCTGCCGGTACCTGTCAGCTGCCTCAGGAGTCCCCCAGGCCAGCCAGGCTCGGTAGGACTCCTTCTTCAGCTT
>CAEMYA010001159.1:448460-461193 GCA_903131615.1 Diplodus sargus
CCCCAGTTGTCTCCACCGCTCAAACGCCGGGCCGATGTTGACTCAATCCGACTTCTTTCTTTATCCAGAGCCTTTTTCGTTGCAGCCTTTTCAGCCTCAGGCTTTCCTTTACTTGCCTTTTTAGCGGGGTGAGCTGTTACAAGTAACACTGGCTGCATTTTCTCTGCCATTGTAACCGAGACATGAAGGCATCTGACGGGCCGGATAGCACGGATTGGTCAACTTTTTCTCAGTCCTGCAGCTGCCACAGAGGTCCGATTATTTTCGTTCCTTTTTCTGAATACATAATGTATTGACTACTCTCAGGATAGCAGGATCATTTCACCCAGTATAACAAAATGTGTTTCTGAACAACAATACAGACCCTAGCTTTAAGACATTATCTAAAGTGAAAAACCAGCTCAGCTCCGCCATGCAGCGAACTCGTATCCGGTGGGATTGCGGAGTTCGTTTCGCTATTGTTTGCTGAAAGTGAAACCTTCTCCTTCTGCACTCAGAACAACTTTCGGACCCTCCCCCTCCACACATTAGCTACTTACAGTGCCATTCCCTGCCCATCTAACACACATTGGCCTGCCACCTGTCATTCCAGATTCTTTGATTCGCTTTGGTTCCCCTGTTTGGGGGGGAAAAAAAAAAACACCGGCATATTCACTGGTCACGACTAAATGTAAAATTTGGTTGCACTGTCTCAAATTTTGGTCCAAAATGCGACGACTTGGTCGCAGTCTGGAGCCCTGTAAGTTATAATTGACTGAACAATTTGATACATGTTAAGCATTGTTTTGTTACCATAACTATCTGTAACTATTAAGCCAGAGTAACAAGCCAAACTGAGACAATGTTTATTTCAGTAAAATAAAAGCTTTGTGTGTAATTGCTTCTACAGGTATCAATGGTAGATTGTCTTTATTAACATTTTAGGTGAATAAGGAACTTGTGAAATGTAGTTCTGTTCTGTATGTTCCGCAACCTCTCACTGTTTATTCAATCAGAAAACTAAATGCGTACAAATCATAGTAAAGTATAGGATAATATTATAGAAAGTGACTGCATACAACAAATAGTATTATTTGTGAATAGAGTTAGCTTTAACAACAATTTACTTTTCCGAGTTTCAACATTGTGTTCCATTTGTATCAGTGCCATATTTACAAAACTACTAAACACACGTGGTTACTAATTACTGTAGTAACTGTAGTACTGAAGCCAAGAGCCTCATTATATAATGTTGATAATCTTGTGTTTTTAACCCATGATTCACTGTTGGTACGATCCTTTTAGGAAAAGTACAAGCGGGCCTTAGCAGACACAGAGAACCTCAGGACGAGGAGTCAGAAGATGATAGAAGATGCTAAAATATACGGTAATGACCAGTGTTTTACATTTCAATACGTTCCACATGAGCTTTACTCTGGATAAATCCTGCTAAATGTAATCTATGTGGTCTCAATAAAAAATGTCTGCAGTTGCGTGTTCCAACCAGGAGATGCCACTACAGGGCAACTTTAGATGTTTGGCTAAATTGTGTGACTTTAAATAGTTGTTTATCAATTGGTTTAGTTAACTTGTATTTGCACCTTACCTGGAATTGTTTAAATACAAGCATGTCCCTGATTTTTATAATTTAGCTTATGAGACCTTTTTTTCAATTTGAAATTGCATGCATAACATGCTTTCTAATATTGAAGTTTTTTCATTCTACATTTACTGTCAGATATCAACTCTGCCGTAATTCTGACAACAGCTATGTGTTATCAAAACAGCTTCACATGTGTATGAGGCTGGCCTCTACCATACCAGCCCAGATCTAAAATCCTGGCATGTAAAAAGCTGCTCTTACTTCTCTTATTGAACAAGAGAAAGTGGGGGAATGGGATATCAGACAGAAAGAAAGACTGTTCAGTTCTTTCAAGATGTGTTAAGATTGAATATCCCTGACATAGCAGTGTTTCCTCTACATTCATTTAGGAGTGGCGGCCCGCCATTCCTAAATCCTAGCCGCTGCTCCTTCAAATTTCTCTTTTTTAATTTTTTTTAATTTTAATTTTTAATTGTCGCAAATACACCACCGCCGCATGTCTCCACCTTCACAGCAGAGTCCTGCACTGGGTCGGATACTCTCGAGTAAGGTAAACTACAGATAACTATCTAGCTCAGTATGTACTCTTTGCACCTCGTCTGCACCTCGATGACGGACCACAGCGTGTTTTAAATCAGGTGACAGAATAACAACAGTCTCAGTAGGCTTCAGGTCAGTGGTCGCTGTTGCCGGTGTGTTTTTAAAATTAGCGGGTTTGATTCTCGTGTCGCACGTCGCGCTCGAGTGCTAGTGGAAAAGAAAAAAAACTGAGTGTCTCAGTCCGCTGGGCTTATAAATAATCAACACTGATGATCATTCAGGACATCTGCTCCGTAACGTGCGGGGCCCTGTGTCGCCTGTGGGGGGTGACGGCGGTGACGACGACGACGACACAGCAGAACGATCCTGTGTAGGAGCTGTCCATGGTTACTTAACCAAAAGTCTCTTGAAGTGGGCTATCAAATAAAGACAACTATGGACTGAGGAAGTTTGAATAGGTGGTTAGATACAGAAGTTATCATGACGTGAACCGTAGCCTATATTGCGGTAAAAAAAAGGAGAAAAAAAGAAAACAGTGCATAGGATTCAGTTTTCTGGCTTTTAGGTGTCATCATGTCGAAACATGAGCAACCAAACAGTGTAGATGCATGAAAATCATAATGCAAAGTCAGAGATATATAACATGCTGAACAATGTTCTAACTTCCTTTCATCACCAGGGATCCAGGGCTTCTGTAAGGACCTGCTGGAGGTGGCCGACATCCTGGAGAAGGCCACAGAGAGCGTGCCCAAGGAGGAGGTGACGAACCAAAACCCTCACCTGAAGAACCTGTATGATGGCCTGGTGATGACCGAGGTCCAGATCCAGAAGGTGTTCACAAAGCATGGCCTTGTCAAGCTCAACCCTGACGGCCAGAAGTTCGACCCCTACGAGCACGAGGCTCTCTTCCATGCCCCAGTGGAGGGCAAGGAGCCCGGCAGCGTCGCCATAGTAACCAAAGTGGGCTACAAGCTTCATGGACGCACCCTCAGACCAGCATTAGTGGGTGTAGCCAAAGCCCCCTAGAAATGATGATGTAGCTGTGACAAAGTTGGATTTGTTTTGGTGGCTAGGCAGTGGATGACTTCAGGTTCAGCAGACCAGTGTAGGCACGCTGACACCCTTTTCCCACAACGCTGTCCTCACACTACCCCCACCCTAAGGTACCTCAAAGAGACAGGGACCCAACTGAACTGAACTTTGTATCTGGACCAGTTTTCAACAGATACATCACACTTTGTCTGGCACAGGACAGTCTTTACAGTAATATTTCAGTTTGACATCAGTCATGTGAGTCAGTTGCTGTCTGAGGCTTACCTATCTCCTCACACAACCATCCATCTTAACTGGAAGAGAAGCAGGTGAAACATGATATTTCGCAAAAAGTTCAACAGACAATCATAAACCCCTGGAGTTTCAAGACTCTTTTTGGTGAGCTATAATGCAAAATCCATCCACACATTGAGTAGTGCTGATCCTGAACTGGTATCATTCCGGACTTTTCTTTAAGGCCCCTTGACTCCTCACTTGTATTTTTCTTTCTGAGTTTTAAATTCAGTCTGTGAGAAGAAGCAAGGAACAGGACCTGGCGATTTAAAACAAAGATCTGCAATGTTACTTTGTACTGAGGTGGGCTTCCCAGTCTTGATGGCAAAGACATCTTGCTATAGTTCCTCTGATTGTGAACTGTAAACCATTAGAATAATTATATGTATGGACTATTGTCTGAGCTGTCACAGCATCAGAATAAATTGATCAAGTTTGAAAGACATCTTGGTGTTGTGTCTGTATTGCATACATCTTGAAATAAAATTTTAAAGTTCCCCTGCAGTTAAACTGTATTTCTTCTTGTTCCTACAGTTGAATGTTTTGAGCTTCATTGTGTAGAATTATGAATGTTTGACACTAGATGTCTTCAAACTCGTAAGTGTAAATTTTCTCTGTACACACTGAACTGATTTTAAGAGGCAGACCTACAAGCTTGATTTGTTACGCTAATAGTTTGGAAACCAATATTCACATAACATTGTTCAACATCAAGTGTCAGTGTTTACACTACTAGTGCAAAAGCTTTGGAACACACAAGAACAATGGGCCTCATTCATGAACCGTTCTTACGAACAAATTTGTTCTTAAGAGTCACTTACGAAGATTTTACGAAGATTGTGGCATTCATGAATTTTTTCTCATCCAGGATTTATTCTTAGGTAAGAACAAATCCTACAAACACTCAGGAGTACTCTTAGCACATTTCAGTGCCGACATGTTGGCATGGTTGTTTTCTTCTCTTGTGCAGTTCAATAAAATAGATTTCAGTGATAATTCTGTCATATTTATTTATTTATTCATTTTGTACTTTTGGTAATTTACAGAGAATTTTACATTTTAAAATAAATCAAATGTGCCAATGATTTAACATTAATCAAGTAAAATGGAAACCATGCCATCAATTAGTAACCCCCCCACCCTATTTTTACGTGGCATTTCTCCATCCAAGGCCCGCAAAACAATGGCATATATATTGCTGCTGCTATGGGCCCTTTTGTGGGCATTAATGGGCGGTTACCTATGCTAATCCTATGTTAAATTACGAACGTGTGAACAAAGTAAGAGGACAACAGAACAGCTCGATAACAAGATTAGAGACAGCTAAACAGCATGCCATCACCATAACCACCGCTTCAGAAAATGCTTCTTTGTGATCAAAAATCTTTTTTTATTACAAAAGCTATACAAAAAAAATAGCATGACACAAAATACTGTACATTTCACAGGTCATCAATTATAGTTTCTTTTCCGATTTATCTTACAAAATGTACACTTGGTTACATAACCTAAGCCCCCCCCCTTACAAAACATATTCATTCACTGGGAAAGTAAAAGATTGCCATATTTGTCTTCAAGACATTTACACCAAAACACACCACTTTGAAACAATGTGGATCACTGTAGGCTACCTGCGGGGA
The DNA here is from genome assembly GCA_903131615.1 of Diplodus sargus. Classification (NCBI taxonomy): domain Eukaryota; kingdom Metazoa; phylum Chordata; class Actinopteri; order Spariformes; family Sparidae; genus Diplodus; species Diplodus sargus. The sequence goes on from CAEMYA010001159.1 coordinate 453,549, forward strand.
CAAACATTCAAACAAAGGAGAACCATCAAATGCAACTGACAGTTTAAGTTTTTTACTGTTTGGTTTGTTGGCTGGAAATTAGCATCGCCTTTCTAGAACATTCTGGTTCCCCCTCAGCATCACATGAATTGCCCAGCCTGCTGCTCTATCAGAATCTTCAATAAACCCAATACAACTGATTTATACATTCAACTCTAATCAGAGCAACTTAGCCATGGGTTAAAAAGCAGCAGTAATAGTCTTAAGAAACAGCTCCATGTCCTAGAGGTGACCCACTCTGAATGTTGGATGTACGATAATAAATGTCTCCTTAAATGGTGCATTTTTTTTTTTTTTTTTAGAGGTGAGTGGTTCTTTTAGTTGTGCACAATTAAGGCCTGGAGTCAAAACACAAGCTGAAAAGCCCTTAGATGAAGAAGTTCTTATTCTTAAAAGAGAAGACTGGGACACCTAATTATTTTTCATCATCAACAAATCCCCTACAGTATTAATCCAGCTTGAACTTCCCTTCTCTGTCTGTAGCATTCAGGCCCAGGCCTGATTTTTTGCGATGGATGACGAAAATATATAAAGCTGGTCATTGTAGTTTTTAACAATTGTTACTAAATAGGAAGAAATGCAGTTTGCATTTGTTGGGGACTATTTTCAACTGCGTAATAATACACATTGAGTGGGTGTTTAGAAGCGAGACGATTTATATGGGATTGAGTCCAAATAAACTCCAGTGTGTGGCTCACTGATGTGTTACTAATGTTAATATCATACCATAGAATCAATTCATTGTGGGCTTTGGTCTTTTCATGAGATTTGTTGACAATCAGAGAAATACAGATAAACCTGTTATACTCCGTGGATCGTAACAGAACCACAACATTCCTCTTTGATATAGTGTGGCCAAAGTTATAGATTTTTTGATACATATCAATTCTGAGTACTTCAGGAGGTTTCAATACTCATTTTCAAAAGTATTGGTGCACTGATACCAGCTGTACTCTGTCTCTTACTGTCATTTCACAGCCGGAGCAGAAGCTCACAATACCCACACAGCCCACCCTCTCTTACCCAAAGTGCTGTCTCCTCACCATTCATGGTATTAGTTTGAAATTCAAGTATCGTGACAACACTAGTTCGATGACCACAAAAAAGGCAAAGCTCCCCTTTTAAGGCAGTGCCTATGACAACAGAGCTACCACCACTTGTCACTTGCATTTCATCCCAAAAAGACCAATATGAGGCAAATAGCACACACGCCATTGTATTCACATGCTTTCCTTCTCTGTGATTTGAGAGCTTCGGTTCCGGCTGTGAAATGACATTCGATTCAAGGGCTTAATTTACATCTAAATAGCGCTGTAACCACTGCTCAGCTCAGCTGGTAGAAACGAAAACAGGAAAATGAGTCACTAGTGCTGCTCTCATGGTTCAGCCTCCCAGACAGTAGTGACTCTGAAAGCTTCCCAGATGGTGTGACAAACCAGGTGTTACCTGCAGCCTATCATTAGTTTGTGGTCATGTGATACGGTCAACCCTAGTGCTGGTGTTTGGTGTTAGGACTGTGGCATCTAATGAGGTGAGGAGTAACACTAGCCAAAAAAAGGATAAAGAGGTGTAATGTCAGCCCATCATGCATACACAAAAACTGACAATTATTACAAGTACAATTATGGCCTTTCCTTAAACATTCTGCTTCTTTACCTATACTGAACCATATAGACACATTTAAATCTGAGCTCAACTTCACTTGGTGCTAAAAAAATAAAAACATTTTGGGCCAAATTCAAAGCAGCACTTCAAAAAAAGTTTCTGTTGACGCATTAAAACACAAACAAAATACAAATGAGATCCCAACCAATACAGGATTTAAAGGCCTATACTTATGTTCTCACATTGGATACTAGAATCATACATAATCTCACTGTTTTATAACAATGTTTAAACTGTTTTTCTGTTTACTGTTTTACTTTTCTCTGTGCTGTTCTCGCTGATTTGCTGCGCGGATCACATATTTTTGTAGACGGCATCACCCTGCAAAACAGTGTCAGGGAGTACTTATTTTTGTCTTTATTTATGGGGAGGCAAGCCCTGACAATGATATGTACCAAGCAGGATTTTTTACTCTCTAGCGGTCCAACTGCGTTATGAAAACACTGTTTCTTAATTATCTCTTTAAAATATTCTTTGGCATTTCTGTACTGACTTGTTACATACTGGACACGTGTGCCAGTACTGATGTATCAGTGACAGGCTAACATCAGCAGATATATCAGCACGGCTGATTAATCAGTTTAGCTCTACGTCAACCTATATCTGTTGGACTTACAAATTGCATTCAGGCAGCTAGTGCTCAGTCCAGGGAAAGCTAGATGATGGTCAAACCCTTGCTGCTTTTATCATTTCATTCCCTTGTAGGCAGTGAGAAGGGATCAAAATGGTTAAAGAGGTAAGAGTTTACACAAGTTGCATGAAACTTTCTACAAAAAGGAGGCTTTCAAATGTTTTAAGCTTCAACACAGCTGACCAAATGTTTAATTAGAGAGATCCTGAAAATACAACTTCATCTACAGATACAACAGTGATCATTTCTGTCACACATCAGTGCCATGCCGGCAAACATTTACCCAACAAATTTCTACTCTTCTTATCACCCTTTCTTTTTAGCATGAAATGGCGTTACGGTTTAGCATTTCTCCATGTACATCTTCAATGAGCCTGCTAGCATGACACTAAAATATTAGAATCAGAATCTGATTCTGATATTTTAGCAGCCTGCTAGCATAACACTAAAATATCTCTGCAACAACACAATACTTGTTAGGATTGTGGTTATCATCACGTAGTAAGAATACGGACACAGAGCACTTTGAACCCAAAGCATTGGTTTTCACCCCCATCCCATTCCAAATGGAAAAATAAATGCTCGTCTCTTCTTCCTTGCCCTGGTATGAAAATAAATGTTTTCTTCAGCGGGGCATCCAAGTTCTTTGCAATGTACATATTCACATGGTCACCTTTGAAAAAATGGTGACAGCCAGTCCTGCCAATGGAGCTATCTGCAACCATCAACTTATTACTTCCTGATCACAGATGGCCAGCTATGAGGCGTCTCGGGATATCCAGCCACTTTCTGTGAGGAAGGTGAGAATGCGCTTCTTGAGGACCTTGTCAAGGTAGCTGGGCAGCCGGCTCTTGGCTGGGATACCTTGCCTTTTCTGTAGGTGATCTTTGATGATGATGGTTTTGACAGTCAGGTAGCGTGCTGGGCTGAGGTTTAGAGAGTTACACAGCACCTTCTCCCTGTCTGACAGTAGCTCAAAGCCTGTCAGATTCTCAATGGCTGCAAACTCACCATCTTTGCCCTCTTCTTTGATCCCGCCTCCAACGCCCAACCCTCCAGAGACACCTCCTCCTCCTCCAGCCCCACCCCCCCCTCCCATCCCAGAGCCGAGCCCACCCCCTCCTCCACTGCCCCGTTTAGAGGTAACTACACTTTTGTTCTCCTTGCGTTTCTCCCGTTTGTGACGTGCTGCTTCATATTCAGCAGACTCTTCCAGGCGAGTGATGCCATTGCGGCGGTAGCGCTGCAGCTCACGGACCTTGGCCCTCAGCACACGCTCTTTATGCATGTTCTCAAAAAAGTCTTCAAATTCTCGATGGGCCATGAACTGGCAGAGCCCCCTCAGCCTAACCCGCTGCTCCTTCTCCTCCTTCATGATCTTTCTTTTGGGTGTACTCGGAACAGGACCTGATCCTGTTCCTGTCGTGGAGCCTGATCCAACCATGCCACCACCAGGTCCTGCGCCACCCACACTACCAGCAGCACCTATGACTCCCAGTGTTCCTGGTTTCTCCTTCTCCTTGTCTTTCTTGTCACGGCCCAGGAATGCAGGCACCAGGTTGTAGTCTCGGGCAATGTTCTTACGTCGCTGCCGTTCTCGGAGCTTACGCACATACATATCCACGTGAGCACGTTTCATTTCAATTTCCACATCCTCATCATCGTAGTTTACAGACAGCCCACTGATAAGCTTCTCTGCGTCCTGGTCATATTCAATCTCGTAGTCGTCACGTAGAGGCATGTAGCCCAGTTGCTGCTGCTCAACCAGGCTGATATCCAGTGGAGGGAGTGGGGTGGTGAGGCTAGGTGACAGAGGCCCTCCGCTGGGGCAGGTGTGGTCGGTCACCCGGTTTGGAATGCTGTCTGGGATGCATGCCTTACCGAGATTTCCATGGATGTACATGGTGACATAGTGTTCCATGACTTCCTGAGGAGTTCGAGATGCTCCAACATGAGCAGCCATGTCCTCCTGAAAGACAACACAAACAGGAAGTTGTTTTTAATGAGCACAGAGATACACAACAGTCCTCCTAGACTAAGATAATTACTGAATTTATCAGCCAAATTTACATATATGTATAATAAATATAAAATAACAGGTTAATCAATACTTATGGTACCTTGGTTGTCACAAAAAAAAAAATCAGTGCATTACCAGATGCAGTGTTAAAAATATAGGTTGGTGTTTTCATGAAGCTTACATTTATCAAAAGTTTAAGAATGTGATATACTGTATGTCATACATTTATTGAAATAATATACAAAAAGATAGGGTTACCACAGGTTACAACTACAACATGACCAATACTCGATTTTCTGGGGCCGATACCGACATAAGAAGGTAAAAAACTGAGGTATCAATTTATCAACCACTATAAACATTTTTGGCACCGATTACGCAAATGCATTAAAGTGAAACTCTCGCCAAAAAGCAACCAAGGCTTTATTTGTGATTGAATATGAGTCCAACCTTCGTGTAAATGCATAATTACGACGAAAGAGTCACTTATGAGATTTACCATAGTTTCGTTTTCGGGCAAGCTAATTTTCAATGGAGTGCAGGGGCACTCTTATGCTAGCATCAAAATCGCTATTTTTAAAACACTAAGAGGGCTCGACACAACATGAAACTTTGCTCATAGTATCACCAGGGTCTCTACACATGAACACAAGCATTGAAAACATTGTTTGTGTACGCAGAATTTACTAAAAAGAAGGTTTTTGAACTACTCACCGTAGGAGCTGGATCTCCGGCGCACCGCCGTCATGGCAGACATAAAGTGTCGATCCCCGAGTGCGACCTGACAGGAACGCTTTAGGAGCAGTCCACCATTACTCTCCTTCCTGTTAGGTCGCACTCAGGACGACACTTTTTGTCTGACATGACGGCAATGCGCCGGAGATCCAGCTCCTACGGTGAGTAGTTCAAAAACCTACTGGCCAATATGAAGAGGTTTTGGTTTAAAGAACACCATGTGAAAAACAATGCTTGGGTTGACTGATTGAAGAGTGTTGTTAAACTGTTAAATATCTTGCCTCTCCTACATATTTTAGTGGGTCTCAAGTGTTAGACAACCACATTTGAAAAACGTGTCAATCGGCCGATATGTCTGTATTAGAATTTTTACTCCCTAATATCGGTTGGACGCTACCCAAAACAAGCATCTTCATAATGGCCAACATATATGCTGATACCACTGTATCTGTGAAAGACCAAGATCAGCTGGATGACATCATCGGTCAGGCTGTAGTTACGACTTCCTATCTGAAAACTGGCTGTTTAGCATATTGAATGGTGTAGCAGGAGTCCTAAAACCCAGATATCAGTTTATACATCCAGTTCACTTGAGTTTTTTTTAATCGGTTTTCAGTCAAATGCCTGAAATGAGGTCTGTGGTTCAGTTTTGCTCTACGACATAAAATACATCAGTAAATGTCCCAAAATGGAATTATAAAGCGCTTACTTGTCTTAAAAATGGCGGTTGCTAACAAGCAGTTAAATGAGACTTCAGCAGTTGTCGGGGACATTAAACATCATCATGCCAAACACCGATGTAACCGCTGTTACAAACTATTCTAACTCTATATTTACAACTTGTAGACTGATCAATGTATAGAAAACATGAATAGTAGCCTAATTGTGTCATAAGTCACTTAGTGGTGTTGTTTAAGGCCTGTGACGCAATGTAGTGTTAACATAACCTTTTTATTCCTGGTGATTTCATTTACTCATTGTCTAAGTATCATAAACATTTGCGTTTGCCAAAGATCTCATTTTCGGTCCAAGTCAAAAATCCCACAGGCTTTTTTGTTGAAGAAACCAGGCAATTCTTACTTCCAAGTTGGCCTACATAAATGTCAGCCATGCATCAGTCAATATTGTATTACAGCTGCAATATATGAATAAAAAAGTCATATTGTGACTATTTTGACAGACATTGCCATACATTTTCCCTGAAAAAACTATTAAAACTATAATGATGTAACATTTGTTGGAGTCTGTATTAAACCAACATGTTTACTTACACAAGAACAAGATTTGTAGCACAGGGTACTTCTGCAGCACCACTGAAGTACTCCATTAATATGTTATTTTCTCACATTTAACCCTTATCAGAAAAGTTGCACCTTCTGCGATTTGGATAATATTTCGTTTGTCTAATTGAACAGCCCTACACTACTCATATTTAACATGTGGTATAAGTTCAAGTTTGTTGATTACCTGCATAGAAAATGTTGATTTATTACATGTCTGTGATTGTGTTCTGTGTGTTCCTCCTGGAGTGTCTGTAGATGATGTGAACTGACCTCTGTAACCACGCATTTTCCCACTTACTATAAAGATGCTATGCACTTTTATAATTCACAATATAAAAATAAAAACATACACTCCAGTCAAATTCCGGTCAAATAGCCTACCTAATCTGAATTTATTGAGCTTAATATGATAAATGATATGCAGGATATATTAGAATGATATCAAAGCATGTCAATTTATAATAGGCTGTATCAAATAAAATGAGTGCCGTCAATTGACTCACGTGCGTAACTTCTAAAATAAATATTGCACAATGCGCTCTTTTAACATGACCATAAAGAAACTGAAGGCCTGTTCTCAGATAAGACAATTTGCAAACAAAAAACACTTCTGCACTGGCTCATACCATTTGCTGCCAACTTGAAATAAAAAAAAAAATTCCGTTCACTATATGCTTTTGAAATATATATGCAATAAAAACTCTAAATAAACAAAATCCCTTGACATGTTTCAGGCTTTTTTTGTTTTTTTACTTTTTACGCATTTTCGCTGTACATACATATACATATATATACACACATATATATATACACATATATATACATATATACACACATATATATACACACATATATATATACACATATATATACACGCATATATATACACACATATATACACACATATATATACATACATATATATACATACATATACATACATATATATACACATACATATATATATACACATATATACACATATATACACACATATACACATATATATATACATATATACATATATATACATATATACACACACACATATATACACATATATATATATATACATATATACACACACACATATATACACATATATATATACATATATACACATATATATATACACATATATATATACACATATATATATATACATATATATACATATATATATACACATATATATACACATATATATATGTATATATATATATACATATATATACACACACATATATGTATATATATATATACATATATATA
>CAEMYA010001159.1:462327-491405 GCA_903131615.1 Diplodus sargus
ACACACACATATACATATACATATACACACACATATACACATACATATACACACATGTACATATATATATACATATATATACACACATGTACACATATATACATATATATACACATGTACACACATATACATATATATACATATATATACACATGTACACACATATACATCAGGGATGGCAATTAACTTTTTCGTCCACCTGCCACTGTGGCTGGTAAATTCTAAAATCTACCAGCCACTCAACATTTTTACCAGCCACTTTAATATTAAAGCGTTGATGTGTACAGTACAATGCCGTGAAACATATTTTTCTTGTACATGACATGCACATAGTATTTCCCAATCAGTACTTGTTACCAGAGTTGATTATTCAGTAATTATGTGATAGCAATGAAAGATTACAGGGGTGAAACTATCCAAGGGTCATCTACTAAGCCGTGAATTAATAGGAAATGAAGTCTGAATAGACAAAGTGGTTCAAAATGAAGGTTAGATGGTTAGAAATCTATATCAGTATTTCCCTGCAACTTATTTCATATGTTCGACTGCACTGGACCCACACAAAGGAAGTGGAAATTGCATCATTAGGTGATTAGAAGGTAGTAATATATAGCAATATCTGTAAGACTGTAGAATTTACTGTACTTCATTATTCCCTATGTTCAACCGTTACGATGTAACGCCACATTTTAATTTACTTCCGTTCCTGTAAACTCCGACAAAAAAGCAGCCAGCTCAGCTGACCGGAGCACAGAGTAATAATCAGTAGCAGTGAAGAGTCCCGGTGAGGGTTTGCTGGCAGAACGGCCAAGACGGTCATTTTGGCCGTTTTCAAATATGTGCAATAAATCTGTCTGTATTTTAATTTAGAATAGTTTTTATATAAATTACACAAAAGACAAAGACAATATGAAATGTTTTACCTATTTTGGCCATAAGCGGTCATATTGACCGCACATCATTTCGCGGGTTTCATTGTTACATTGTTTGTGCTTCTTTACGAATGTACTTGTTTGTTATATAGTTGTATTATATCGCCTGGTTGGCCCACACAGTCTCACTCCCGACGCACGGGACTTCCCCCTCCGTGAAACAGCGAGCGGAGCTGTTCGGTGCTGAAGTGACGCGACTCTGACTGTACCAGGGAAGTCCAAGGAATAATGTCTGCATCCTGAGCACCTGCACACAGGTGTGGGCAGCTTTAGTGGGGCGAAGGCAAAACCAGAGTCTGTGATATACAACAACACCGTGTACGGCGTGGACGTCCCGGACCAGATGCGAGGGCGTACTCCGTCAGAGGCTGTACGGAAGATGGCCAGTGGCGGTCTTCTGTAACATCTTCGACCTGGCTGGAATCAATGCCTGCATCTTATTCAAGGAGCAGCAGGAGAGCCTGGAGGAAAGTCCTGCAGCAGCTGTCAGAGGAGCTGAGGGCAGAATACATGCAGGGGAAAGCGGCCGCGACAGTCGGCACAAGGTGGCAGCAGCGGAACCAACCACCGCAGCAGCAGCAGACACGGAGACGGAGGCAGTGCCGGTCCGAAAGAGCTGTAAACGGAACCAAACACCGGACAGTTGACACGCCACAAGCCCGTGTGTGGTAACTGTGCGAGGAGAGCGGAGGAAATCTGTGTAGACTGTGACCAGTGATCGGAATGAACCCGCCACAGTGGCTGGTAAACTAATTGAATTCACCCGCCAGCACGCAAATTCACCCGCATTTGGCGGGTGGCGGGTGCTAATTTCCATCCCTGATATACATATATATACACATATATACACATGTACACACATACATATATATACACATGTACACACATATACATATACACATGTACACACATATACATATATATACATATATATACACATATATACACATACATATATATACACATGTACACACACACATATATATATATATATACACATACATACATACATACATACACATATATATACACATACATACATACATATACATATATATACACATACACACATACATACATACATACATACATATACATATATATACACATACACATATATACACATATACACATACATACACATATATACACATACATACATGCATACACATATATTTACACATACATACATACATACATATATATACACATATATTTACACATACATACATACATATATATACACATACATACATACTTACATACATACATGTATACACATACATACATACATACATACATACGTATGTATATATATATATATATATATATATATATATATCTTCCATATTCCATATTCCAATAGTATTTAGGCTCAGTCGTCCAACTTTCCCGGCAGTACGAAGAGAAGATGGATTGTGTTAAAGGTCAGTAACTTTACCCTAACATTATTGCTCCTAACGCTAGCTACTTCCGTCGTGACATTTACTACGCACTTCAAACAAACCTACTGTTATGGTAAGTGGTGTATTGTGGAGTTAAATAAAGTTACTTAAAAAAGCTACTTACCCAATTTCCAAATCCATATTGCTCGATAGCATCGAGTAGCGACTGCTCTTCCCTGCTGGTCCATCCTCCCTCTGCCTCGGGACCCCAGAGAGAGAACCGACCGCCGTCGACCTGCTGGTAGCCGTGCCATCTACGGTGATTACCAATTTCTGCGCCCGCCGAGAAGCACTCTGGACACAGCTCGATATCGGGGCAGTCGGTGCAGCGAAGCCGCAAGTTCGTAACATCTGCAAGACAGTTCACGCAGTACTTCTTCCCCAGGTCGGCCATGTTGCCTGGCTCCTGCTTCTTGTTGTTGGAGGCAGATCTTCGCGCCTGCGCACCACCAGCCTCGCCGCGCGACCTACTCACATCCTGCTTGTTAATATTAATGAGGAAGGGTCAGGCCGCCTCTGATTGGCTCCCGACCCCAGTTTCCAGGACAACTGAAACAAAACGAATAGTTTGACCGACTAACTAAGGGCAAGGATCCTGTATCTGCAGACAGATTGAAATACTTTTGGTAGTTGTTTTTTTCTCTATTCAAAAATGGAGGGAGAGCCAGAAAATGAAGAAAATGAGGTGAAGAATGAGACGGAGAGGGGAGTTTCAGCAGATTCAGCAGACATTCCTCCTCTAACTGTTAATGGACCTGAAAGTGTCCCGACTGAAATATTTGCATCAGACCCCAATGAAGAAAATAATGGAAGTATGAAAGCTACTGAAGAGGCCACCTCTGGGCCAGAAGAGAACAGTGGAAACGAGCTCCCCAGTATGGACAACATCACAAATGAAGACTTGACTTTGAAGATAAAGGAAGACAATAATCAGCTAATGTCCCATGAAGAGAGTGTCATTTTTGAGATCAACAGCAGTGATGATGATGAACATCACAGACTGTACCTTGACACCCCGGAGAGAGAGAACATCAGTCCTTCAGAGGTGGAGGAAGACAAGGCAGAATATAAGGAACCCACCGCTGCTCCTGCAGACGATAAGGACATCAACTATGGAGAATACATGCAGCTCCTCCAGGAGCTGTGTGAGGAGAGAGACAAAGTCAGCCAACACAGCAGCCAGCTACAGACGAAGCTGGCAGAGTACTTCTGCAAGAAGACTGGGGACGGCACCCAACTGGAGAGGGAGCTACCTGTGTCAGAGCAGCAACATGAGTATGAGAAGCACATAAACACCCTGACTGAGCTGAAGAAGCAGCTCACCACTGACTCAGATACAGCTGAACAACAGGCAGAGGAGCTGAGCTTAAAGACCCAAGAGAAGCTGGACAAGGTTGGTCTTATTGTTCATGTTTGTGCAAAGTAAAAAGAAACAAAAAACAACATTTAGTTAAATGTACTACAAGAAACTGTTAAGTGGTTGACATGAAAATAAATTAAGCCATCAGAGTCTCACAGCCTGAGGAAAGCAGTTGCTCCACAGTCTAGCGTGACAGCACAAAAACAAAGTGGGCCACCAGAATCAACAGTTCCCTGTAGTAACTTTAAATATGATCATGAAATATCACAAAACAAGCTGAAATAGAATAAAATTAAGACATAACAGTACTGGAATTGGAGGAACATTAATTCAAGGGTTATTTAAAGTGCAGTGTTATGTATATAAATGTCTGAATTCCACACTCTATACTAATTACAAATTGGTTGTGTAACCTTTGTTGTGTAATAAGTTCACACCGGCACAGCAGCTAAATTAAAGTAGCTACAAGGAACATTCATCTTGTCTTGATTCTGGCCATCCCTGTGGACAGAAGTGATCTCCTCCTGTGGTAAAGATCTTGATCTGGCTGGTGTAATATGTGGTTTATTTTTTGTACTTTTTTGTGTTTGAAACACAACTATTTGCAGGATGCATGGTGATGAGGTAACTTTTCTATTTTTATTACAGTATGTAAGATTAAAACCTGTATTTGACATTGGTTAAACTAAATATACTTTGTTTTACCAGACTACAGAGCTTCACTCCTATGGCTGTAGACTCATCCTCAGCACTCTGCCATAACAAAATAATATCAGTTTTATGATTTGTCCAACCTGGATATGTCGGAGTCCAGGCTAGTGACAGGCATTGAGAATATTATAATAACAATGCAGAAATAGCCAATCTTCTCAATGAAGGTTTGCTTTCATAGGTCATATAGAGGCATCAATGTTGAGACTGTTTCATTGCTCCTCGTGTCTTATTGTTCCTTGCATTATGTTTAGAATACTCAAAAAAGTATCTATCCATACTGAAAAGCCTTTTCCTCCCAGTGCTATAATTCCAAATCATTTGCAGATGGTGGTGAGACATGAGCTGCAGAAATATGTCAAAAAGTGGTATCCTACATGAGCACACAACTTTATGCCCAAGTAAAAACACTTTTGGTTAGTTAAAATAATTATATCCTTGTCTTGCTTTTCTTACTGCTTTAAAGTTTGTGTGACATATTTGGTTAAAGCTGATGTCTAGGGTTGCAACTTGCAACAGAATGAGATTTTCACTATACAATTCATGGGATAAAATATTCAGATTTTGCAGTATACATTATCATTTACATCAACTCTCAACAAAATGAAAACAGAAGAGTTTTTGTTGAACAAACACATTATCATTATTTCCCAAAACATTGTTCTGAAAGACAGAATTATGATAAAAACTTGTATAAAAATCTTTTTCAGGGTACAATAACCATCAATTTCCATATGATGCTATAACTTGAAACTGGTATATCGCTGCAACCCTTGTGATGACCAAAACATTTCTTTTTAATAATTAGATTTCTGCAACAACTCAGTCTAAATCTCATTACAATACTGGGGTTGTTTGTGTGTACTGCCAGCACCTCCGCTCAAATTTGATGCAACCACACCTACATAGTCCTGATGGTTTTTAAAATCTAAAAATGTTATAAACAAGGATATGTTTTTTATGAGAAATACTTTAAAACCAATATTTAATGGTTTTCTATCTCTTCAGAAGGATTACAAGGGGTCTACACATTCTGCTACACAGTGAGCTAGGTGGATGTGAGATGCATACAGAACCATGTAGACACTGCTCTCAGCACTATGCAAACAGAAGAATGCTTCAAGAGCAAACAATTTGCAATACAACATGGAAGTCTGCCAAAGAAAATTGAAACTTTAAGCTGTGTGTTAACCCAGTATACCCCGATTGAAACATTTAGCCCTGATAGACATGGGTCCTTGCACCTATCTTCATATAACTTTACATGTGACAACTTGTTGCCCAATAATCATTTTTGTCCTCAGGTGGAAAATGAATGGAAAGCCTTTGTGGCACTGAAGCAGGATGTATCTGTCACACTGCTAAGCCGAGGCCTTGGTAAACAAGCTGCTCAGACCAAAGTGGAGTCAGCCCTGGTGGCAGAGCAGCTTCACCAGGACGAACTGATCAAGCTACGTCACAAGCACCTCAAGCTAAAGATCAGGATTCACAGGCTGGAGGCAGAGCTCCGTGACAGGGAAGAACACGCCAGGGACCCACTACATCTCCAATTTGAGAAGCTGCAGGCTGAGAGGCTGGAGCTTGAAAAACAAGCCGAAAAGCAAAACGAGGAAGTGTTCAAGATGGAGAAAAAGATAAGCAGCAGCTTGGAGGTAAATTGAAGTATCCACGGGTACAGACTACGTCAAAGAAATTGTAGCATTTCAAAATATGTTGTTTTTTTCTGCTCTACCAGCTTCTGTCAAACATAAAGGAGAAGCTGCTTTGGAGCCAGATGGAGGTCCAGGCCAAGCAAGAGCAGCTAGCTGAGGTGCAGGCTATGGTAGCAAGGAAGAGGAACCTCCTGACCAAGACAAAACAGGCACGCAACGGCCTGCAGAGATACAACCTAAAGCTGAAGGAGTGTCGTGGATTGCTAGGGAACAGGCTCTTGCTGCGGGACTTTGAGGAGACTGTGGACAACTCCGACCAAATTGAGGAGCAACTGGAGAATCTGAAGGGCCAGCAGGCTGAGATTCTATTCAGCTGTGGCAGATGGAAGAAGAAGCTGGACACAGCCTCATAAGTGAATACAAAAAAATTATTCAAAAGACAAAGGCCATCGGGAATAAAAATGAGCATCAGGTCTTACACTTTGTGATTTTATCCGGTGTGTCATCATAGCCACCAATTTCTGTGTTTAGGGCACTTTACAAGATTGTAACCTAATCAGGAGGATCACAAAGCATGGTCAGTGTTCCACATGTCTGCTGAAATGTCTCTTGGACAAGCTACAGCAGGAGCATGATCACCTGCTATGACGCAGCAACTTCTCGAAAGATGAACAGTGGGGTCAAAAAGACTGGGACCACCTTGAAAATCAGAAAGCTTGAGGCTTCAGAAAGCAAATGATAATAATAATAATAATAATAATAATAATCATTATATACTTTATTTATAAAACACCCTTAAAAAACAGAGTTTACAAAGTGATTTGACAAACAAGCAAAAGCAACACCATAGTCCAGAATAAACACTCAACAGACAAGCCAAACACAAGGAAGTCTAGTCTAAGATGAGTTAAAACAAGAAGACAGAACAGAAAAAACAAAACAAAAAGGCAATATGAGTCATGACAGGTAAAAGTCCTAAAAGCCATAAAATAGGCAAAATCCCAGAAAAAGAAAGAGAGAGGAAATTAACACAAAACTAGAGATAAAATAATTTAAAATCAATAACGGACGATGAGAAGATGACATCACATCAGAGGAATTAAGAACAGATAAAAAGAGTAAAAGCAGTACGAAAATTCTTTTGATAACTTTTCATCATACACATCTGGAGATTCTAAGTGCAAAGTTTCAGGCAGATGGCGCTTAAATTGTAGGAGGAGTTCGAAAAAGTAGGTTTTGCATGAGTGGCGATTTAGCGAACGAAATGTGCAGCAGAAGTGGGCGTGTCCTATGTCAGAAAACCCAGCTCTATTCAGGGAACATATGGATATAAGGTTTGCAAATGTGTTATCTAAAATGTGGAAGTTACAGGCAAAAACGCCACCTAGTGGAGTACATGTGCAATTTTTGGTATGGAAGAACTGTGTCCTATTCTATATGTACCATATAAATTTCAAAGCTCTCAGAATAATAGTTTGGCTGAAATTAATGTTTGTTGTTTATCTTGTAATAAGCCATGCCCACATTGACCAGTCATGACCACCTTCAAGATATGATCTCAGGATTGGCTCTACATCATACCGACCAAATTTCATAAAAATCGGTGTAGCCGTTCAAGAGATATAAACTTCCCATATTGTTAGCGCCCCCTAGTGGGCAAAATTCGCCAAATTCGGCTCATCCCTTCCCAGTCTCATGGCAACCAAGGATCTCAAATTTTGTGTTAATAGCATTTAGTTTGACCGAGATATCAAACAGTTTACATTTCTATAGCTAGGTCCAGAAATGTGTTTGTCAATAATTAGCACATTTTTTGACCGAGCAAAATTCTTTTGATAACTTTAGATCAGGTCCAGCTGAAGAGTGTACGTGCCAAGTTTCACGCAAATTGGACAAAATCCCAAGGAGGAGTTCTAAAAAGTAGGTTTTCCAGCTTTTGCGATTTTGCGAAAAAACTTTCAAGGTGTAAGTGGGCATTGCAAAGTGATTCAGCTCCATTCGGGGAATCTGGGGATACAAGGTTTTTGAATGTGCGACATACGGTGTGGGAGTTATAGGCAAAAATGCGTTGGCCTAGGTTATAGCTAGGGATGGGAATCGAGAACCGGTGCCCAGTGTATGGATTCCTCGGAATCATTAGCATGTCTGCTTAACGAATCCGCTTATCGGTTCCGCTCGGTGCAAATGCGTGATGACGTGACACACGTGCTGCGTTGTTTTGGTTCAGAGTGCAGCAAACATGGGGACGCGGCAGAAACACTCTAAAGTTTGGTTACATTTCTCGCGAAAAGACAACAAGACTGTCACTTGCAACACTTTTAAAACTTTAATTTCATCAAAGCGGGGAACTACCTCCAATATGCATAAACATTTGGCCACACAGCATGCAATTCATTTGCAGGACTGTCGCGTGTTTGATACACTACTTAGCGACGCAAGTCAGTCAAGCAGCAGCGGATTTAACCGGACGCCATCTGTTAATGAAGGTAACTATAAACTCTCCAGGCAGGCCCTGTCTTCTTAGTTAATGTGAGCGCCATTTCATTGTGTAGACGTTTACTTTACGAATAATCTCTATTGTTATTGTCCATCAAATTTAGATGATGATGACGGCCAGAGTCTGGCTGGCTCAGAGGCTGGCTCTCACACTAGCTCAGAGGCTGCAGCAAGTTGCTCTCGTGCACCTCCAGCTTACCCGTTCAAAGAGGCAGGGAAGAATAAAATGACCGAGGACGAAGACAAACGAATGTCACCGAGCAGTGACTAAGTTTGTGGTGAAGTGTTTGCACCCGTTTGCCACAGTGGATGCCTCTGAATTTTGGTAGGTTAATGCTGTTATTGCTGTAGTTTGTCCAGCATGTCTTTTCAAATGAAAATAACAAATGCCAAAGTTGCTTGTTTTTATGTCAGTATAGTTCTGTTTCATTCATTCTTAGTCCTACAATATAGTTTCTGTAGGGAGATGGTAAAGACTCTCAACCCAAATACAATGCCCCAAAAAGAGACAGTTTAACAAATCATCTGATTCCTGCCTGGTATGGGGTTGAAAAGAGCAATCTGATCACAGACCTGAAACATGTCACGAACGCAGCCATCACAGCAGATGGTTGGACTAGTTTCAGCCAAGACCACTACCTCAACGTAACATTGCACTTTGTCAGGGAAGAGTAAAGAAATAGTCCTCAAAACCCAAGCAGTGTACAAAGCTCAAACAGGGACAGCTGTGGCTGCGGAGATTGAGGGGATCTTGGAGGAGTTTGGAGTGAAAGAGAAGGTGGTGGCAGCAACTGTGGATAACGCGGCAAACATGGATGTAGCTGTGAAAACGCTTAACATCATCAAGTTTCCATGTTTTGCGCACACGCTTAACCTTGGAGCTCAGAAGCTGTACAACTGCAATACAATTTCCAACTGGGCAGCAAGGATTCGTTCTGTGATCGTATGGATGAAGAGATCCCACATGGCTAAAGTAGTCCTCAAGGAAAAGCAAAAACTCCTCAGTAAGTAATAGACCTACTGTTTAAATAATTTAATTGCAAGCTAACCACATACACATTGTAACATATGAACAGATTAGGATCAATTTCAAAATGATAAAGTAATATATAATAGTAATATATTGTTTAGTGTAATCTCATAATCTTGTGTGTGTGTGTGCCTGCAGAGCTGCCCCAGCACATGCTCCTTTTAGATGTGAGGACGAGATGGAACTCTCTGTATCTGATGATGGAGAGATTTTGTGAACAGTTTCCTGCGATCCAAGCTGCAGCTATAGACCAACGGCTTAGAAAGCCCATGGAGAAAGAGAAGTAATTACTAAATAAAAAAATAAAATGACTTATATAAAACTTGGTTGACTATAGCCATTTAAAGGGTTGTTTGTTGTTAATGCAAAATATATTTTTTGTTTTGCAGACTGGCCAGAATGGGCAATGAAGACCTGAGGAAAGCAGAGGAGTTCGTGCTGCTGATGAGGATGCATTACACATCCACACTTGCTGTCTCCAGCGAGAAAAATCCAACCTGTGGCCAGATATTGCCCATCCTTCAGAAATTGCGCGAACATTACACAGTGCAGGCAGACGACTCTACTTTTGTCAGGAGCGTCAAGGAGAACATCTGGAATGATCTTTCCAAACGTTACCAGGTACAGTCACTTG
The DNA here is from genome assembly GCA_903131615.1 of Diplodus sargus. Classification (NCBI taxonomy): domain Eukaryota; kingdom Metazoa; phylum Chordata; class Actinopteri; order Spariformes; family Sparidae; genus Diplodus; species Diplodus sargus. The sequence continues at coordinate 472,588 of CAEMYA010001159.1, forward strand.
TAATGATGAATTACTATATGACAATTAATCATATACACTAATGGTTATTTACTGTCAGTCACATTTTCTCCTAAATTTGTGTTGTTTGTCCTTCATTTTAAACTTAAGGATGATGATATCCAGGCATTCCTCGAGGAAGCCACTGTGTTAGATCCCAGATTTAAATATAAAATGGACAGGGATGACATCTGGGACAGGGTCAGGGCATCAGCAGTGGCAGCAAACACAGAGGCAGTTGAGAAGGTGTTTGAATTTGACAACGCCTTTAGCAAATTTCTGTTGTGAGACTTCTTCTTCTTGCTCTGTGGTTCTTACTCTGTACATTTCTTCTCAAGTTGTCAGATCCAAGAGAGACACAGGGGCAGGCAGAAGAAGAGGATAAAGAAGAAAAAGAAGAAGAGGAGGAGGACTACGTAAGTTTATTGTGTTCTCCACTGCTGGAGACACCCTATGTCCAGAAAGATCTCATATCCTTCCTGAGAGGGCAAACATGATAATTTTTCTGCGCAAAAATGGTTAATTTGCCAAAGTTGTAGTTGTAGTGGTCTTATCTTTACATAAGGCTTTGTTGTATTTTTTATGTCAGAATTTTGTTTCAAGTTGAATGCAGATGAGCACTGTTAATATTCCAAAAGGCACAAGCTCTTCCTTGACTGTTTTCAGTGTGTGTTTTTAGTTTTTATGGCACATAATGGCAGTTGGGCTTAAAAAGTCAAACATTTATTTATTTCGTCTGGACCAATTAATGTGAAAATCCGATATTAAAGAGAGTCAATACAAACAAAGAAAGTTGTACTTATTCCCTCACCCAATGAAAGTCAATAAGAGAATCGATAAGGAATCGGATCGATAAGCAATATCGATAATGGAATCGTAATCGTTAAATTCTTATCAATTCCCATCCCTAGTTATAGCGCCCCCTGCAGGCGGATTTATGTAGGTTTTTGTGTCTGAGGTGCGTGCAGGTGTGTGGACCAACCTTCGAAATTGCACCGCCCTCCTTTGCACGGTTTAGCCTGCAGCACCACTTTTAGCGGGAGAAAAAAAATCCTTACAATTACAATAGGGAAAAAAAATCCTTACAATTACACCTCTGGTCCTAGGAAACGCATCTGCTTGCATACGCGTTCCCTCGGCCCCTCGAGCTTGGCCCCCTAATAGTCTAGCAGCAAGTCCTCAAAAAAGGCTTTAGTTTTTGAGTTAACCATACCCGAGGTAGAACAAACCACAACTGTGTTCTTTTAAAGGAGTCATCACCTGTTTTTTTACGTATCCAGTCCCCCTTGGATCGCTTTGGATCAATTCTTAAAACTTATTAGAACTTTTTTTTTTTTTAAATCAAACATAGAGCCTGTTCTGACACTTTTTCATACCGCGACTTTCTCACGCGAGATTATGCACGAGGTTTTGACTGGTCCGGATTTGCATTGTATTAATATGTAATGAGGCGCACATTGATTGGCCGCAGGAATGACAGAGCCGGAATGGGGGCTAGCCTGCATGCACGCAGACTCCAAAACATAAACAGCCCCCTGTCATGGCGCACACACTAAATGACGAACCTTACGGAATTCAGGCATTTATGTACGAGCCGGAGTTGGAACCCGAACGGGAGAGTGAACGGGCAGAGACGGTGGAAGAGACACGTTTACAGCAGGATGTCTCTGAATGGTAAATTCAGGTACATTTTTTTTCCTTCTTACTTTTCACACTCGTGTTTTACATGTGAGACCTGAGTTTTAATGCTGGTGGTCACAATGTATGGCGTGAAAATGACAGAGAAATAAGCAGATTCGGCATGCTCACTCAGAAAGTCTGGCTAAGGACGGCTGTGAGCCGATGCTTATGCGAGCTTATGCAAGTAGCCTCCTGTGGCAACGTCACCACAGGAGCAGAGTCAAAATCTCGTGCTTTAGGAATGCGCACCCTTGTGCGCTATTCCTGTTCGGAAAAAGAGCCAAAGCGAAAAAACTGATCAACTTTCTAATTTCAGCTTTTCAGGCAAGGTTCAGCTGAGGTCCAACACCAATATGCATGTTTTAACAAGAGAAATTGCGATTTCCGGGAGATGACTCCTTTAAATCTTCAGGGTCTCCTATTCATGAAATGGGATGTTGTGAACTTTTATTTTGGGGCACTATTTGTTTTGGGGGGTATTATTTAGAACTACCCCAATATCTGTAAAAAAGACAAATTAGGCCAGTCAGCATAATGGAAAGATGACAAAAAAGCCCATCACTTGAGAATGCTCACTCTTTTCCTATTAATATTTGCTGAGCCAGGTCTCTGTCTCTATATCACCAGTCAGTCAGAAACTAATCCACTTTAAAAAAATCCTGAAAAATGAACCTGAAAACATAGCTGTAATTTAGGTGGAAATTGCATTTTTGTGGTAATAGGAAAGGGGGACTCCCCCGCCAAATTAGGTCATTCCGAGTGAGTGATGGGTGTTATAGTAGCTATAAGTTAAGAATGGTCACTCTAATGATCATCATACTTGGAGAAGAAAAAAAAATGGTGATTGTACTACATGACCATGAGAATGTGTGTAACATCATAAAGTCAAGTTAATCTAAAATTACAAGCCGCTAACACAATAGAGACACAAGCTTAAATAAAACGATTTTATTGAAACAATAACACATTTAAATCAGTATCTTCAATGTAAATCAAAGCTTAAGATTGGAAAAGTATAATGAAAAAGTCTAAATGTGTAATAATAACAGTAAAAATAATTCATTTGATATTTATAGTGCCATTCACAATGCTTTTACTTAATTTCATAGGCACAACAAAGAACAGGTGAACAGTCAAACAGTTGAGAGAATTGCTGTCTGGTACATTGCTCTTTGTACATGTTGTTCAAATGCATCCTCTGTTGGCGGCAGATTTGCAGAGGCTGCATCTGTAGTTGATGCATGTATGAATCAGTTCATCCAAGGTAGTGCACATCCGTCCATTTCCTTTTTTCTTTTTCCATAAAGCAGGAGTGCATATTCTCTTGCTACTGGCAAAGAGGCTTCCAAGCATGGAGAGAGTCCAAAATGGGCCAGATTTTTGAGCTCACTGAGATGTGTCTTGAGCTTGGTAAATGCTGTATTCTTTCCTATCCTGTATAAACTGCTTGTTGTGTCGCAGCCAGTGAGTGCGTGACATGCTGGAAGACAGCTTGACATGTCTTTTCCAAGTTTTTGAGATATGGTGTTGATGGGGACATATCTCTCTCTCATTCCATGGCCTGCATGCATGTACACTATGGACGACCCAAACATTCCTTTGCTTGCATAGTAAATCAGCAGTACTTCCACATCTGTGTCACCACACCTAACAATGATGCGAGAATATGATTCAACAACAACATTCTTGTGTCAACCTCCTCCTGATCACTGTACAGTGATGTCAAAATGCTGACACCTGCTTTGCAAACACTCTTCACCTCCTCACCTTTCTTTAATCCACCTGCCAAGATGATGGAGTCATCAGAGTGCATTCTCTGTGAGGCTGCAGTGATGATGTAGTTGCTCACAAATATGCACAGCACAGTCTTGTTTCCACTACTTCTCAAGTAATTCCTGTAGTTTGGAACCTTAGTATTCCCAGTTATAACATGTGTAGGTCTGCCATCAGTTGCACCTCTCCGTTGCCTCTCCATGTCTTTGATTAACTGTGGGTTGTCATACCTGTCAAATACCATGACCACACATTTTATTTCTTGTTTCCTATTTAGAAGTGACAATATCTTCTTCAGAATGCATTCTGCTAGGTCACTGAAAGTCTCAAAGGCTGAATCGTGGAGACTTTGTAGCATAGCCATGCCATCAATGATGTAAGCAGATTTCTCTGTAATTTCAGGCAGCTCCTGCATCACTTCTACTACGGACTCCAGCTTCTCTGCAAGGTCTGCTTTTGTTCATCATCATAGAAGAGAGATGGTGGGACAGCAGCCAATTCATGAGACATCACACTTTCCAATGACACATCTCTTTGTTTTGAAACAGCCAAGAGCCTCCTGAAGAGTACATCTAAATCCATGTGAAGCTGTTTAGATTTACTGCTTGCAATGCTTGCTTTCATATCTGTAAAGGTTGCCATTTTTGGTCTTTTCTCGGGGTCCCAGAAACTTTTTGGTGTTTCACTCTAGGCATTCATCAATGAAAGCTGCACTTCTCTTTTCCCCATCTTCCAGAAAGCTTGAGAGATACTTTGTCACCTGTTGTGATGCCACTTGTCCACTTACAATATTGATTAGGTCAGCAGGAACTTTGTCCAAATCGAAGGGGTTCTGTCTGTCTTGCATAAACTACATTATCTGTACAATGTCCCTTTCATGCTCTTTGTGGGATTTCAGTGCATGTGCTGCTCCATCACAGAGCTCTGTCATAGCATAACAGTACTCACTGGTAACATGCCTTGTCATGAGCCACCTTTTCAAAGCTCCCTTTTGTAGAGTGAAGCCAACAATACCCCCTTGACTTTTTCCTTCCCTGTTTATGGGTTGTTCAAGAGCTTGATCTGTGGCTACGCAGTTAAAGTTTCTCTCTGCTGAACGTGGCACCACAAACCCTCCATCGTTCATGACTTTGTAGGAATCTGGTTGGCTTTTCTAAAGAGTTTTCATTTCAGCCAGTGGCTGTCCTAGCTTTCATGACGCCCTGGGCGAACCTAACCTCCAGCGCCCCCCTGCCCCCCCCCGAAAAAAATTCAAAATAACTTAAATATATAAAGTAATTGTTGGAAATTTGGCCCAACATACACAGTAACGGCTACAATAAAACATATATACAATCATAAATACAAATAGGTACCAACAATCAAAATAACTTGTATAATAGAATGAAATATAAATAAAAAAGATAATCAAATTTCTAAATTGCACAAATCCTTCATCACACAAGTACAATAACACACGAGTATAACAATTTTACTACACTTTGTACAAGAAACACAAAATTAATACCAACCAACTTCTAGATATATTTTCCCCACTAACCAATGACTTCCTGAAGTATTGATGGTGGCAACTTCTTCCGTCACTGTCGTTTCTAGGGAATACAAAGTCAGATGGTACCTGACTTGGTCCCCTGGAAACCAGTTGTGTCTGAATTCTTACAGTCAGAACTGAAGGCCAGTTAGCAGGTCAGTGGACAGAGGTTCATCCTCAAGAGACAATTCTGCTCCAGGCGTTTCTAATGGAGAGCACAAGGGCATTAGTATACACACATTATTCACAGCGTTTATAGTGCAGAACATCACACATACCCAGTGATAATAACATTATAACTGTCTGCAAAATGCTTTGCAGGGATGCACACACACACACACACACACACACACACTCACAGACATACGTGCACACAAACTCACCTGAGTTTTGCTGGGGAGAAGTAGAGGTAAATGGGTCTTCATTCTCAGGATCAGACAGCATTTGTGGAGACGTGTGTGGCTGCGGAGGTAGATGGCTCCTCATCCCAGCTAGTGGCAGAGGGCTCCACAATATGTAAAAATTCCCCTGAATTCGCATTAAAATACAACATAAATGATCAATGCAGGAATAGCACAATTAGATAAACCTGTTATTAAGCATAATGTATCCAATTTTAAGAATAGGAAACCAATGACAGTGTTTCCTCTAGGATTTTTTTTAAGGAGTGCCCCCCCCCCCCCGTTTCCACCGAAGAAAACATCTTTGTTGCTGGTCTGAGGATGCGTCCATGAAGCTTGTAGCCCACTTTGGTTACTACGGCGACGCTGCCGGGCTCCTTGCCCTCCACTGGGGCATGGGAGAGAGCCTCGTGCTCGTAGGGGTCGAACTTCTGGCTGTCAGGGTTGAGCTTGACCAGGCCATGCTTTGTGAACACCTTCTGGATCTGGACCTCGGTCATCACCAGGCCATCATACAGGTTCTTCAGGTGAGGGTTTTGGTTCGTCACCTCCTCCTTGGGCACGCTCTCTGTGGCCTTCTCCAGGATGTTGGCCACCTCCAGCAGGTCCTTACAGAAGCCCTGGATCCCTGGTGATGGAAGGAAGTTAGAACATTGTTCAGCATGTTTTAAATCTCTGACTTTGCATTATGATTTTCATGCACTTTTATATACACTGTTTGGTTGCTCAGGTTTCGACATGATGACACCTAAAAGCCAGAAAACTGAATCCTATGCAGTGTTTCCTCTAGGATTTTTTTTAAGGAGTGGCGGAGCGCGCCCCCCCCGTTTCCACCAAAGAAAACATTTTTTTTTTTTTTTTTTTTTTACCGCAACATAGGCTACGGCCACTCCTAAATGAATGTAGAGGAAACACTGAATGAATAACACAACCTCCTTGGTTGATGACTAATTATATACAGGACACACTCCAAATGACTCAGAAAGCTACATCACGATGGTGATGTAGTGCTGTCAGTGCAATGTCTTTTGAATTAGCTTACAGAATTGATAGTTCACTTTACTGAGCAGCACAGGACCTAACGTGATGTTTAACAAACATTATGTGAGCTAGTCATGTTGTGTTACATACACATTATTAGGGTGAAAATAATTCGATATGTTTGCTAGTCAGTTGGACTGAAAACGGATGCTGTCGTCGTCTAGTATTATAGCCAGCAGTATAGCAAGAAGCTAACAAACATACGAGTTAGCCTGACTTATACTAATTAACGTCATTTCATCTGATTACATGCATGGTCACACTTATGAAGAGTAGATGACATGGGTCCATACCTACCTCGTCTCTCCTCTTCTTCTTTTCACTTTTTCTAGAACTGGGCACCTGATGGCTGTGTCCTCTTCTTATCCATTTGTTTATCTGATACTCGGGAATCAGCACGTGACCCCTCCCAACACCGTCAACCAAGAGTTAAGACTAAACCAATTCACCTCGTTTTGTAATATATTTCATTATTTAATCAAACCTCCAAAACACATGTGAAACTATGGGCTTTTATTTACAATATTATTATGACCGAAATGTCCTTCATGTGGAAGGACTTCGTAATGTGATTGACTTTATCCTACTAACATAGTTGTGCACTATTAGATGAATCCCCCGCTCCCCCGCCCCAGTAGTGTACTCTTGTGCCAGTAGGTGAGCCTGTCCCCGCCCCGATACCCTTCTCCACAGACTCTGTGTGAGACTCTCAGCAGCAGCAGATGCACCTTGATAAAACAGAGGGCGGCCAGGTGCCCACTCCCCACACGGCGTCATGACATCATTGACTTGACTGTAAATTAGCAATATAAAAACCAGAGGACATGAATGCAAACAAATAAACAAAAATAATATAAATATAATTTTTTTATTCTTTTTGCGGGCGCTCATGCCGCCCTGGGCGGCTGCCCATACTGCCCATATGGAAAACCGCCCCTGATTTTGATTGTTGGTACCTATTTGTATTTATGATTGTATAAATGTTTTATTGTGGCCGTTACTGTGTATGTCGGGCTAAACTTAATGATCTGTGAGGATCTTCAACTGTGGTTGGCCATTGTATGCACATGATCTGAAATCTGTGATCTCTCCTTTTGATAAAGGATTCATGCCTTGCAGGGGAGGATGCCACCTCTGTTGAGGCTCATGTCAAAGTCCTCCAAGAGCATTACAAAAAATTGCATTGCGACAAAAACCTGGTGAAAGACCGCATGATGAAAACCCATGCATGGAGACGTCGAGAGGTAGCGGAAGGAATGTCTACAGAGGAACTTTTGAAGCGATATCCATTCCTGAGAACATCCGCTGGGGCAAGAAGAGCAGTTAATCTGATGTCAGTTTGAAAAAAATGATAGAACTAGAACTGTCACAGACTCATGTTGGCCAATATATTGTTCCCTTAAAAATATCCAGCCAGGGGGCCATAGCTGTGGTGCGTGAATGTGTGTGCTTTAAATAAAATACCTCTTGTTTCTTTTATCTCAGTTGTCCTTTTTCTCTTACCTAAATCTTTTTAGTATTTTTAAGTCCACTTGCTTGATGTCTGTTCTGTGCTTATTGTATGTCTGCTACTGTGACAAGTGAATGTCCCCGATGTTGGATGAATGAAAGTCTATTCTATTCTATTATTATTATTATTATTATTATTATTATTATTATGCTGGCTTACTGTGCGTCCCTTATTAGATCCATTAAAAAAAGTACACTAAAATAAAAATGTTTCTCTGTCATAGAATAATCCTTCAACTCCATACCCAACCATTCAACTGAGAGACCAAGATTGGAAAATTGCCCTCTCCAAACAATGTCAGTGTGTCATCAGTGTTGATGGACTTAAGGTATGTTCTTGCTCTTCAGTGGATGAGGCCTTCATCACAGCTTTCTGCATGTACTTCGTGTTCAACATGACGTATCCTGCATCCCTGAAAAAGACACTCGCCTTTCTCCAAAGGCACATTGCAAACATTGTGGAGAATGGAGACACACCACTGTAACTGTCACTCAAGTAGTTAGCCTACTTTACTGAAAATGCCAGGATTTTATAGTAGTTCAAAATGCACCAAGAGAACCTTTACACTTAAGAAACTGATTAGCCATATTGGACTTGTACATGCCCACAAACCTAATTTCAGGATTACATGTGGAGTAAGTAACTGCCAGTCTACTCATTCCAAGTACCATTCTTTTAGGCGGTATGTTTACCGAAAACACAAGGACATTCCTAATTGCTCTGAGTCTGAAGTAAATGAAGTTTTTGAAGAACTGATTGAACATCCACATGCAGATCTTCATTCCACCCTGCCTGGTATGGACATTTTGCTCAAGAATTTAAGAGACCATTTGTTCAGCTTCTTTGTCAAGTGTACAGAAAAAAAATCATCTGTCCCTCTCAGTTCAACAAGATATTGTTTCTGATGTACATTTTTTATTGCATTTCTTCAAAGAAAACTATGATTCATTCATTTCTTATCATTTGGATAAGAACGGTTTTCAAATTAGTGATTGCCCAGAAACCCAGCAGGTTTTATCTACTTCAGACTTTTTCCAGAGAGCATTTGATTCAATTCGATCTCCTTACATGATAAAACAACACTGCAAATCAAAAATGGACATGACAGAACCGGTTACATTGGAAGAGACATTTCAGGAAAGAAAATGGATCGTTATTCCTATGTTCCAGTCACACAGGTGTAACAGTCGGAGTTATTGAATGTAGCGCCACTTGGTGGCGCCTCCTTTTGTTAAGTGGGTAATGTAACCTGTACCTAGAAGAAGAGTTGTTGTACTTCCGCTCCACCATGCGTAGCAATGCCGCCAACGAAGTGAAGACCACCCTTTTATTTTATTTTATATTGTGATGTATAGGTGTAGGATCCTCGGACTAAGTGTGTCAGAGCATGTATGCATGTGATAACTAGTAACTAGCGACCTGGCTTGGTATGGTCTGTAAGTTACAGTGGAATAAAAGTATCTGCGGAAATCCCACATGTTGCCTGCCGTGTCGTCTGAGCTATCCGGAGCTAGCCGCCATTGCAGCAGACCACAACCTTCCCCTTCACCGATCACGTTACACAGGTATTGAAAAAATATTGCCAGGTGGAAGATATGTGGGAACAGATTGTTTTGGATAACCACAGAAAACGAGATGATGATACTCTGACGGACTACACAGATGGGATGTACTTTAAAGAGCACCCATTTTTCACAGACCACCCTTCAACTCGAAGACTTTATTTTTATGAAGATGAGGTGGTACTTGTGAACCCCCTTTTACTAAAAAGAACTAAATACAAAATCTGTGCTTTTTATTATACAGTTGGAAATATAAGTGGGAAGTATTGCTCAAACTTGAGTCACATTCATTTAGCCTTACTGGTACGCCATTCATTTGTGAAAGCGGTTGGGCTTGAAACTATAATACAACCCTTAATAGATGACCTCAAAAAGCTCTCCACACAGGGCTTCACTTTGATTCATGACGACATAGAGCACAAAATGCATGCTGCTCTAGCTACCATTTCATGTGACAACGACTCTGCTCATTTGATTGGGCGGTTTTCTATGTGTTTCAGTAGTGGCAGGATATGTCGATATTGTATGGCCACCTATTTAGAGATGCAGCACAAGTTTTGTGAAGAAAGCTTTCTAATTAGAACAACAGAAGTACACAAATACCACATTGACTGTCTAAAAAAATGATAAACGAAGTGCTGCCTTGTACAGTGTCTATGGCAATTGTGTATTTGATGTACTGCCTTACTTTGATATGACAAAATGTCTTCCACCAGATGTGATGCACAATTTGCTGGAGGGAGTCATACCTCTTGTAATGAAGTTAGTCATCTGTAAAGCTCATTGTGAAAAGCACATAACCATTAATGAAATCAATGATGAGCTGAAGCATATAAATTCGGGGAAGAATGGCAGGCAAAACAAACCAGTGGAATTAACTGAGACCATCCTTTTGAGATTCTAGCATAACTGGATCAGCAAGTAAGATTTGATGCTTATTCAGAATACTACCTTTTTTGATGGCTCACCATATCCCAACAGGTAGTTAGTATTGGTATGTGTTCTTATTTTGCTCAGAAATAGTGGATATTGTAATGGCTACAAAAGTGAGGAAAGATGAGCTTGCCCATCTGAAATTGCTGGTTGAAGAATTTCTTGTTAAAACTACTGAAGTCTTTGGAAATGTTTTGACACCAGAGTGTCACTTCTTGATTCATTATTCTAGACGTATGTTGATGTATGGTCCTCTTCGTCTTTTGTGGTGCATGTTTGAAAGTAAGCACCATTAAAAATATTGTGGACAACTGTAGGAACTTTGTCAACATCACTGCAACTCTCAGCAGCCGTTATCAAATGAAGCAATGCTGGGAGTTTTCTTCCAATATGTTCCTAGATGACGTTGAATATGCACACAGTAAAGGCATTAGTATGCTGTTTTCATGTCTACCAAGTGATTTACAGAAAACTCTAAAATTAAATAAAAGATTTGAAAATGTGCAGTTTATGGATAAAGTGCTTCAGCGTGTGTCGTCTGTATCCGTCAATACTGTTAAATATGCACTTGGGGATGTTTTTGTTGTAGGGCACATGCACACTGAAGCCTCCCTTTATTCTTGAAAACCAAGTACATACTGAATGTGGACACGTTGTGGGTGTTGTGTGGAAAACTGCTGATTCCTTCCTCTTATGAAAGTCATTTTAATGCTTACCATGTCACAGTTGACAAGGACTGTGTTGGGACCCACAGATGAAGTCATTCATTGTGGATTTCAAAATGGACTCTGAACTGAACTCAATGTCCCAGAATTCCCCTTTCTTCACACCTAGGTGCAAAATTCAGGTTGTGCTTCTATTGGTCAGGGTGACAGACCCCCTGCTGATCAGGTAGTCAAAACCCCAGAGCATACATTGTTCTCCCTCTCTGACTCAACGCCCTCTCCTCCTTCAACTTCGGATCTTCAAGGGCTCCTCTCCACCTCCCCCCCACGGGGCTGCCTGCCTTCAAGATCCAATCTTCTGGGCCCAACAAGCTGTGGAGAGCTACGAGCTGCATTGGCAGCAGGCCCAAAGAACTTCTCCTCACTGCAGCGACACAAGGTCCTGCCAATCTGAGGATCTGAGGAATACCAAGCAGGTTAGCACCGAGCTGCTATCCTTGCAAAAGAAAGGAGCGACCAGTTTCCTCCTCTGCCAACTTTCATCAAACCTTGCACAGCAAGAACAGCTTTGTTCAACATTGGAGCCCCAACCTTCTCCTGCAACCACCAGCACCTTCTCTTCAAAGACTGGTAACGTTGAACAGGGCTTAGATAGCAAACCATAGCACGGCTAAGCACAGGACTTTAAACTCTGGTTGATGTAATGTGTTCAATTTATGTGTTGTTCAATGTTTTGGTGTTATCGTGACCTTAAGTCAAGTTATTGGAAGTTTGCTTTCCTAGACGGCAAATTCGACATTAGTCGAATTATGTTTCACACAGACTCAGGGTCTCTGCATGCAACTAACCATTTTCTTTAACCTGGCATTACATCACACACACACAAACGCACGCACACACAGGGACACACACATGTTCCTTGAGCCTAGAGCATATCACACCCACATGTGATATCATTGACCGCCATTGTTTCTTTGTTCTGCCAGACACACACACACACACACACACACACTTGTATATAGTACATGTTAGTTAGATTGTGTGTTTCCATCTTTGTGTTAAATAAAAGACTTTGAACCTTCTTGCTGTCCATTTAATATTGTACAAGAGTGAATGTTGCCAACCTCTACACTGTCAAGAACTCCAAAATCCTTCAACCATTACTAGCTGTTATGGTAAATTTCGTCTTAGTTATTAAGTTAATTATTAACCAGAGTTATAAACAGTTCAGTACATTTTTATGAGACTGATTTAGTAAAATTGCTATATTTTCCCTTCTTCAAGGGTGGTGCCCCGAGGTGATCTAATGCAAATTGGATCATATTATTTATCATAATTAATAATTATTCCAAATAATCATTAATTATTATTGATAGCCAAATTTAACCTAAATCCCCTTTTGATTGTTGTTAAACACTCCTTAACCTGGCTTCGTGTAAAGCGACATGTATTTGGTTGATGACAGACTGCTTGTGTCTTTGAGGTACTCAGTTTAAGGTTTAAGGTTTCGTTTGTTGTCGTTCTTTTAGGGTTGCATAATTTAAGAAGCGACAATTGTATTAATGAAATGTATTTCACTAAATTGTATGAAATAATACATAAATTGCAATGAACAGTCAAGAAATTGTGGTACATTTTTGTCTCTTTAGAGTCCAAAACAGCTTGTCACAGGGCGTTACCAGTATAAGTACACTATTATACCCTTTTATGGATACATTTCTGTTTTATTATTTGAAGGTACATTTTTGTCATGCTAGGTGCACAATTGTAGTTAAACTGGTACAATTTGATAAGGTCCAAAAATGTACCGGCACCAATGGGTACAAAATTGTCTTTCAAAAAGGTACACCTGGTGCGACAAGGGTTTGTACCCTTTTAGGCACATTTTCATATTTCTATTTTTGAGTGTGAAGGAGCAGTAGGGGGCTGCTGGGGGTAGGGAGCTGGAATCAAACCTGGTGAAAAACTGGTTGAACTCATTTGCTCATTGTTCATTTCCCTCAGCTGCTCCTCTACCTTTCCTGGATTGGATTGAGATTCGTCCTGAACATCCAAGACACCCTGTGGAAACATGTTTTCATTTCAATTGTTGTTGCTGAATAGTAACATTCATTTAAATTAACAAGCAGCCTTTTTGTTTCTGTCCTGCATAAAAAACTACACAGACATAGCTAAATATAGCGTCAGAGGTGAAACACCCACTTTTGGGTGATTGCTGAGGCTAAGATCACACACAAATAATCAGTTTGAGTGCAGCTATATGGTTTTGCAAGGTCCCATTAATTGATATATTGATCTTCTGATGGTGTGGTCCCTTTGGTTCTACCTGGACGTGTTTTGGAAACTGATCAGTTTCTGTCCAGTGTTTTAGAGTTCGATGTACTGCTCCCTTATAAACCTTTCCTTTTATAAAATCGAGCCATAGTAAGTGTACTTAAAGTACTTAAAGACCAATGGAGTCCTGACTGTCACCGAGTTTCCCCCCAGTCGCCTGACTTAAACTCCATTGAACATTATAATTTTGGCAGTACAGTAACTACTACTGCTTTCATGAAGTCACTGAGGCTTTCATGCTTGTCATCAAATTACATAAAACAGCAAATTTAAATATACTTGTTATTGGTGAAGACAGTGCATCATGTATAATATCATGTTAATTACTTCACAGAAAAATGACATCCAGAAGGGTTCAACCTGAAAAGGAAGGCTTGCACTTCATTGCTGCTGGCAAAGATAAAGCCATATACACGGGAGAAGAACTTGTGTATGACTATGGCGACCCTAACTGTCCATGGCGACATGTATGTCTATTTCTATTTACATATTTTGTTTCTTTGACACACAAAATTTCATCATTTAACTAAGTCGTAAGAACTCTAATCCATACCAATATTGTGGATATGATTTGATTAAAAACTGGTTTAAATTCTTTTTAAGCTCATTGTCGAAACCCGAAATGTAGACTTGCCATTACATAGTGCAGTATACAATATTTAGAAAGTATGAGAAAAATTGTAAGGTATCTTAATTGTCTGTCACTGATAGAGAAAATGGATTATAGATATGACAGTCTATACTCATATAGTTCTCATTAACTTATCAGTCAACATTTACACTTGCTGTTGTTAGGATTAATATTATACATGTCAAGAGAACCTTATTCCCAAATACTGTCAAAACTTTTACATAGTAAAATGATTTTTTTCATGCTGAAAATTTCCTTTGTTTTAGAATACCACTGCTTCATCCTGTGATGGGCATGCAGACAAGAGGGTAAAGATATTAAGCTTTCTTTCTTCAACTATTTTCACTGAAGATACTCTGTAGTCATTTTTCTAGATATATTTTGTATTGTTTCACCCTCATATTGCCATAATCTTATTGGGTGTTCTGCATTTTTAAGGAATCTCAATGGAAAGACTCAAGAAAATCTTGACTCCATGCCTGGCGTGATGAAAATTGATGAAGTTGTTTTCAACACCAAAATGAAGACTGCAAACAGACGCAATGCTGCTGAAATATTCCCAGGACTCCTGCACAACTGCCCTGTGGCAGTGAAACGAGTTCCCAAACATATGTTCAAAAAAGAATTGGAGATGGCTTATTTTCTGTGTTCAAAAAATGTACAAGTGTAACATCTGTTGCAACCCATTTCTATGTTGGAAGATGCTTACTTTGCCTATTTTCTCTCCCCTCTCTGTGAATACAACCTAGATGAACTGATTGAAAAGAAGAATCTTCTTGAGTGACAAAGCCTTACCAAGCAGCAAAGACAAGAAATCTGCCAGGAGTTATTGCTGGGGCTTGAGGAACTCCACTCCAACGGAATTTTGCATAGAGACCTGAAGCCTGAAAATATTTTGTCTGGTAAAAGTTTATAGATGAAATAACCTGTATTATGCATTTTGATCATGTTTGGTTGTGATTTTGTAGATGACCTTTAATGGGCATATGGATAAGGAGTATTTTTGCTTTTCTACAAACATCAACAACAAACTATATATCGCAGACTGTGGACCAAGCCGAATAAAGGATCTTGCACAGGCCACTTGGTCCAGTTACGAGGATGTTTGAGGCCTACAATACAAGTACAGGAAGGAATCAGATATCCAATTGAGGGGGGTGTGGCAAGGTTTGTGGTGGGTGACAGCAGGGGGTTGAGGGGTAGTGATGAGGCATGTATGTGTCTGCTGCGGGGATTGGTGCGGGGCTGTGGGAGCTGTGTGGGTTTTGTCCTGGAGTTGTTGCTCAGAGGAGCAGCAGGGGGGCTGGGGGAGGTAGAGTCAAACCTGTTAAAAAAAGGTTGAACTTGCTTGCTCATTGTTTATTTCCCTCAGCTGCTCCTCCACCTCTCCTCTGGAAGCCACTTATCTCTCTCATCCCACTCTATACGTCCCTGATGTTGTTTTTCACCAGTTTGTATCAATATACGTAATAATAATACATGTATAATCACAAAAATGCTCAAATTTAGTGTAGCGGGCCAAACCTAAAAAATTCTTTATTTAAAAAGTATTTGGATTGCAGCTATAGTATTTTATGAGGTCCAATGAATTTAAGATAAATCTTTACATTTGTTTTTCAAGAAATTCCATGACATGAACTGGGATGGCCAAGGTGAGCTGGTATGGCATGACCCATGTGTGTGTATGATTCTGTGGATTAGAAAACTGTTATCCTTAGAACACTACGGTGGAAACAATTAAATACATTTTAATGTAATTTCAGGTTTCACACTACAGTCCGGTTACAGTAGAACCACAACCAACTCCAGCAGTGTGAATATAAATGAAGTGAGTACATAAATGTTTCTGTGTGTGAATTGGTAATTAGTGTTTCAATTACGTAACCTGAGGTGGTAAAAAAATGCATTTGGTAAATGTGTACGAAGAAAGGTAGTGCCCGTAAAAATGTATTCTTTTACTATTTTTGCTCTGGCCTGAGGAAATAAGGGGTTTAAGTTCATTCTGTGGCCACTAGGTGGTGCTTATTCTGTTGTGTATTATTGCCCTCATTGTTTACCTTCAGTGTCCTGTGGGCGGCCATCTTGTTTTTCCCTGACACCTTGATAGAGAGCACATGGTGGATTCAGGTGGCAAAGGCATCTACATCCATCCTCTGTTGGTGCTGATGTTTGTATTTTGTGTGGATGACTCTGTTAGGCCATGTTTTCTTTAATTTGTTTTCATTGCCAAGACATGCTAATGGCTTTCGGCTAGCTGAATTATTCACCATGTATGTAGAAACAGACTCCCATGATGTCAAAGATTATATGATGAAAATGTATATTGAGGCTTATTATGTTCATCATTGCTTTTATTTATTTCTTCATTTCAGTTTTACTCCATTCTCATGCTGTCAATATAAAACAGTGGTGCTCAATAAATCCATTGCTCATTGACTACAGTGAGTGGAAGAAGTTATCTGTCTGCCTAGTTAAGGAAGGGGACTCTTTGACGAGGGCAGAATAATTTTGAAAAAATGTTTTTTTTATTTCAGACCATTGAGCAGGTTACCCTAACCCTGGAAATGTCAGATGAAGAAGAACAGGAACAACAAGCAGAAGCCGAAACATCTTCCGACACTGAAGAGGAATTATCTGTGCATGAAATAGTAATTAGGAAGACAAAAAGAGAAAGACAAAGAAGACAAAAACCAATTCCTAAAAAGTACATATAATAAATGTATGAAAATGAAGTGTGGCTATCAAATTTTAATATTACTATTTTTTGCAAACTGTTTCTTCATTTCAGATCATGGAGCAACAGTTTTCCCTTTCAATCGAAACAGATGAAGAGCAGGAACAACAAGCAGAAGCAGACACTTCTTCTTCAACAGACGAATTAACTTTGTGTGAAATGGTAATTAGGGCTTTTAATAACATAAACAAAGATGGGTCAAATGTATAAGATAATTGTATGCAGAAAAAAGTGTTGTTATGACTTTGTTCTTTTATTGTATTCAAATTAAAAAGTAACTCACGTTTCTTTATTTTAGGACACAGAGCAACAAGTTCCCCTTTCCCTGGACATGTCAGATGAAGATGAACATCAAGCTGAAGAGGAAACAGCAGAAAAGGAAGTAATTCAAGGAAGATCTTAATGTTTTGTATCTTAATGTTTTATATTTATTTTTATTTATTTATTTTGTTTTTCTTACCATGTAGCACTCTGAGATTTTTTATTAAATGTAGAGTGCATTTTTACAAATAAAATCTATTATTATTATTATTAGACCACCTTCAAAAGCCCCAAAGCCAATGGATCGAAACACCCATGACCTTCAACAAAATGGTATACAAGTAAAAACTTCAAACCGTCGACATCAGCAGATCTATGACAAGAAAAGTTACTGCTTGTACTGTTAGCGACCTTATACAAAAATTTTAAAAAGACATCTGAAACAGAAGCATCAGGATAAACCTGTAGTGGCAAAGACACTTAAAGACAGGCAAGGTTCAGCCATGCGCAATCTTCTTTTGAGTAAAATGAGGAACCTTGGAAACTACAACCATAACTGTTCAGTCGTTAAAAGGACAAATTGTACCTAAAAGGCAAGCAACCTGTCAATCAACAGCAACAGACCACCTGCCTTGCAAATGTACATCAGAACAGATCTCTGGAGACATCAAAGAGGGTGGTCCAATGAACAGAAGACTCCAGACATCCTGCTCCCTGATGTTGCCCATGGATGCTTCAGTTTCCAGTGGATTTTAAAAAGTCTGAGGCGCGCAGGTGGTTGAGTGGTTAAAGCGCATGCCATTTACGCAGCCGACCCCGGTTCGATTCCGGCCGGAGGTCATTTGCTGCATGTCACTTCCCCCTCTCTTTCCCATATTTCCCATCTATGTACTGCTTAATAAAGGTGTCTGTGCCAAAAAATCTTTGGAAAAAAAAAAGTCCTTGAGCAGACGACATACGACACAGTAACCCAAGTGGTGAAATCTGACACTCTGATACTTTCACTGGGAGACAGAATGTTTGCCGAAAATGTGAGATAATGGTCAGACATCAGAAACAAGATGAGGGAACTCTTGTGGCAGCAAGAGAGATTGACAGAGACATTGGCCCTCATTTATTAATCTTGCGTGAAAACGGGTGCAAATCTGAGCGCAGAATTGGTCTTACGACAGGACACACGTGTGATTTATGAAACATTCGTATCTGACCAATTCCAGCGTACGAATGATCGGGTCTTGATGAATGCGACGGCTGAATTTGATTGTCATTAACATGTTATGCCCTTAAATATTCCTGGTTCGGAGGCCTCTCCCACTGAGGTCAAACATGGAGAGAAGAAACACTAGCAGGAAGAGAAACTTTTCCGAGATGGCGATCGGCATCCCGGCAGCGCCGGCACATCAAAGGCTCCATTCACTAATGCAATGTTGTGCAAAACTGAACAGGCCAAAATAATATGGCACACTTCCTCTGGGGTTTACAGCAGAGTTCCCCCTGCTGGCCGAGACGGAGCCACCTGCCCTTCAGCACCCCGAAGCAGCTCCACTGTGACCCGTGTGTGTGTGTGTGTGTGTGTGTGTGTGGCTGTGCGTGCACTATTGAATGTGCGTGCACTATTGAATCTGCGTTCCTGCTCTGAAGCAGGTTTGCCAGCGGGGTTATTTGGTATTCCGTTAATTAGTTGTCATATTATCATATTTTATTTTACAAAAAAGTGGTATCAGTAAAAACGTAAAAAAATAATCCGTTTTGATCTGTGCTAAAT
>CAEMYA010001159.1:491989-502243 GCA_903131615.1 Diplodus sargus
CCAATTCCAGCGTACGAATGATCGGGTCTTGATGAATGCGGCGGCTGAATTTGATTGTCATTAACATGTTATGCCCTTAAATATTCCTGGTTCGGAGGCCTCTCCCACTGAGGTCAAACATGGAGAGAAGAAACACTAGCAGGAAGAGAAACTTTTCCGAGATGGCGATCGGCATCCCGGCAGCGCCGGCACATCAAAGGCTCCATTCACTCTAATGCAATGTTGTGCAAAACTGAACAGGCCAAAATAATATGGCACACTTCCTCTGGGGTTTACAGCAGAGTTCCCCCTGCTGGCCGAGACGGAGCCACCTGCCCTTCAGCACCCCGAAGCAGCTCCACTGTGTGTGTGTGTGTGTGTGTGTGTGTGTGTGTGTGTGTGTGTGTGTGTGGCTGTGTGTGGCTGTGCGTGCACTATTGAATGTGCGTGCACTATTGAATCTACGTTCCTGCTCTGTAGCAGGTTTGCCAGCGGGGTTATTTGGTATTCCGTTAATTAGTTGTCATATTATCATATTTTATTTTACAAAAAAGTGGTATCAGTAAAAACGTAAAAAAATAATCCGTTTTGATCTGTGCTAAATACGTGACGGCTTATGCTTAATGACAGCTGAGGTTTGTTTAATAATTATTTTCAGACTCAGCCAGATTTTGCTGTGCTGCACCGCAAATCCACAGACTCAGATTTGCGTACACGAGCTCAGACCTGACGTGAGATCTGATCGTAGCTTCCGCTCACGTCCAAATTGATAAATGCCGAAGTTTGTGTGGAAATGGTCGTACGCACGGTTTTCTGCCGTACGTTCGTTTGATAAATGAGGGCCATTGTCTTTTTGAAGGACTTGATTAGCCCAGCAAAGTTTAACACAGTTCTTGAGGCTGTCAAGAAGATGACTGGGTTTGATGACGCAACACGCCGGTTTTCAGTTCCTTCAACTGCACTTAAATTGCGCTATTACCTTGTGACTGTGACATCGATTTTACAAGGACAGGCTCTGTGTCAACAGGATAATGACTTAAAGAGCAGAGCAATTCCAAAAAAGGATTTAGCTGGACTGGTCAACAAGTGTGTCATCCAGTGTTGCCACAGTTACCTTGAAAAAGTAATCCAATTACTGATTACTGACTACTCCTTTAAAAAGTAACTTAGTTACTTTACTGATTACTTGTTTTTAAAAGTAACTAAGTTAGATTACAAGTTACTTTATTACATTCAGCAGGTGCCGACCCCCAACACCCCCCCTTGGCTTTCAGCTTTCTCTCCATCTCTGCATACTCCTTCTCCAGGTAGGAAGAAAAAGATGTTCTGTGAGGCAGCACGGCATTGATAGCAGCAGGATCTTGTTTATTATGGCACCAAACAAGGGTTAGTCAACCGTGTTTAATTAAGGGGAGCATTTCCTCTACAACATACCGCCTGACCAACTTCTTCTAACCCTTTGTTGTCAGCACAGAGTGTACAACGAACCTTAATATTCTAATTTTTAGCTGACATGAACTAAAAATAATGATTGTATTTCCAGTTAAGAAAACGTGCATCTCTGTCCTCCCTCCATTGTTGTTTGTGTTTATGTCGCTGCGTGGTGTTACACGTGATTTGTCCTCGTGCGGAAAACGTGACTTCTCGCGTATGCAAAAATATATATTTTTACTGAGGAAAATTACTAAAATAATAGTAATGCACAGTGACTTGAAAAAGTAATTTTAATCTGATTACTGGTTTGAAATTTTGACGCTTTGGGGTTGCTGCTACCACACAAGGGTAATGTCTGCCCACACCCTCAGTCATTTAATCACTCTTTATAAGTTGATTTCGTTCCAGTTAAACAATTTGTATCATTGAGATTTGTAATAGTTTATTTTGTTTAATCTTACATTGTCTGAATTAAGTGCACACATTTATACTGTATGATTTAAACATTGTGTTAATAATTATTTCTTCTTTCTGAGTTACCTGGCTGGTGGGGTGGTGACTTTGGAGAACAAAAGGCGTGGCCAAGGGCAAGCAGCATCTCTATACTGCTATCAGATGAACTGGACCAAACCACCTGATGTGATGTCATGGGGGGATTTGGGGTTTAGTTATTTGTGTTTTGTATTAGTTTAGAGTGTTGCCCATTTTGTTCATCCCCTGGTGGTTTATTTGGTTGGCCCAAGCCAGTATTTAAGTTCCCTTTGTGTCTCATTAATACAGGTCTGTTGATTCAGTTGCACCTTATTGTTTGCCAGTTTATTTGTAGTTATATTAAGCTGACCTCTTTTAGGGGCCCACATGTTGAGTTAAGTTGTAAGTTTGAGTTTGTTATTTTTGGGGTAAAATAAAAACCCACTTTTTCAGAGAAATTGTTCCTGTGTTCTGTTCCTTACTGCTTGGTCCCTGACAGCGTTAGATTACTCGTTACTGAAAAAAGTGGTCAGATTAGAGTAACGCGTTACTGGCATCACTGGTGTCATCCATTGCAATGAAAACCCTGGAGCAGAAAAAATGAAACAAACCCCAAAAAGCAAAAAGAGCTCCACAAACATGATCTGATTCACCTTCCAACAAAAACTGCATGGGGTGAGCTAGCTCAGGTCACTCTGACACAGTTGATTCTATTTAATCGTCGTAGTGCAGGAGAAGTTTCGGTCAAAATGTACCTGCAGCGAAACAAAGGGAGTATGTAAGATGAAATTCTGGCCAGCCTGTCAAAGGTAGAAAGAGAATTATGCAAGATACTCACCAGGGTAGAAATACAAGGGAAGAGGGGCCGCAAGGTACCTGTGCTCTTCCCAAACAATATTAAAAAGTCAGTTGACCTCCTGATGAAAAATAGGGAAGCAGTTGGGATTTCCCCAACCAATCCCTACATTATTGCCCGCCCAAATTATGGATCTTGTGAAAACATTTGTGGAACTGACACAATGAGGCGATATGCAAAAGAATGTGGGGCCAGACATCCAGAAAATATTTTGTGTTTAGTGAAAACAAAAAAAACTTGTAGTGTGTAATATAAGCTTTAAATATTTTGTTGCAGCTGAAGAGGAGGACAGCGACACAGATGCAGAAGATGTCCTGCCTGAGCAGACAGCAACCTCAAGTCGAAAAGGTAAGGTTATGCACAACATGTTGCATCCAGGTAAAGAAAAATCTGTTCACTAAATGCAGCGTGACTTTCAATTATTCATGGTTTCAGGAAACTCCGTGGAGGCTCTGAAGACAGGGCTGCTACCTCTAGAAAGTCAACATGGGAAGTTGAGAAATCACCATCAAGTCAAAGCGGTATGTTATTCCATTCGTTTGAAAGATTATCTTTATGAAACATAATGACTTTTGTTGACAATAATTGATGGTGGTCATTTTTATTTATCCATTTATTCACATTATTTCTTCATTTATTTTCAGGGAAATCCAGAAGGCAATGGTAAAAGATGGAAAGAGAACTTGTTGAACACTACTTCAAAGGCTCCCTGAAGGAAATGAAGATGCCAGGAAAAGAGGAATGTCAGCGATTCCTAAAAGAACACTAGGCTCTAATGGATAATGGGAGAGACAAGAAGGCAGTGAAAAATGTAGTGCACGATAAAATAACAGCTATTAAGCAAAAGTTGAACCAACAGTATTAAGACCATTAAGAGCTTGCATTCTGGATAATCAGTGTGCATTCTGGATAATCAGTGTGCATTCTGGATAATCAGTGTTCATTCTGAAACAATTGTTGTTATTTTTAATATCTAGACTTATTTATTAACTCCAGTTGTTTATATAAGCATTGATATATTTGAACTTTACACTACACCAAAAAGCACTCATCACTGAGGTAGGAAAGACTGTACTACCGCGGGGGGAGCTCTTATAGTGAGTTTATGCGATTTTCCACTTGATAATCTGTCTATGTTCATCATGCGGAAAGCCATTTCCATCGTTAGAGGTACAACAAAAGCAAGAGAGAAACTCTCAGTTTAGGAGTGTGTGTGGATTTAAAAGCACCTTAAATAAACTTTGGCTTAACACAGCTCTATATTGTTTTTGTGTTTTTTGTTATTTGTAGTTATAATAACCTGAACATTGTATAATACGAACATTGTTAGGCACTGAAAACTAGGGGTGGGTAAAAATATCAATTCATCAATGCACTGCAATATATTTTTAATAAATCATGAAATCCTCTGAATCGATTCAGGCAAGCAGCGGCCCGACCACTCGCTGTCCCGCCTCCAGCAGCTGGAAGCGCCTCGCCCGCTACCTTGCTTGAGGGTCGCAGGGTGATGAAACACAGAAACACTGTCAGAGCTGCGGAGGCGGGTAGCCGATGTCTGACGCACCGCTCTTTGGGAGACTGTAAACTCCCGGCGCAGCCGGTCTCTCCCTGGCCGCTGCACCTTGCGCCCACAGGTTGCACTCTCCTCCGGGGAGAGAGGGGGATCTCTTTTTAGAAAGAAAAGGCGGCACATTTGCTCCAATGTAAGGGCGGCAATGTGCCGGCCTGTCTTTCTAAAACTGAGGCGTAATATTCCTCCTTTTCCAAAAGCCACCTCTGAGGTAGGCGCAAACATGTGACGTGACGTGACGTGAAGCTCGAAGTTGAGCTGCGAACAGTGACATAGAATTTGTCTTCAAAATAAGAGCTTTACATTGCACCCCATTGGAGTTTAGAACTGGGTTGTTAGTGGGGGGGCTTTTAATTTGACAGTAGCGACCGTTCCTACTAGCTTGCGCTACAACAACAAGCTAACACAACCAAACAGCTACAGAGACCAAGGAGACGCTGCATCTCCTGGATCTCAGCGGTTGACCAGTTGCTCATCTTAATGTCCTCGGATGAAGTGATGGACTGACTGCTGTGATCAGCTGTTTCCTGTTTTTAAAACTCCTCGGTTGTGGGTCGCACAACAGTGCAGGTCAATAGGCGAGTTCAAGATCATGCAGTTCTGCGCAGCCTAAATCGTGATGCATGCTGGTTAAAATGTGTCCACGATGACCTGGATGGGAGTGGTTTCTGCTCTGCATCCATGTCACATGACCTTAAGTTATCGCGGGAGCAAGGTGGCTGCAGCGCAGTTGCGCAGTTGTTTTCCAGGTACTGCGCGACCCTAGACCCACCTTCATGACGTCAGGACTTTGCCCTGATTGGCTCTCATGTACGCTGACGTATATGACGTGTGTTTCGATTAATTTCCATGTCCATAAGCGCCTCTTTTCTACTCAAATATCACACACTCTGAGATAAATAGCAGCCGTGTGGCCGCAGCTATGGTATAGTCAACATGAATAAACCTATAAAATCCTTCATGTAACGCAACAACCCTGAAAGATGTCGTCAATAAACTGCTCAGTTCTGTCAGCTGAGGGTGAGGATGGAGAAGAACTGCTGTGTCCAGTGTTATCTTTACTATCCACTCTGATTAACCCTTTCTGTTCTGTCACATTAACAATACAAAGAAAGTGTCTTTATGCTTATTTGTTAAATGTAGTCAGCAAATTCCCCTCAGCTGTGATATAATCATGCACCTAAGCACAGTTGTCTTCATAATAATTAATAACTGTTGTAATTGTATTGTATTGTTATTGGGCAAGACTTACTATAATGTACCAGATAGTCAAAGCTCAAATGTATTTAATGGTGACATTACAAGGAAAACAGAACATGAGCATTTACAGTAAGACAACATTTCGGCTATTCATCTGCTCTTGATGCACCACTGTGTGACTGTTTAGAAGTGAAAATATCCAAATGGAATTTCCTCCACTTCTTCTCAGATGAGGAAGGCAAACACCTCAAGCTCAGCCAAGTCACGTCACTACGGGAAGAGAGAGTGTCCGACTTCATAGCAGCGTTTGTAGCTCCGCCCCTGCAGCCACCTGCAGATCTCGCTGCTGCAGTCAGTCAGCAGGAGTACAACTTGAACGTGCCTGTTGACACCTCCGCCCACCTCACCCACGGGCCGGCACATTTCCGCCTCGGTTTTAGATAGCAGTCGAGGCGGAAATAATTGTACCCTCCGAGGCGGAAAATCAGCGGACCAAAACAGACCCCCAATTTGTCTAAAACCGCGGACCGAGCCGCCAAATGGACGGGCAAATTGGCGGCTTGGTGCTCTGTCTAAAAACGGCTGTGTCAACATGTTACCCCCTTGCGTCTAGCCGGAGGGCGGAGGGACCGCGGTCATGTCTTATGTGAGACAAAAATGCACCATGCAGTCCCAGAAGCAATGGCACTTGGCAACTATGGTTGCACTATTTTATAACTAAACACATCGAGTACCTTTGTTTACATTTCAATTCGAACTAGAGCTTCCTAGAGGAAAGATTTATAATTGAAGATTACTTTTTTTAATTAAAGGGGCTTAGGGCAGGATTTGTGAAAAAATAAACATTAACTTTAAGTATTGCTAATAGGTGATGAAGCATTCAAAACCAAAAAGAATGAGCCCACCCATGTATCTCTACGTTGCCTTAAACAGGCTGTGTGCTGCATAATGTACTGCAATTCTGGGTCCGAATTTCCCGCGCAGTCCTGCGGACGTGACGTCAAATGACGCTGAATACGCGTCCTCGACGGCTTGGAGACCAGAAGAAGACAAGCGCGGTGGATCCAAACTAGTGTTTGGGTAGCAATGGATTCTGCTACGGCCAGAAAACGACCCAGCACCACACAAAGTCCTATAAAAAGTTATACTAAGAGGAACACGAAGGTGTTATAAGCGGCAAGTCGTGAGTCGAAACGAAATTACGACCAAACCCGGGCTGGCACCCGAATAAACATCGGATACGCGTTCGGCTCATGGAGGCAGCTTCAACTTGAAGTGGGACTGAAAACAGATGCTGACATGGCTGATTTCCTAGTAACCAGGTAAGAAAACATTACAGGTCATGTTTAGAGCTTGATTTGAAAATCTTATGAGATCACCGAGGACTCGGAGTGAGCTAACGTGCAAAGTAGCGTTAGCTGCTAACATGTATCTTAGTCCGGTCCTTTGTAGTTACAGACTGCGCATTTCCCACGGTCCTTTAGTCCTAAAACGATTGATATTGAACTGGTCTAGACACACATACGCAGAGGACAGGTATGTCATTCACCTACATCCCACATCCATGTCCGGTTAGTTTCAAAGTCAAAACATACCTCTTTGAAATAAAAATCAATTTGGAAGCTAGTCACAAGTCATTTTCTGTAAGTGCCAGCTGTACTGTACTGAGGTCCAATACTGCAGAAAAATGTAGATCTTCTGCTCACTATCACCAAGTTTAATACACTGCAAATTCATTTGAAAGTCTGGCACTTCTATTTGTAATTCTCAAACAATCAGCATCAAGCCATTAGTTATATCTGTCCTGCCAGGGTAGAGTTGAAAATAATAATTAAGGCTTGATTATGGAGCATTGTGAGCATGTGTTCTAACGCTACTTTTCTCTTCTCTCAATAAAGGCCTCAGCTACATGATCCAGAGTTGTGAGCAAGAAAAGAGAGAAGACAAGACCGTCTTGTCTACCACACATTGATTTTACTATGGACATGTAAAAAAACAAAAACAAAATAAAACTATGTACATGATGCAAATTTGAAAAATACTTTCTTTTCACTGTAAGCTTTGAAAATAAAATACATATTGTACATAAATTGCATTTATTTTTGGATGAAAGTGGAATCTTTGGCTAAAAATGTTTATTTTTTGAGGTATTGTGATCACAGATACACATAACAGTTGAAAATGTTAGTCTGGCATCCTAAATGGAGCTTCTTTGTAACCTGTGTAGTTCGCAAAGGGGTTAGGGAGTTTTGGCTCGGATGCGAAGAACACAGCAGCTCCAGGTGGACACTCCTGCTCAGACACTGGTCCGGAGCCTGCCGACACATACTCCTCCTCTGAAGACTCCTCCATGTGTGCCACTCCTTCCATAGTCAATTCCAAATCCTGAAACAAAAACAATGAGAATAAGAATAACTTTATTAATCCTCAAAGGGATGTTATGATTTTACTTTATGTTATTTTTATTCTGATTCAACTTGGTATAATACCAGCTATTCTGCCCTCACATGTACGACGTCAGCTTTGTACAGCTAGACAGATAGTCAACAGCATGAGGAAGGGAAACTCCAGAAGTTTTGTTGAGGATTGTTGTTTTATCTTTTGTTCTCTTTTTTCCTCTGTTTTATTTCCTGTTTTCCTCCATTCACATCTGTAAGACTGGAACAATAAACAGAAAATAGATATTACAAAGTGTAACATCTATAATGCTTCAGCACAGTAAAAATCACAGCATCCTACACATGAACACATCCACACAAATAACTAAAGATGTCACCAAACAAACACACATCCGCAGTATCATCAAACTCACTGCTACAGTGTCACACAAATCATCTCTGAGACTTAACAGACGTAAGCAAATCCATTAAACAACCTGAGGCGAAACTCCGCGACCCACTGCTGGGCATATTAAACAGTGCATCGGCAAAAATAAAGGCTTCACCCGCGAGTGTAACTCGACCAAACTGATACAGTCACAAACGTAATAAAATACAGGACTGAAAGTAACATGTACATCACACAAAAATCGTTTGTTAATGTGAAATTACTTACTAAAGATTTAACCAAACTTCGTTATGAAGCAGACACGTGAATTACTTCCGCGCTGTCGCTCGTACTGGTCCCGCACTGAAAGGGGCCCGACTAGAAACTGCGGTTAAAAAAACTCCGCCAGGCGGAACACCAGCTATGATTTCTGTTTTTCTTGTATTTACTCTGTTATGGCGCAGTGCTATTCATATTGTCTAATAATGGGAATGGTTTTACACAATATCTCAGTGGCACTGGCACATAACACTTAGCTTGAGACATTGAATCATACTACTGCTGTTACATGATAATGACTGCACACTTATGTCAGCGTGTTGGCAAGCTTTATCCAATGTTATAAATATTAGCTATGTTGGTAAGTACCACAGTTAGAAATTATCTGCAGCTACAAGCCAAATGTTTGTCAAACACCATAACGTTGGCGGCAGTAGCATTAGCTTCACAAAACAATGGCTATCGCTAGCTCGTTATTCACCCTGGCTGGTGAAATTTGAACTTTAGTAACCATTTGGCCAGCGTAAAGTAAACTTATTTACATTACAACTATCATTTTGCTGAATTAATGCGCAAATGTTGTCAAAGAAATATACTAAAGTTGCACTAAAATAAACACTTGGCTTACTTACTTCATCGCTTGAGATGATGCTGTTCGCAGATGTAGGCTACCAACGAAGTTCCGGGGAGGCATGTGTGGAGGTCTTGCAGTAAACAGTGACGTGAACAGCGAGTAAATAAATGACGTGTCACAGCATCAGCTGCACTGCTGTGAAGAGTTCATGCGCGCTCCAGCGCCGGCTTGCAGTTACCCTAACGGCCGTCGTGTCGCTATTGAGTCTTATTTCCAGATTGTTTACAGCGCGCAAGCTTAATGCGCATGCTCCGTCTCTTCTTGTCCGTTTTTGGTGAATTTCAAGCGCCACCTATAGGCCTGGAGTATGAACTACAGCGTTTTCAGTAGTTTTCAGGGGATCCGTCTGGACGCAAATATTCTTGAAACGATGCAGAGGAAGACGGGAGGAAAAAAAGATTGTTTTCGTCCATGTGGACGGCCCCTTAGAATTCCTGCTCCAGTCTGCCAGGAGACTGTTAAATATGAATTTAAACACTCACACACCTCCAGGTCCCCTCTTGGAAAATATGAAAACAATTTACCAGCAAGCTTTAGCCATCATTCCAGCATGATTCAAGGCAAGTGCAAGAGGGGACCTTAAAAATGCCCCCTGTTGACTTTCAAGTCCCCTGTTAGTGTGAGTGTTACGATCCAGGGGGCCACTGTTAGATAGTTACACCACACACACACACACACACACACACACACACACACACACACACAGGCAGGCAGCCTACACACAGTTAACACACAGACACACAGACACACACTCACAAACAGCCTATGCACACAGTACACAGACACAGGCAAGCAGCCTACGCACACAGTACAGACACAATACACTTACACACACAGAGGCAGGCAGCCTACGCACACAGTACACACACACACACAGACAAGCATATACAGACAAAGTATACAGGCACACACACACAGGCAGGCAGCCCACGCACACAGCACACAAACACACACGCAGGCAGGTAGCCTACGCACACAGTACACACATGCAGGCAGGCAGCCTACATACAGTACACACACACATTCAGCCTGTGCACTCAGC
Source organism: Diplodus sargus (assembly GCA_903131615.1). NCBI lineage: Eukaryota > Metazoa > Chordata > Actinopteri > Spariformes > Sparidae > Diplodus > Diplodus sargus. The sequence goes on from CAEMYA010001159.1 coordinate 502,221, forward strand.
CTACGCACACAGTACATTCACAC
>CAEMYA010001159.1:507006-527552 GCA_903131615.1 Diplodus sargus
ACACACACACACACACACACACACACACACACACAGAGGCAGGCAGCCTATGCACACAGTACAAGCAAACAAACACAGGCAGGCAGCCTAAGCACACTGTACACACAGGCATGTAGCCCACGCACACAGCACACACACAAACACAGACACATTCAGCCTGTGCACACAGCCTACGCACGCAGTACATACACACACACAGAGGCAGGCAGCCTACGCACACAGCACACACACACAGGCAGCCAGCCTACAGATACAGTATGCAGACACAAACACACAGGTAAGCAGCTTACGCACACATTACACAAACACACACACACACACTCACAAACACAGGCAGACAGCCTACGCACACAGTACACACGCGCATTCAGAATTTGCACACAGGTTACGCACACAGTACACACACGCACTCACACAGACACACAGACACACACACACACACACACACACACACACACAGACACACACACTCAATTCTGTTGACTTGATATACTGAAGTTTTGGTAATGTCCATTAGGAGACTGTAACTTCCAAATAATTTAGACAACTTTGTCTGGAAACAGCTATTGAACAGCTATTTGATAGCTTAAAAAAATAGAGATAGTGTTCAAGTACTTTTTTTTTTTAATTAATTAATTTCAAACAATTACTAGCTTCAGCTAGAGGGTCTTTCAGTCAGTGCTTAGCAGGTAAGCTCAACATGCAAAAACATGTATCAGACACACACACAGTCATGCAATCTATTATTGATGTTATTTTTTTCTATAAGTTGTTCAATCAAAATATTTTTGTCATTATATTATAGACCAATCATGAAGGATTAAGGCTTAACTAGTTTTTATGGAATTTAGAAGACACAAGGCAACATTTTCACACTGTTTGTATGAGCTTTATTTTGGATAATACAAAGCATCCAAAAGACATTACAAATGATAATTGGTCAGGGTGCCTATGCAAGGTTAAAATAACTCAATTTGGAGATTCAATCTTTACTTAAAACAGATTTGCACATTATTACACAATCAAGACCACATTGTAATATGCATGTCATAGAATGTGATTTGATAAAGGGCCAGAAGCATCAGAAAATTGAAAGAGCAGGCAGTCAGTTTAAAAGGAGGTTTCGTCCACGTTCCTCATGATGCTCTCAACCCAGGAGAGAGTCGGATCTGCACAGATGTGACGAGACTTCTGTGTGATCAGACTGAAAGAAAGAGGTGAATATATCAATGTAATTTTAATGGTCAATCTTTTTGTAAAGAACAACAAATAAAAAATAGAATTAAGGAAACAGACAACAACAGTAGGATTTACAGCAGTAATGCAATTCAAAATAATGATAATAGTGTTAATAATAATAATAATGATAATAATAATAATAATAATAATGATGATAATAATGATAATAATAATAGTCACCTTAAGAAAAAATACAAATCTAGGGTGCACTATTTTTAAAAAAATGAAATGAAATCTAATTGATTAAATAGTAATAGCCACACTGAGTAGTACACGTTATATTTATTTAAACCTCGTGTTAAAATAAACTCAAATTTGTGGCACTTACATGACTCCAGTCTTGGGGCAGCGATCATCGGTCAGGTAATATGAACGGATTAGTTTTTTGTTCACTCTTCTTGGGTAGAATTTGAAGCAGCAGTCTTCAGGACCGATTTCACCTGAAGAAAACAATAATGTAATAATGTGTATATATGTATATAGTAATGTACTATATATATATATATATATATATATTTATAAAATAACACCGAAGTTAACTTACTCTTGCAGATGACAGAGGAAAGCAGTGCAGCTCCCAAAATGCAGAGCAGAAGGATGTGATCAGTCCTCATCATGACACCGTATTCTTCTGGTGAGACAGTAGAGATTAATATCACAACTGCTCTTTACCTGCAGTCAAGGGCATCTAAACCTATGGTGGTGTGCTGTGTCACGTTTGTCTTGATCAAAATGTTTGTGTAGGAGGATGGTGGGGGTTTGTGGTCTCAGGGTACTAAAGTTACTAAGGTGAAACTTTCCGCTCGTGTTTTTCTTTTTTTTCTTTTAAGGCTTAGTGGTTGATTGCAGAGGAAATGCCTTTGTGGGGAGCCAAGATGTAGCTCAAAACATGAACCATGACTACAATTATTATTTCTTTAAACTATACCTGGCCAAATGACTGTTACACTTCGCTCAGTTGAATAAAAGTAAAAGGCGGGGGGGCGGACCACTGCAGGAATATTATGAAGATTATAGTATAATTCTATGTTGAGACTTAAAATTCCTGAAGACATACGGTGGAGGAAAACTGAACTACAATTCAGAAGAAGACAAGTGATAAATATGGAATTTTGAAATCTCTGTTTCAGTTCATTTTCTTCGTGCATTGAAATCACCTTCACTGTCGAACAAACTGAGCAGAGGAGCACAATTATAGTGTCTTTTCTTTTTGGAGCCAGGAACACTGCTTACCTGGTTTGCTGGAGCCTACTGGCCATTACTGCCCATACTGTTTTGTTTTTTGTTTAATGCCTGGGTGTGGGTTTGCCAAGCGGAGCATAATTCAGTTTAAATTTAGTGGTTGCACAGGGAAGAAAAAGGAGCTTTTTATTTAGAAAATTACAGTTTGATTTAAACTTCCATCCATCCATCCATTTTCTTCCGCCGGGTCGCGGGGGCAGCTGCCTGAGCGGGGACACCCAGACTTCCCTCTCCCCGGACACTTCCTCCAGCTCTTCCGGGAGGATTTAAACTTATTTCTTAAAAATGACTTCATGCTCTGGAGATAAAATGTCATATGAGAATTGGACCTAATATGTCTTTAAATTAAGTATATACCAATAATATGCTCTTGAAATAAGAACATAGTGTAAATGTAATTCTTATTTGCAGGACAATAAAAAGTAGAGGTGAGAGAGGTGCCTCCTCTGCTTCTGTCCCTGTGCTGTACTGTAACCCATAGCCTCATTGCTTGTTTTGAGTGTGCAAGTCAGGTGCAGCCCCTCTGCCCTCACACAATCAGTGAATGACAAGACTGTACGTGCACAACTCGTTAACACAGTATGTTGTGTAACTGCTTGTAAATGCAGAGCCGTTTAGCACTGCTGGTGAGATGATATACACCGATATTCAAAATATGCCATACAGCTAAATTGTTTTAGCAATTGGCAGCTTTACTTCAACATTTTAGGGAGTTTATATATTAAAATGTTAACAGACCCAAAAATTGTACAGAGGACATGACCTTAGTGTCATCAGTGGTAGCTAATCGACCCCCATTTATGTTACCAATAGGATACATTAGTTTAAATTTTTACGCAGATGATACATTTCTTCTTGCATAAATACTTACCGGTGTCACCTCTGGCTGCAGAAGTTTTGATGTCACTTTTAATAATAACCTCAATTTAAAGCCTCAAGACAGACAGAGAGACAGAGAGACAGTCAGACACACACAAATTCAATGCTGGGATGATTCAGTGTACGAAACCATCGGTTGCCATTACCAAATATAACAGTCTGTGGAAGTGACAAAACACTCTTTTTCAGTGCTTTTGTAGGCACCTATTTGTGAACTTGCGTTGATGAGGTTGTTTTTTTCATTATCGATTAAACATGACCAAAGAAACAGTATTGCTCCAAGTTGAGTATGTATAACTCTTTATTTTAATAAAACAATTGTTTATATACATTTCAAGTGAGATACAGCTGCATGGTAACCCTCTGCTGTCTCCATGTCTGTCTATCACTCATCTACAGTACACGGATCTCTTGATGAAAAACAAAATAGAAAATTGCGAAACAAACAGAACCAACGAAATTACTAATATCCAGTGAATAAAACAGCATACAACACATTCCAGTCAAATTTAGTTTGAATGAATTTTGTTTTGAGGATCATTCATTATTTGCCAGTGTGACAGAGGAAGCAGGTAGTGTTGGCAGAGCTGGGAGGGTCAATTCATACACAGGACAGACTTTAATGTAAGAACGAACCCAGTAACTAAAAGATAATTCTCGAAATACCACTAAAACACAGGAAAAACCACACGCTTGTATCGTCAGCTGCTCACAACTTAAGCACAAAAAATAAAGGATGACAAAGACAACCCGTTATAAACCTGCAAGTGATGACAAAGTGATGATGTGAGGCACAAATCAAAGGCTTTCATTAACGTGCAAAAAGCTTTATTGTAGTCCTGCCGTGTGTCACAACACTGGGGGAGTCGAGGTGGGGTGGGGGGAGTGCATCATTAAGAGTGATAAGAAAGTCTGCTGCAGACCGTCTTTCTAGATTTCAGATTTCATTTGATGAACAGGTCTGTGCAAAATGGCAAAAATTACAATAACAAACTTGCTTTTCTGTGCAAGATATAAAAAGTACAGATGGTACTTCTCCTTAACTTAGCACTGTGCGAACTCATCCAACAATGCTGGTAATGACGCTTGTTATAAATACTTGCCTCGCCAAATACTTGTCAGGATGGAGTTGCACATTAACCATGTTGTGAATGCAGCGCCGACACACTGACGACCTCAAAGAACAGCAGCCACAAGGCCTGAAAAATGACACAGTCACACCTGCCTCAATCTCACCACTGACATGCAGATGACAGGAAACCAGAATCTGTCATCTAAACAAAACAACTAGTCAAGTATTTACATGCCATGGTCTTCTTGCAAGTTTTGCTTAGCTCGGAGAAGTGTTAGCTTGGGTCTGGTTGTGTTAAAGGAAAAGTTCAAAAATCAAAAGTGGAAATTCCTCTTATCTACTCATCCTCATCCTGATGGAAAGTCAGGTGAGGCTCAGTAATCCAAAAAATTCCTGGAGATTCTTAGCAAATCAGTGTTGGAGCATTCTCCTGAATGACTGAAGTAGATGGGAACTAAACAAAAACATAAACTGGCTCCATACAGCTCTTCAATTGAAGGCCCTAGACCCCGAAGCTTAAACCATCACTGCAAAGCTGAAGCGTTAGTACACGCACGGTCTGAAGCAGGTGCAACAATTGTTTTGTTAAAGTCCCCATCTACTTCAGAAGTTTAGAAGAAAGCTGCAATGCTGTTTTTCTATGAAGCTCCACAAATGTGTTGTGGACTACGAACATTCATTCACCTTAAATCAATCAACACTGGGATGAGTGGATAATGGCTGGATTTTCATTTTGGGGTGAACTGTTCCTTTAAAGGCAGACAAAGGTGGTGTGAAACTATAGTCAAAAAGTGAAATCCCAATTTTAATAAGCTAAACAACAAGTTGGACAGATGCTGTTAAATCACAGACATGCCACAGACACCCAACAGGCTGCCCTGTAGCTTGTCGTCAGGGCTTTTAGAGAGCGCCTACACAATAAACTCTTCACCTGATGATGTCCTCAAATTGCTTTTTCCGTTCGTCCAACCTACTGTCCAAATCTCAAACAATTTCAATGTACTATGTGACAAAAAAATCAGCAACTCCACACAACTAAGATGCTAGAAAAAGTGAACGTTTTTGCATTTTTGTTTAAATGATGAGTAAAATGATCATTTTTCCGTTATTCTTCACTTAATTGGGTGGGAAGAGGCTTATCAGCAACCCTTCATTTGACAGGAACAAGTCTTGTTTATGTCTGTTTGATAAATATTAAATAAATACAAATTTGAAAGACATCATACTGACACCCAGAAATCAGGAATCAAAACACTTACAAGCTGAAATGTACCTCAAACAAGGGTGGGGTGTCCATGTCTGATACGGCATGTTATGTGCGGCTTACAGCACACATTACCTCATTATTTACTCCAGTTTCATTGACGTAAATATGCTGTAAAAAGCATTTACAGGCAGCTTATCCTCTCTTTTTACAGGGTTCAAACATTCTATTAAACGTAACAATGTGGTGCTATCAGTCAGAGACAACAGATTTGTCTTCAGGTGTTTGACCTACACCATGAAGGTTATGTGCATTTTCATCAATTTGAACTCTTCACACTTCATGGAATGGTTCAGGAAATACGCAAACTGAAAAGCACACAAGGTCCAAATAATAACATCAAATATGAAGGAATGGTTGAAGTTTTGGGAGAAAAGATGCAGAAAACAAAGATATTGAGACAAACCGGGACACACAGACGCATGATGAGGTTCCACTCAACATATTTCAATGCTGTCAGTCTCTGAAGATGTAATTTTAGGACATTACGATTACTTTCCCAGACTAACATGTAATTACAGATTGGAATGGCATACATAAACCTTTTGTCATAAAAACAGCCAAATGTGAACTGAAGTGGAACTATAGTTAAGTAACTTATAGTTAAGAAAATTAAAAGTGACGGATTTGGGTCATTACTGGCATCTCTTTCCTCCGGTCTGTGGAGACCTGAGTCAGGCCAGTAGGTATGTGTGTGGGAGCGTGTGATACATTCATTTCAGCCTCTGCCAGCTACACTTTCCAGTCCACTGCTGGGCCTCGGAGCAACAGAGGGGTGGTGGGAGATAAATAAGGCCTTGTATCCTTTTCACACCCTTCCCTTCAGGGTCGTGGTTCCAGTTAGAGCAGTGACACAGCTCAACAGGTTTATCACAGCGGCTACAACCAGGTAGGTCACATAGATGTTGAACACAGGTCTTTCTTAGGTCCATCCGGTCTTCTATGGATCAAATTTTAGTCTATGTGATCTCAGCTCAGTGCTTCAGCACTGGGCTGCCTCGCTCCGGATCTTTCTGTAATGCCTGTAGGACCTGAGCAGACAGATGGAGTGGCTGTTAAAAAAATACATGAGAAACAGTGGCAACAAAACACCCTTAAAATGCAAAGCTGCAACATCCTACCTGCACCCACTTCCTGTTGCGGCTTGTCATGTGAACGGCAGCGATGTGCTGGAAGAGCTGCTCGGCAGGGATGAGGTCGGGCAGTCGCGTCAGGAACTGAGCCATGTGAATGAAGTCCATGCAGGTCAAAACATCCTGATAGAGACGCAGCAGGCCCAGCGCAGTGCGGAACAGGAACTCCTCGCCATCTCGGCAGAACACATCCCACACCCGACATGCCAGATCCAATGGCAATGACTTACTGTATAGAGTGAAGATCCTGGAGGAAGGGAAACAGAGAGAGGACAGTGCACATTTCTTAATACAGTAACAGTTCAAAATGATGCACACGTGAAAAAACAAGGAACAAGCACATACACATCTGAATCTTGAGGTACAATTACAATTGTATAACTGGTATCCTCAGGGGTTTAAAAATTAAGCCAACACATAAGTACAAAAACTTGTACCAGGCCACTTGAGGATGACACCAAAACATTATAATGTTGTAATGCCCAACATTACAACTGAATTACATCTGATAGCTAGCCATGACTGGGCTTCACCTCAGCTAACTGCAGTCACTGATCTTGATTTCTAATCTGTGTTTGTGGTGTTGATGCCTTCTGGAGGATTTTACTCCAAAAGAATTCTAGTTTGTAGAATGGTGCCAGCGGAACCACCTCCAGCTCAATGCTGGTAAGACCAAAGAGGTGTTAGTGGATTTCTACAGGCACAGACAACCCTGCACACAAGTGAACCTCTATGTACCTGGGAGTTCACTTGAACAATAAACTGGACTGGACTGATCATAGTCAGAGCAGACTATATCTGCTGGGGAAGCTCAGATCCTTTGGAGTGCAGGGGGCACTCCTGACAACTTTCTATGACTCTGTGGTGGCATCAGTGATGGTTTATGGAGTAGTCTGCTGGAGCAGCAGCATATCGGCTACAGGTAGGTAGAGACTTGATACACTTGTCAAGGAGATTTTTGACCCACACTTTTGACCCACTGCAGTTGGTGGGAGAGAGCAGGATGACGGGTAAGCGGTTATCGTCCCTGGTGGATTCCCTGCAGGTCACTATCAAGGCACTGGGCAGTTCCTCCAGTAATAGACTGATACACCCCAAGTGTGTGAAGGAGAGGTATTGCAGGTTCTTCCTTCCTGTTGCTGTCGGCCTTTAAATAGATAACTTTTTTTTCTTTAGACCTTGGGTGCCCCACACTTTAGAGCCCTGGTCCTCACAGCCTTGCAGGAAGTCTGGGTTATCAAGAATGGGAGTGAGAGGAGATAATAACTGAGCCTGGCCTTCTATAGAGCGAATGGATCTCCAGGCTCTGATGGTATTGAGAGTAGTAGGGTTTTTAACAGATTCAGGGTTATTCACAAACAATAGATTCAACAAGGGACACTTTGACTGAGAGGATTCAATATCATGCCAAATCGAGACTGGATCACAGTTGTGCCAGCTTGCAATCACCCACAGGTGAGTTGCCAGTTGGTAAAATCTAAGATTTGGTAAATCTAACCCTCCATCACAACCTGCCATTTGAAGTTTTGTCATCTTGAGACGGGGCTTACTTTTGCTCCAGATGAAAGAGCTTAGCTAGCCTTTAAGCACTTTAATAACCTTGGTGGTATAATAAAATACGGATCATTTCCAGTCGGGATAGCAGTCTGGGCAGGACATTCATTTTTATAAGAGCAACCATACCTAGCCAGGAAAGAGGGAGAGAGGCCCGGTGGTCTAAATCTGCCCTAATAGCATCCAAAAGGGGGGAAGTTGGACTTAAACATCTGACCAAAAGTGGGTGTTACATGCACTCCAAAGTAAATGAAACTGGTGGGAGGCCATGCCTTGGCCAAATTCCTCCAGAGGGACTATTCAGAGTCCTGAATCAGAAAAGTATTCAATGCAGCACGTGCGGATAACAGTTCCATAAACAAATCTGAACACGGTCTAGATATGTGATTTTTCTCCAGTTCTCCAGCTAGTCGAGATTCAAGCAGTTCACGCTGTTAATTATTCCGATGTCTTTTGGATGCAACAAAGACACAATCGGTCCGCGGGAGTATATATTCCAGGGGATGAAAATGCAATAATATTCAATATCATGACATATATTAGTGAGCACCCTCGTTTGCTTAGAAGGGGGAGAAATGTCAGATGGAAGATTGTGAAGAGGGGGATCAAGGTGACAATAGAAATCTCATTCCACAAAAGAGTCCCCAGAGGCCCGTTCCATAAACACTGCAAAAGCTTTGGAAAGCAAATCAGGGGAATAGGCTGGGGGACAATATAGATTATTAAATGTTACCTCTTTTCCTGCGAGTATTCCTTTAACAATTACATACCGGCCCTGGCTGTCTTTAACACAGTCAAGACACCTAAATGCCAGCTCTTTAATAAACAGAATAGCTACGCTACTGAAAGAAGGATATGATGGAGCAAAGACCTGCTCCACCCAATGCCTTTGCAATTTAGCATTATTCTTGTCCTCCAGGTGAATCTTCTGGAGGAATGCAATAGAAACATCTTCCTTTTTCAAAAATGATAATACTGCTGTCCTCTTGGCAGCTTAAGTAAGGGATAATGCCCGACGAGGTGTCCATTATCAGGAATTAATGGACGACGCGGTTCTTCGGCCTTCTCGTCGTCCATTAATTCCTGATAATGGACACCTCGAAGGGCATTATCCCGCTTATACCATGGTCACTTGCCAAAGAAAAGAAATTAAGACCATTAATTTATATTTTCATGCGTTTTACACTCAAAATATAAAGTTTTTTACAAGCCATAACTAAGGTTCCCTGGGTTTGACTAATACCTGGAACGATCATTACTCTCCCGTAAGGTTCTTATGCAATGGAAAAGTTGTTCACTCCTCCAGTAAATAGGATGGACCATAGATACGACTTGGCAACAGGTATTCTAGTCCGCTGAGCGATGAGCCAGAAAGCTAACGCTATGCTAGCAAGATTCAAAGTCAATAACATTGCGTATGCAAAACTGCCTCGGCATTCAAAAAAGATGGTGTACGAAGAGCGAGACGCAGCTACATCTTTGTATGTTTTTTATATGGTGTACATGCTAATTACACAAACTAGATGCACAATGGAGCTCTTGCTTGCTGTGATTTCGGAGGAAAGACATCGCCGCCGTCGCCGAAGAAGAAGGCCAGATCAACTTGTGACCGCAGTGTATGGGCTGAAATATGTGCCATTAGAAATTGAATTTGAATCATCAATATTTAGTGGGCCCAGCCCGAGGGTCCTAGGAACCCTATTGTAATTGTAAAGATTTTTATTTTTATTTTTCTCCGGCTAAAAGTGGTGCTGCAGGCTAAACAGTGAAAGGGAGGGCGGTGCAATTTGGAGGGTTGGTCCTGACTCCTGCGAATATCTCAGATACAACAAACTACATATATCCGCCTGCAGGGGGCACTATAACCTAGGCCAATGCGTTTTTGCCTATAACTCCCACACCGTATGTCGCACAAAACCTGAATGGAGCTGAATCACTTTGCGATTGGCCACGCCCACTTCCGCCTAGAAAGTTTTTTCGCAAAATCGCAAAAACTGGAAAACCTCTTTTTTTGAACACCTCCTTGGGAATTTGTTCGATCTGCGTGAAACTTGGCACGTACACTCTTCAGCTGGACCTGATCTAAAGTTATCAAAAGAATTTTGCTCCGTCAAAAAAATGTGCAGATTATTAACAAACAAATTTCTGTAGCTAGCTATGAAAATGTAAACTGTTTGATATCTTGGTAAACTAAAGGCTATTAACACCAAATTTGAGATCCTTCGTTACCATGACACTGGGAAGGGATGAGCCGAATTTGGCGAATTTTTGTTACTAGGGGGTGCTAAAAATATGGGAAGTTTATATCTCTTGACTAGCTACACCGATTTTTACGAAATTTGGCGGTATGATGTAGGGCCAATCCTGAGGCCATATCTTGAAGGTGGTCATGACTGCTCAATGTGGGCATGGCTTATGCACATGTACTCCACTAGGTGGCACTATAATGGATGAAATCGCGTTTTTGCCTGTAACTTCCACATTTTAGATAACACATTCGCAAACCTTATATCCATATGTTCCCTGAATAGAGCTGGGTTTTCTGACATTGGACACGCCCACTTCTGCTGCACATTTCCTTCGCTAAATTGCCACATATGCAAAACCTACTTTTTCGAACTCCTACAATTTAAGCGACATCTGCCTGAAACTTTGCACACAGACTCTCCAGATGTGTTTGATAAAAAGTTATCAAAAGAATTTTGGCACTCCAAAAAATCTGCTACTTATAACCAATCAATCGTTTTTGTTAGCTAAAAAACACATATTGTTTCATATTTCAAAATAAATGCTTTCAACAACAAACTTAAGTCAGTTGTTTCTAAAGTCATCCAGAGACTCTGTGCCAAATTTGGTGCAAATTGGCCTATAGGTGGCACTATAACGGATGTAAATACGTTTTTGCCTTAAACTTCCACATTTTAAAGAACAAAGTGGGTGTGATTTAGTACAACAAATCCAAATCGGCACACATTCAGCCTTTTGCACTTCCAGTGCACTTCCCATTACAGTGAATACCACGGCTCAGACGTTGGCCTGTGTCCTCACTTTTGCCCCGAGCCCATCATCCTTTGGGGCCCACTTCCGTGGGCTCTGCTGTGCGCGGGGTCCGAGTCAAGCGGGGGGGCTTGACCCCCGTTCACAACTGCTTGCAGTTCTAGTTGAATTTGAATTGCTAAACTTGAATAATTGCATTAAAAAACTGAATTTGAATCACATGATTAGGGGGCCAAGCCTGAGGGGTCGAGGGAACGCGTATGCTTCCTAGGACCAGCGGTGCTAGGAACCCTACTGCAATTGCAAAGATTGGCCCCCGTTCATAACTGCTTGCGTTCTAGTTTGAATTTGTATTGTTTAATTTGAATCATTGCATTGAAAAAACTGAATCTGAATATTATAATTTGAAACTGAATTTATTAGTTTGGAAAATTCAAATCTATATATGTTTTCACATTCAGTTCGCACAATTCAAATTCAGTTCTCAAAATTCAATTTCAATTTACTGTGACTGACATCCAGGTAGTTGAGGATGAGCAATTGAGCGCAGATAACTAGGACATAGTCAATGGTTACAGTCTACGCTCTCCTCGCGCAGTTACCACACACGGGCTTGTGGCATTTCAAGTCTCAGACGTTTTGTTCCGTTTGCACCTCTTTCGGACCGGCACTGCCTCCGTGTCCGTGTCCGCTGCTGCGGTGGTTGCTTCCGCTGCTGCCCACCTTGTGCCGACTGACGCGGCCCCTTTCCCTTTCTCCATGTATTCTGCCCTCAGCTCCTCTGCCAGCTGCTGCAGGACTTTCCTCTGATCTCTTCTGCTGCTGGTGCACTCCTTGAATAAGACGCGGGCATTGATCCCAGCCAGGTCGAGGATGCTATAGAAGAGTCGCATTCGTGTTGAACAGCTCCGCTAACTGTTTCACAGAGGGGGGAACTCCCGTTTTTGTTTGCCCATGGTGCCAATGAGCCTATATAATACAACTATATAATACTCAACTCACAAGTAAATTCACAAAGAAGCACAGCTGGAGACCGCTAACACAGTTAGAGACAAGAGAGACAATGAAAGCAGCAAACCGTGAGAAATGATGTGTGGTCAATATGACCGCTTATGGCCGAAATAGGTGAAACATATAATATTTTCTTTGTCTTTTGCGCAGTTTATATAAACACTGGTTCGAAGTGTTATATTTTCTCTTTATGTGTTGATATTTTCCTCGATTCCTAATATATACATGAAAAGAAAATTACGTGTTAAATACACTTGATTTAACATGGTGGATCCTTTTGTATTGTTTTTCACCTAATGATGCAATTTACACTTCCTTTGTGTGGGTCCAGTGCAGTTGAACATATGAAATAAGTTGAAGTAGATTTACTGTAAATTCCTGTAGTTGCAGGGAGATATTGACATAGATTTCTAACCATCTAACCTTCATTTTGAGCCACTTTGTCCATTCAGACTTCATTTCCTGTTATCTACCTAGTAGATGACCCTTGGACAGTTTTTTGAAATAGTTTGGATAGTCTTGGACTGGTGGAAATCCACATGAGATGCACACAAGAGCCATCCACTTAATAGCCAAATGGTCACCCCGTCTCCTCTTCTTCCTCCGTTTCGTGGTGGATGGCAACCAGCCAGCACCCAGTCAGTTAAGGTAAATTACGTGGGTGAAAACCTCGGTGCTGATTGGCCGAAGAGGAGCCCTAGTTATCTGCGCTCGATTGCTCTTCCTCCACTACCCGGATGTCAGTCACAGTAAATTGAAATTGAATTTTGAGAACTGAATTGAATTTTGAGAACTGAATTGAATTATTCAAGTTTAGCAATTCAAATTCAAATATTGATGATTCAAATTCAGTTTCTAGTGGCACATATTTCAGCCCATAGCAGTGTCTGTTAACAGCGTCTGTATGGTGATGACTTATAACACAAATAAGATTTTCAAAAAGAATATGGTCTTTCTTGGTAAAAACCTTCTATCGTAAGTAAAATGAAATCAAATGCTTGAATGATGGAAAATAACTGGGTCTATCTTAGATTTTGAGCAGATAAAGAGGAGGACAATTTTCATAAATGTTGGTATTGTCCAGTTGTTGCATCTTTTGGGCAGTAAGATCGTCATTCCTACACATTTAAAGTGGCCTATAACATAATCTTACAGTCACTAACATAAATTGATTATATTTTTGGTGCATAGAGACCGTGGTCACAAGTTGACCTGGCCACCTTCTGCATCCAAAAGGTGTCTGTGCTTATGCTGAGAGGCTATGCTGTCAGTCAAACTATGGTTAGTCTGGTGTAGTCAGGTAATGTTTACTCAAATAGACAGCAAAGATGAGTACATGCATTTCATAAAGGTTATGCTTATTTGTGTTATAAACTGTCGAAGTACAGACATTGTGAACAGACACTGCGGTCACAAGTTGATCGGGCCTCCTCCTGCAACCAAGAGGTGGCTGTGTGTCTGCTGTAAGGAGTGAAATAGGTTATACCACGAGTCACCTGCGTGATCTGATTGGCATGGTGGATTGATTACTGCGCTGGTATTTTTTTCCCCTCATTGAATGTGAGTTCAAGTCCCGTAATTTTTTATTTTTTTTTGTTTGTTTAAAAGGGTTCCATAGTTCCTCTATGTGATGCATGTTTACTCAAACCGGGAGAAGACACGAGTACGTGTTTTTAATAAAGGTTTATTAGAGATAGACATTCACAGGAAGAGCAACTCTCCCTTTTCCTGTTTACAATTTGTTCCATAACAACCAGCAACTTTAATACAGCGACTGAGGGTTAGACACATTTAATCAAACAGGAGCCCAAACACGTATCAGGTACGTTTTCCACAGAGAAAACCTGAGCAAAGAGGCAGATCAGAGGACAGCTACGTCTTCTCTTCCCGTTTTCAACATCCGTTGTAGCTACGGTGACCAGACACATTCGGCTCACGGTCGCCAGTTAACATAGTCCTGTGTTAATCAGAAACACTGGCTGCCCAGTCTACATATCCTATGCCAAGCCAACAACCCGAATGTTTAGGTGCCTGCTGTAGTTCTCGACCATGTCCAATCTCTCTGTAGGGGTGCTGAACTGCTTTTCCGGCTCCACAATCCTCGGCTCTTGTGCTGCGGCAGAGTTTTCAACTGCTAGTAGCAAGCCTCTGCTTCAGCTACCCGCTTGCTAGCGGCCTGGAGCTCCGTAGCAAGCTTGTGGATAGTCTCGGCCAAAGGGCTAAGTTTTTCGCAGGGTCAAGCTCATCCGCGGTTTCAAACTTGGCTTGGTCGCCATCTTGTGTATCGTCGCTGGGCTCTTTTTTGTCTTTATTTCCTCTGGTTCTTCCCATCTTGTCGAAAGACTGTGACCAAAAGTTAAGAACATAGCTTGTGATGTTCATAACAAAAACAGCTTATGGCGCCCGGTTGTCGTCAGGATAATGAGAAAATTTGTATTTTCTTTAGTGGGAATTAGTTGCACGGAGCTCTGGCAAAAGCGTCTGCTCAGGTCACTGCCATCACGTGACCCCCCAAGAGCGACCTTTTTAACTGGCAGACAACTACTGTAGCTGCCAAGCTCTGGAGGACACAGCAGAGGGCAGAGCCCAGATGTTTTGAAGGAATAAACACCCAGAGTCAAGGAGAGCACAGAGTTTGTGTTTTAAAGTTTTGGGATTAAAAAGTGGATTTTTCTTCACTCTCTTCTCAACTGGTCTGCCATGACGTATGTCCAATATTCACTCTTGTTATGTCATGTTATCTCTGTTTGTGGTCTAGCTCTTTAGCTGCTAAAATGCTCTTAGCACAGCTTGAAAATGTCCAATTAAATTCAAATCAATATTGTTTTGCATGTTTATAAGCATTGTAAAAGTGTATGGAAATTGTGACATTGCAGCGTTAGATACATGTTATGTCCTAGTTACTTTATTTGTAAAAGCTGGGTGTGGTGTGGGTGATGTAAGTGAGAAATAGAAATGTAGAAATTTCCCCAGTAAGTGGGTGGACGACTGAGAGACCCCAGCCCAACACTAACCACTAGATGCATTTTTCTAAGAATCAAACCTGACACTGAAACTGTGAAGGGTTCGATGTGGGTAAAGTGTCACATTTTGAGAGAACGACATGTAACACGTTTTAAACATGATGGGGAACAAAGTGCACTGCATGTGTGTAGGTGGAAATATATACATAGTTACTACTGAAGCTTTGAAATGACATAATGGCAAATAATTCAAAGAGGTACTGTTAGGGTCCTAACACTGCAGTTTAAAGTAAGTACATAACTTTAGTTGCAATGATTGTATTTGAGTTATTAAGCAGAGGAAATGAGGCCAGTTGGAGGAAACAACACAAAATATGAAAGATTGAGAAACTCACCAGTCGATTAAATAAATATCAGGAGTCAAGTTGTTTTTCTTGAAATGTGCAAAAAGCTTTGGTAGATTTTCTTCAAAGAATACTTCAAATGTTGAAAAGTAGGTCAACATCTGCAGAGAGAGGAGAAGGTGGTGTTACAGAGCGACACAGACACACAAAAAAAATGTTTATGATGCTGATCTGTGGTGCCACAGAAATGAGTGTGGAAGGTTTTCAGTGGAATCTGCTATCAGAAACACCACACGGCACATCTGCTTCCACTGCAAGAGATTCATTTTTGGTTTCAAAATAGAGTGACAGGTAGTTGTGAGCTTGAAAATGTTGAGCTAAAATCTTTTTTTTGGTTTTTGCATGCAAGCCACTTGCATATTTATACCAGCATTTGGCTGGCGCTAATTTTGTGCCCCGTTTATGAGTAACAAAACACACACAAAGCAAAAAAATCTGGTTTCAGCTTCTTAAATGTGAATATGTTATTTTTTATTTAACCTTCAATTTTGAACTCAATATTTTTTTCGTCTAAAACAAGACACAACCATGGCATTTTCTAAACCCAGTGATTAATCAAGAAAATACCTGACATGAATTGATAATCAAAATAATCACATGTTGCAAAATGTAAACTGATGCTCTTAGATAAAGGGCAGCAGTGTAAAAATGGAATAGACATAATTCAACATGTACTGAATTAAATATACTTTCCAACAAATATGATATAAACATATGATTATATGGTATAAATTTGAGACCAACTGTTTTTTTCAGGGCCAATACAGTTATCTATATATTTGAACGATATTTGAAACTGATTATACATTTGCTGTAATGGATATATATTGATAATCTTATAAATGCTGAATAGTAGCGCTGATAATTGGCCTGTCCGATAAATTGGTATATGCCTAGTGTAAATATACCGTCAAGATCTTAAAATCAGATTAGACTGCTAATGATTGTATTCTAAATTGTGTAGTGTTGACATGTTTTGCTGGCCCCCTCTTTTTAGAATAGTTCTATCCATATTCTAATATTTTTTCATTTCTTTTTTAAAATTTCTTTTTTGTACTACTTCGGTTTTTACAATAGTCAGGGTCAGGGAGGGTTTATAACATATGGTAATAATTGTTATATTCTTGGTATGGCCCCTCGACTCAACACAATACAATAATACTGTGTGCAAACTGAACTATTGAAACATTTTTCAGTCTAATAAATAAATCCAGTGCGTGTATACAATTAATTTTTTACTTCAGATCCACATATAAAATGAGTGCACTTTTTTGTAAAAATATATTGTTTACAAGGTCAAGAATAAACTTCTACACTCATGAAATGTAAAAATATAAAAACAGTCCTGGTCAACAAGCTGATCTGGTATCTGATCGAGCTGTAAAGATTCTAAAATTCATGTGTGTAAGTGTATTTACAGGCATGTATGTTAAGTGTATGTGCATGTGGAAATATGTAAATGTGTATGTACTGACAAGGCTGTGGTCAACTCTGAAGAAGGCCATCTGACAGGGCTTGTTGAGCAGGTTGGCAAAAGCTATAAAGGCATCGGCTGTGTCGAGGTTCAGGATCAGCACTGCTGCGATGAACGACATTCCCTGCACCTAAATACACACACCCAAAACACAGGAAAAAACAGTTAATAGGGCTTAATATGAAATGTAAACTTTGACATCTAACTCTGAATGTGAGAAGAAGGAAAGACAATGGCGGCAAGTTAACACCTATTAAAGGTGAATTTTGCACCACACCATCATCAAAACCTTTGCTTTTTTAAGTGCTCAATTTAATCTGCTTTAAAATGGCCTCTTACACTGATAAATAATCAGGCTTTCAGTCTGGATATTTAACTGGTAGAGATGAAATGCTGACACAGACAGATGCACAGAGCAAAGCAAATAAAAAAAAAGGCTGCACACAGCGGGGAGTGCATAGATTTTCTGTGTGTAAGAGCTTATGGGTTGGGGTCAGTGCAGGAAGTCACACTCATTTCTACCAAGTACAGACAGCGTGGGTCTGCAGTGAAAAGCAGCAAGTCAAACCGCAGCATTTACAGCAGTGCACAAATGAATTCAAAGAAAAAGTGAAGCATGGTGTCCAAACACATTATTAAAATTCAGTTTTTTTTAATGTGCTGGCAGACTTCATTCTGGTCCAAAGTGTTGAGTTTACGCTTTGGTCTCCAAAGTTTGATGTCAACTATATAACAGGTATCAGCATCAAGAGGAGGGATGGGAATTAATGTATAACATGAGTCTGGGAACAGAGTGACGAGTCACATGATCGGTAACTCTCCTCAGAGGGAAGAGGAGGGTGGATTAAAGGAAAAGATGCAGAGGTTTGCTATGTGGGAAATCACACCCACACACTGTAGAGATGCCTTGCTCAAACCACTGGGCTCTGCACTGTAGAGCTGCACTAAACATGAGTCAGGTTTGAGTTAATCTTGTGATTTAAGGACTGTGCTGAAGCAGTGATGTGAACTTCAGAGAAGAGGCTCTACTCAAATTTAAACTCATTCTGACTTGGGTTGAGTGCTAATGTTCTCTTACATCTGTGTGCATCTGTTCTACTGTGGTTTCTAGTTAGTCTTATTTTATTACATCTGACCTGGGATCAGTCTCATTTTGTGCCTCTGTTGAGATCAATGACCTTGAGGTGAATAGTCTTGTCTGGTCAATTATAAATATTGGGGGTGACTGATTTCATGTTTCATATATTGAAGAGAGGTGAACCATGTTCCTGGTTGCAACCACAGTAAGCTGCCACAATATTCTAGTATGAGAAAAAATATAAATAAACCTAGAATTTACATAATAAATTATTCATAATTAGGATGAATTTCTGTTTTCTTTCTATTCACAATGATAGTAATGATAAATATGGTGATGGATAATTTAGCATCTGTACTCCTGGATAGTATATATCAGCAGAACACACACTGAAGCGCACAGACATCACAAACAAATGAGAGAATGTAGTTTTACTTTATATATAACAGGACAAATTATTACCAACTACATGCATCATTAAATATTTATTTCGGTAACATTTTATAATAGCCATAATTAATAAATAAAATGGTAAATTTATAGTTTTATTTATAATCAAACATAAGTTGATACTGTCTACCCGATGTCTGACAGACACCTCGCACTCAGCCGAAATAAAATACAGTGAGCTGTCAATCATCCAGACTGCATAATAAACAATAGTTGACTATGTAGGAGATACGTGGGAGATGAAGTCTGTAATATGTCATTATCTAATCTTGATAGTATGCAAGTAGTACTACAGCACAGTGCTGGAGACTGTTCACCAATATGCAAGGTGTTTTAATTTAATATTGACAAAACCAATAAAAAATATATATATAAGAAACACAGGCATTGAGACCCATAAAACAAAAACTATTATAAGGCCGCAGAGTACAGACAGAGGTTTCCGTCCATACCCATACCTAACAGTGAGCATAAATGAGCCTTTACGCACATCACCCAAGCCAAATAGGTTTCAAGTCAATGTGGAAAGCATCAATACTAATATACCGATCTGGTGGTTATATTAGTTACCAGTAAACTGTTTTAGCAAGTTTCATTATTAAGCTTGAAAGCTGAGCATGAAAGGGGCAGCATACTGCGAATAGGTACAAAATGTGTTGAAGTATTAAATGATGTAATCATGTGTTTTGTGTGTGTGTGACTTACGTAGCCAACGTCTGGCCGGTAACAAGTATATGCCCCCAGAATGCTGTGCAGCACATCATGATATGGCCCACCCTGATGAAGAAATAATGAAGCCAATTTAACAAAGAGGTGAGAAATAATCTGGTACACACATGCTTCCCCAGAAATCTACTTTGATACAATAACATCAGAGTGAATGAGCTTCACTGTTTCTTGCCCACATTGCCAGGGTAACATTGTGTTCAATTAAAAGGGCTGACAGAGACATCTTCTCAATGTAGACAGACTCATTCAAAACATCAGTCTTGTATGATGTGGTTCACTCACTGACCTGCTGGAAGATACACAGGTGGGGGAAAGTTCTTGAGATGTCCAGCTTGATCAGCTCCAGGCTTGACTCCCGATCTGACGAACCAGCATCTGGAAGACACTGTCTAACATTAGGAAACACTAAGACAACATTAGGGAAGTGGCCGGTGCATTTTGCATTGTGTCTCTACCTTCAATTTCAGGCTCTGAGGAAAGTGCTGGCGAAGTCTTCCACTTCTCTTTTGCCCGGGCCAAACAGATGTTATACAGCTCTGCAGGGACAAATTATAGCACAGCACAGTCAATATGAGAGAAAGAAAGAAACACAAAGGCCTTAGATGCTGAGCAGAGAAGATGATGACTAGACAAAAACCATTGCAAGGGATAAAAGGATTTAGCTCTCTAAATTACTCTGCACCAGAAACACTAAAGGTGATTCCAAAAAAAACATCTAGACATTCATTTTTGTTGCAGTACACTGAAACTTCTGGCCTGTGCTCTAACTTGTAGCTGCCCTCTAGTGATGAAGTGCTGGAGTGAAATAGTGAGCTTTTCCGAGATGTGACATACAACCCTGCACTGGTGGCACCAACTTTGTGCAGGACCAACACCAGTTAAGAGAAAAAGTCTTGCACCGGGTAATGATTAGCTGGTCAAAAGCGATGTGATGAACATTGCTTTTTACTCGGGATATATGCAGTGATCGACATGGGGCACTTGTATTGTAATTTAGTTGTACACACACACACATATATATATACATATATATATATATATATATATATATATATAT
>CAEMYA010001159.1:544733-557233 GCA_903131615.1 Diplodus sargus
TTTGATAAAAAGGCATGCTCACATTGCAACTTTGTAAATATTTCCAAAACACTGGCTTATAAACATCAAGTCTCATGCATGTACACATGGAAGTTTGATGACACACTTAAAAGACCTGTCACTGTAACAAATATTTTACAAGTTGCTGTTGGTAGTTTGGTAAAGTATGATTTGTTGATTGAAAAAATGGCAGCCTGCAGACATGATTTAAACATTTTGAGTATGATAAGTGTGGCCAATTGTGTGTCTATACTTGGTCATTGCTACAGACCTGGTTGTGTGGTTCCCTTAAAATGTGATTTGGACAACGAACATATCTTTGGACAGGCAGTGTAAATTGTTCCCTTTTCTGACCGTGACGAAGTGTTCGTTTTGTTGAGAGTTCTCATTGTTAAGTATTTTGATGACCACCTTATGTGACTGAAGAGACAAATGAATTTCAAGTGCATAATCTGAAAGATGCAACTGATGCTTTGCCACTTGATGTATATCAACTCAGAGATTCTGAATTTCACTTACTGACAAGATAGACTTATTTCCTAAATGTTATGACTTGTGTAAATGGCAAAAGTAAATGTAATGAATTGAAAGAATTATTGAATTAAATGCCAAATAAATTTCAATTATGTTGTTTTTTTATATAGCATGCACACACACGTGTTGCCAATATACACAAATATGTGTTGATTTGGATAAAGTAACACAAACATTTGTTAATACAACTACACATTTACTGTGTTAATATGACTAACAAAGTGAATGTGTTAAAATTGACAAAAGTTGAGTTGTCCCTCTCTGGACATGGAGATGTGTTAAAAACCAACAAAAATTGTGTTATTTCCAACACATTGTTTTTAGTGTGTATACACCGGCCCCTTATTGTTAATGGCAGACCGACATAACAATTCAAACACAACAAGACAGGAGCAAATAATGTGTTGATATAGTTACATTAAAGTACAGTACAGACATATCTATATCCCATGTACCAAACAAAGTTTCGTCACCAGCCTTTCAATAATGTTGGCCCTTGTTGGTCTAGAACCCTGCCAAGCGGCCATGAACCACGTGGAGCTGAAGAATCCATGATCACCATAATATCTCCAGCTTTCAAGCTCCTCTTCCTTTCGTTCCACTTCTGCCTCTCTTGAAGCAACGGCAAATACTCCCATATCCATCTCTTCCAGAAAAGGTCTAAGAGGTACTGTACTTGCTTACAGCGCCTTCTCACAGATCATGAGGTTCAAATGCTCCAGGTGGCAAAGCTGGTTTACCCCTTAATAGAAGAAGATGGTTAGGCGTGAGAGGTTCCAGGTCATTAGCATCCTCTGAGAGCTTGGTGATTGGACGATTGTTCAAAATGGCCTCCACTTTACAGAACACTGTATGGAGTCCATCATCATCCAACTTCTGCTGATGCAGAACAGAACTGAGCACTCTTCTCACCAGGCGGATCATCTGTTCCCACACACCACCATGGTGTGAGCCTGCTGGTGGATTAAAGCTCCACTCCTCCAACTCTCAGGAGTCCATCCTCCAAAACTGGGTCCAGCCGGTATATGGGACACTGACCCTTTCCCAGACGACAAAGCAGACATCTTTTCACCAAACCTCTGTCGCTGACAATAACAAATTATGGCACCCTCTGCAAATCATCCAGTGTCAGACTGCCACTCATGAATGTTGATGTGACTCCCTTTCTTTTAGTCCTCCTTGAGCTGCCCTGACCCCCTTTCTCCAGACAATTAGCCACAGAAGCCTCCAACTGCTTCCTCTTGCAACTCTGTGCCAACAACATGACCTTCAACCTTAGGATCCAGGCAACAGCTGTCTTGAGCCTCTTCCAGTCAGAAAAGAAGGCAATGAGCTGGTCCGTAGGACTAGAGATGTCACACACTGATGGCATTCACCACTACCTCCTTTCTGACCTCTTGGTCGTCAGAGTTCACTGAGATTTCCAACACAGTTTTAGGCCACTCCTCCAAAGAAATGCAGGACCTTCCAGCCACCTGGTTTTGTTCAGAAAATCAGAGACCTTCATTACCCTTGAAGCATCGTCAGCTGGATTATCCTTGGAACCTACATGCCTCCATTGTGAGGGTTCAGATGCTTCTCTGATGGTCGAGGGTTAGGGTTATCTTGATATTCTTTACCATACAAATGAATTAAATTCTCAAAATGTTATTTTCTCTGTCGATGCTGAAAAAGCATTTGACAGAGTTGAATGGAAATATCTTATGTTTGTCCTTAGAAGGTTTAATTTTAGTCCTAGGTTTTGGTACTGGTAATTAACTCTTTATAGTTCTCCTATGGCCGTTGTAAAGACAAACACTAACTATCCGTTGTCCCCTGTATTGTTTGCCATTGCTATTGAGCCATGAGCTGCAATGATCAGATCTCATGATCATATTAAAGGTATTACGATTGGGAGGGAGGAACATCTCATATCTCTGTATGATGATGATATTTTGTTATACCTCCATGACCCCTCATATTCTATGCCATTTATGTTATCTCTATTTGAAAAAGTTGGGAAGTTATCAGGCTACAAGGTTAATTGGGATAAAACAGAGATAATGCCAATTTCCAATTTCGACCATACTTTATTGAGGAACCATCTTAATTGGAAATGGTCTACTAAATGTATTAAGCATTTGGGTATTTTTATTACGAGAAAACCAGAAGACGGCTTTAGTTTGAATTATCTTCCATTAGTTAATAAAATATCAGAGGAATTTAAGACAATCAGTCATCTTCCAATTTCTCTGATTGGTAGAGTTAACATAGTTAAAATGTCTGTGTTGCCTACGTTTTTAAATGTATTTCAGAATCTTCCGACTACTCAACAACAATCCTTTTTTTAAAAAGTCCAGAGTTTAGTGTCTTCCTTTATATGGAACAATAAACCCCACACATTTGTATGTCAATGTTACATTTGCCATATGAGTCTGGTGGCCTGAAGCTTCCCTACTTTCATTATTATTTTCTGTCATCTCAGCTTACCCAGTTCAAACAATGGTTTCTAAATATTTCATGTCCATGGAAATGAATAGAATAATTTGATATTTATCCATACAGTTTGGAACATTTACCATACATTGAGTTCAAAGAGGAGAAAATGACCAAGAATCCTGTTATTTAAACAGCCTCAGCATTTGGAAATTGTCTCATTAACGGTTAGGCTATAAGATTTCTCTCTCCTTTTTATCCAATTTGGAAGAACCCAAGTATTACATACTGTATGGATGACACTTTTAAATCATGGTATGATAAAGGTATCCAAGAATTTTGTCATCTGTTTGATAATGGGACATTTCTTTCATTTGCTCAGCTGCAACAGAGATATGGATTACCTCCTTCCAATTGATTTAGATTTTTTCAGATAATGCACATGCATTAAATATTAAAAATGGTTCTTACAATTTAAGGCATGAACTAGCTTTATTTAAGATTATACATAGGATTTATTAAACTCCAGAGAAACTACGTAAAATGAACAGTGAGATGTCATTTCTCTGCTGGAGTTGTAAGAAACAAAAGGGAACATTTTTTCACGTTTGGATCATGTGACTCACTCCCCATTTTTGGAATTCTGTTATCCAGTTGATATCTCAATGTTTTCATGTATCCATTCCATTGTCACCTCGTTAATGTCTTTTGGGAACTGGTATGTTTGACAAGTGGAATAAACATTAAAGGATATAGATCTTGCTATGTTGGCAGCCAGGAAATGTATAACTTTAAAATGGAAAGAATCCAAACCCCCAGTAATGGTGCACTGGTGGAATGAACTTTCAAGCTACCTCACACTGGACAGAATATATTACAGGAGTAAAGGCAGAGATCCTCAGACTTTTTAAAAATCTGGCAATCTCATATAGAATTTGCCTTTATGAGTGTTCTGGGTCAATATAAGGCATAGCAAAAAATGGTATGATCCGAATGTAATTATTAATGTTGTTTTATTGTGGTAGTTTATTGTGAGTGGGTTATTTTCCACTTTTTGGTTTGTTTTATTTCTTATTTTTGTTGTCAGTGTCTGTTGTGTTTCGAGGATATATGTTTGGGTATTATTTGGGGTTCTTTGATTGCTGTATATAAAATCTATAAGAAAAAAAAGAAGAAGAAAAAAAGAATCTGTCCAATGTTCTTTTGCCCCCCCCCCCATAAAATAACACTAAGCATTTGTCTGAGAATAAGACATTTGTGCTGTAATTTCAATGAGGCAAGCAATATCAAATGTCAGTATTCCCCTCCACCATCTTCTGAAGTGCTGAAAATTGAGAATTTAGTTTTGTTGGGTTTAGTATAATGCCACCTTTAGACTCAAAGACATCTCTAGAGGATGCATTACATATGTATTACCTTATTCAAATTGAAATGAGTGACCATTTTAGAGGGCCCACACACAGGCCTCTGTTCTGGTTAATTCAGAGTTGTTTAGTTGTTTAGTTATCTAATATAAATGGAATCTAACCCTAAATAAAGCGCAGATAGAACTTTTGACGCACGCAAAGAACACACACTTTTTATGCCCCAGTGATGCTATAAACAACCGCACCAAAACATGAACATATCAATGCACCACCCCAATGCATAAAAAATCAGATATCAAATTATCAGAGCCAGCTGTTCCATAATAAAAACATCTTGCCATCATTGTTATCCATGTTTACCTCTTCTAGCTGAAGCTGCACATGATTTTAAAAACAAATCAGGCGATTTGCAGCATTTTTCACCGTCAGCCAACAGTGCTCTCTTAGATTTCTCTCTCTGTCTCCGCTCCCCCTGTCGCTTGATGCCTCGATTCATTTGTTTTGCTAGCCTAATCTCAGTCAGCTACCAATTTCCAATCTCCAACTTCCAACAACCATGCAGTCTATGCCATTCAGGCTTGAAATTCCCAGAAGGCATTGCTTCATTTCTAACTTTTGCAAACAAATAAAAAAAAATGCAGGTAGATTTGTATTATTTCAAACCAATTAACGTTTTTGAACATTTGAATTAGAAATTTCGCTACAAAACAATGCAGACTGATGTAAAAGTTCTTGACTTTAGACTGTAAGTAGAGGGTAACCATGACTGTGATATAGAGATGTGGTATATAAATACTGATCAAATTTCCATTGGCAGATGTGAAGGAATTGGGGAGACTTTTTGGTCATTTAGCCTCAGAACAACGCTTGACAGGGAACAGAGTGATTAGTCACCCGGCTTGAAAGGCCTTGTAGTTACTCTGCGATCTGCACATGATCAAGATCACCAGTCCATCACTGGTGGTGGTAGATGGGAAGGGAGGTTGGGAAATTTGATGGGGGGGCAAAATGTCAGTTCCTTTATAATCTGTGACAAAGCAATTTTGTGAACAGCGCTATAAAATAAATAAATAAATCTTGACAGATTGATTGATGCGATATTATTGTGTACCACTTTCTCGCTCTTTGGAAAGTCGTGTGATCCTGTCTGGGTTCCCTGTTTCTCCCTGCTTGATGCCAGCAGCCTCAGAGGAGCCGCTGTCAGAGGCTCTGGCCCCAGGGAGTGTCCGGCGGCACTAACCTGAATTTACGGGGAATGGAGTCTCCTCTCACTAACGTGTGTTGTTTAATCCAGTCGGCGGGGTGGGGGAAGACTCGCAGGTCAACAGGACTAACAGCGGGGCCAGCAATGGTTTAAAGTTGAAAAACCCCCTTCACACCCGGTACGTAGCCTGCCCCTGTGAGGCTTCCCATGTTGCGGAGCTGGACAGAGACAAACTCCGCAGCAGCAGCCGACGGAACTCGGCTACTACTGGCAGTTGCTAGCAAGCATGCTAACAACTAACTAGCCTGGGCTGAAACTGTCTGGAGTGCCCGTGGTATCTAATGTGATGCTAACCGAGAGAAGCTGCTGCTGACTGTATGCACAGCAAGAGAGAGACCCGGTTCTGTTTGCAGAAGAGAAACGGACTGTGATTACTCTGAGCAGCTTTTTTTTCTTTTTTTTTCGGAATGAAGCGGGGTCGGATTTGGTGGGACAGCCAAAGCATTTCGTGCCCATGCCTAGAACCGGACCCGCTTACAATGGACATTTATACAATGGAGAAGATAACAACATTTGTCAATTATAAATCAGAACAATTTGATTCCTGCTGGCCAAAATGGGTTTTCTATGTTAAGCCCCATAAGCCTGATTTTACTTTTACTAACCAATGATAAGATTACAAAGAAAATATCACTCCCCAAAAGGTTAATGGTTCTATTTTTCTGTTTGTTTGTGATGTAATACACAAACAAAAAGACAGAATTGTAGCAAACATGAATATAATAAGTATGCATATGATATTTGAAATGCACTTTGTGAAGATGCATGTTTGTTTTGATGATGAAAACCAATTTTAAAAAAATACAAGAAAGAAATGACATTGCCTGGCTTTTCTATTTATCAAATCAACAATCAATTTTGATTCAAGAAAATTATGCTGAATCGGACTGTTACACAATAAATTATCAGATTGGCTTTTTGGTAGCATTAGAAGTAGAAGTAGTTGCAGTTGACAGTACAGTAGTAATGCAGGTTCTAGCAATAGTAACCTTAGTATGACCAGCTGATGCAAACTTAGTAAAAAAAAGCTCCCCGTCAAAAGTGTCTGGATGAGTGTGTGTGTGTGTGTGTGTGTGTGCTGTGTGAGTGATTACAGGACTATAGGACTGTGCTCCATGTAAAAGGCTGAGGGCTGAGTAGTAGAAAGCAGAGTGGGCCAGCTCAGAAGTCAGCAAGAGCGTATCTACAAGTAGCACTGAGGTTGCTGAGGGGCTTTCTCTGAATGAAAGTGGAGAGTGAGTTTGCAGTGTATGTTTGTATGCATGTGTGTGCACATGCATGACTATTAGCTCAGTGATTACAGAACTAATTGAAATTCTGCGCGTTTCTTCTTGTACTGGGGGAATAATTTGACCATGCAACTTCTTAATAGACGCACTCTTCCTTCCTCTTTTATCAATCTTACTGCCACTTATTAAATTACACACAGAGACAAATCGCTACACGGCTTTGTGTGTGTGTGAGATCATAGTGTTTTGTTTTGAGTGCAAAACAAAGAGCAGTCTGTAAACCTGTGATTGTCATATAATGTTTGCACTGTTACCAGATAAGTCACACTGTCAGATGCACACACATGCTAACACCCACATACCGTGTGTGATGTTGAGCTCGTTGCCCACAGCCAGGCTCCACACTTTGCCTCTGACACTGGGGGGGATGCCCTGCCACCAGAGGTCTCTCACTCGTCGAGACGTACACCTGCACGAGGGCAGAAAGTGGAAAGGAAGTTAAGGAGGTTGATTAATAGGTTGACTGATTATTTATGACTTTCAAACAGAAATGATAATTTGTTGCTCAGTGCCAGAGGGGGGCCGGGTGATTCCTTCCAACGTCACTGTAGACAGGTACAGGAAATTACTTTTCGTCACCGTAAAAGTGATCCTTAACCTATACATATTTTATTCCTTGTTCATTTTCACCCCTTATTTTACAATGTTGGCCCTCTAATTCAGAGTAGTCCATCTGTCAGAGGAGGTTTTTGGGAGAGTGTGGAGTCCTATGCATTACAGAGACTGATCTGAAAAGGAAAATCACATGAGCTCTTCACACAAAACCTTAATTTTGATGTCTGGGAAAGAATTACTAATCTCAGTCCAAGCCCTTACACCCCGAGGACATTTACAGTAAGAATGACAGCATGACTACG
Source organism: Diplodus sargus (assembly GCA_903131615.1). Lineage (NCBI taxonomy): Eukaryota > Metazoa > Chordata > Actinopteri > Spariformes > Sparidae > Diplodus > Diplodus sargus. Next base: position 552,460 of record CAEMYA010001159.1, read on the forward strand.
AGGTAGAACAGAGGCACTGATACTGATATTATTTGAATCAACATGCTGGAATGTAGCATGTTGAAGCAATTGGAGGCAGTTCTGTTGTAAAACAGCTTTTGTTTTGTTAATCTAATTGTGAGTCATTAGTTTATATTTTTTGTATACAAATGTCTTTCTGGATCTTCCTATGAATGTATGACTTCAAACATTTAATTTATTCATAAATCTTGGCAACCATAAGTATAAATAGGCAAAATTTGGGAGTTTTAATGGGCATCAACAGTGATGATGATCGTGACGATGATATCATGAGTGTTATGTCCAAGGCTAATATCTCAATTATTCAGGTGATAAGAAACTCCTCCCCATTATTCCCTCATGATCTCTGGCACCTGCTGGGAGGCCTTTAAGAGCTACGGGTAGCTCCACCCACTCCCTCACACACTGCAGCTTGGGCCTGCTGCAATGCCCCCAGCCTCCACCTTTGGTTTTCTTTGTTATCCATGGTTTGTCTTTTATGGTGCAATAAATGTTACTTTGGCTACATTTGATTGTTGTTTGACTCCTGTGTTGCTTCCCAAGAGCCGGGGACGTAACATATCGGTTAGATGGGTGTTTTTTTTTGCTTTCTCCTAGACTGCGTAATACTGTGAGTGGTGTGCCGTGTAGCATTGTGGCTGTGGGCTGCTGTGTTTGTCCTCTTGGTGAGTATGCGGTGAGTATAGTTCAAACAACAACAAAACAAAACAACACACAGACACGTACCCACAACAAGGCACACACCCATACCCACCCACCCAGCAGTCTCAAAAAGAAAAGAAAAGAGAAGAAAAGAAAGAGACGAAAAGAAAAGAAAACACCTTGTCAAATCATCCTCCACTGAAGATCTATCCAGGTCCTGAGTGACTGAGGTCATCATATTAGAGACCTGTTCAGCAGAATCCCTCCAGAGGTCAATAATTTTAATTTTTGCCTTGTTTATCCTTGCTGCCGAGAGCTCAAGCATGATTATATCCAGAAAGTAAGCCAGCCACTGTTGGATAGAGAGTGAATGCGGGGGCAGCCAACGTTGGACTATCATTTTCTTGGCAGCCGTTGATCCAGCCAGCCAAATTTTCCTCCATCTTTCAGTCAAATTCTAACTTAGAGTCGTCATTTAATAACCAGATAATGGGATCAACAGGAATTGATTTCCCTATCAGATTAGATACTGTTGCTGCTATTGTATGCCAAAAAGCATGCACTTCTTCACATTCCCAGACCATGTATATGAAAGTCCCTGTTTGTTCAGGTTCACAGAGAGTACAGTAAGGATTAGGAATGGCCTTAGTGATGCATCTTTTCTGAGGGGTCCAATATGTCCTATGACATATATAAAGTGTATATGTTGATGGTTTGGATTTTTAGAGCAGTGAAAAATGTTATCCCAAACTGCCTCCTAATCAATTATGTTTTCCTCAACATTCAGATCTCGCTCCAATGTCTTGATTATTGGGAGTTCACCTGTAGCTGCCTGTATCAATCTTGTGTAAACCATGGACACTAGTCTTCCCACAGGGAAATCAAAAAACCACCCAAAGACTGGGTGGGCCTCAGAAGCTTTCCCCCAGGATACTCCATGACATTTGAGTGCTGATCTTAAGCACAGATAACTGTAGAGAGATGTCTTAGGAATATCAAAATTAGTCCTGAGCTCCTCAAAGCTTAACAAACCCCTTTCATTGAAAGTTGTTCCAATGTGTAAACCCCCTTCTCAGCTCCACTGTCTGCATACAAAGGGCTTATTACCAGACAATAAGTGTGTATTATGCCATAAAGGAGTATGTCTGTGCCATTTATTAGTATATCCCAAGTGTCCTTCTACCTGCCTAAGATTAGTTATTGTATTCGTAATAATAGGACCATAGGTTAACAAGCTTTTCCTCAGACAGACACCTGCAAAGGCAAAGTCCTGTAGTCTCATAGGTCCAATAAGTTGCTGTTCTATTTCCCTCCATGGGACAGTAGATGAGGGGTCCATCCACACCTTAAGAGCACGTAACTGAAAGGCCAAGTGATACATTTTAAAGTTGGGAAGCACTAATCCTCCATTATTGGTGGTGTGTTGCAAAGTTGGGAATTTTAGTCTAGGTTGTTTATTGTTTCAAATATACTGAGGAGAAACAGAGGAGTCAAGTCTCTTCCAGTATTTTATTGGTGGAGGTAGGGGAATCATTGCACTTAAGAAGTTCACACGGGGCAGGATGTTTTTCACCACTGTTATCCTGGTTATCCTTTGAATATTGGCTAAAATGGTCTTATCTTGGACAACTCGTTGCATTGATGTATGTATGACACCTAGGTAAGTAATTTTGCTTTGAATTGGTATCCTATGACTCACAGGTAGATTTGCTTGTTCATTATTTAATTTAAGCAAATTCGACTTGTCCCACCAAATGCACTAAAGATCTGGAGAATTTTAGGTATGGAGTCAGGCTTTATACAGCAAGATGTCATCCGTAAATGATGATATTGAGCTGTTGCATGACTTGAGAGGAACACTACAGATTTTGTTTTGCCTTATAGCTTGGGCCAATGGTTCCAAAGAGAGTGCAAACAGCATAGGTGACAGTGGGCACCCCTGTCGTGAGCCACGTTGAATGGGAAATGGCTGTGAGTGTAAACCATTGGTTGAAACAATAGCTGTGGAGTTTGCATATAGCGTTTGCACCATGCTAATGAATTTGAACCCAAGACCAAGTGTCTCCATTACTTGCCACAAATAATTACACTCTAAGCGATCAAACGCTTTTTCCGCATCAAGGGATAAAACTGCTGATGGTGTTGGAAGGTTTCTGGCCTCTTTTATTACATGCAGCAATCCACATATATTATCTGCCGCATGGCGTTTGGGTATAAAACCAGCTTGTTCGGGATGGACTAACTTCCCAATAAAGCGCTCTGAGCTTAGTGCCATGACTTTGGAAAAAAGCGTTCTATCAGTCCCCAATAGACCTATCGGTCTGTAATTGGCACACTCGGTTGGGTCTTTGCCTTTCTTGGGTATGACAGATATTAGCGCAGTGTTTGTCTGTCTAAGAAAAGTGCCCTTTTCTATTGCTGATGTTAAAGATTGTAAAATTGTTGGTCCAAGTATATCAAAGTATTGCAATAATAGTTCTGATGGGATTCCATCTAACCCTGGTGTTTTGCCCTTCTTAACTCCCTTTAATGCTGCTTTAAGTTCCTCTAGCGATATTGGTTGGCCTAATTCTTCTGCCTCTTCTGGAGCTAGACAAGGCAGATCCAAATTTTTAAAGAATTCCTGGCATTGTGTTGTGTTGGAGTTGGAAGAGGACCTATAAAACATTGAATAAAAAGATTTAAAGGTGTTGTTGATATCTTGGGGGTTTGCTGAGATGCCATGTTTTGTACAAATACTGTTAATTGTAGCTCTGGACTCACTTTGTTTTAGTTTAAAAGCAAGCAGTTTACTTGGTTAGCAACCATTAGAATAATAGTTTTGCCTCACTCTATGCATTATGAATTCAGCTCTCCTTCTCAGTAAATCATTCAATTCTGCTCGACTTGTCACAAGAAGATCATGTACAGGTTTAGAAAAACTATTCTTAAGAGACTGCTCTAAAGATTGACACTGTTCCTCTAGTTTGGTGATCCTTTCCTGTCTTTTCCTCTTCAGGTTAACTGAAAAGGAGGATGGTAAAGTCCCTTATAAATCCCTTTGTCGCTTGCCATACATATGCAGGGTCAGAGGTTGAATCTGTATTGATTGATATAAATTCGGTAATTTTAGCTCTATATTCTGTGTCAAATTCCGAATTCTGAAGAAGGGAAGAGTTGAATTGCCATCTTCTAGACTTTCCCCCCCAACGCATCACATCGGAATGTGGTTATCAATGGACTATGATCAGACAGAATAGCTGGTTCCATTGCTATTGATGGAAACATCGGTCCAAGCTCACTAGAGCACAACATGTAATCAATGTGGGAGTGAGTTAGGTGACGGGTGAAGAAGAAAGTGTAGTCTCCACTGGTCGGGTAGTGGAGTCTCCAGACATCTGTAAGATGGAGAGACTCCACTGCTGTTTTGAACATGTCTGACCCCTGTTGCTGGGCTTTTGTGTAATTAACCCCTGATCTGTCTTGTTTCAAGTCAAGCACTGCATTCATGTCTCCTCCAACAATCAGAGAGCAATTCATTAGTTAACCTTGGGAAAAAAGTTTCATCAAATGTGGCTGGTGTAGAGTTCTCAACGGGTCGGGCCCGCCCAACAAACCCGACCGGACCCGCAGGTTCGGGCCAGGTTTGGGCCGAAAAAATACGCAAATGAGCCGGGTCGGGCCGGGCCTCGGGCTTCCTTTTTTACAAAACACATTTCATAAAACACATTTCTTGCAGGTTGTAAATTATATAGCCTGTTGTGAATCATCGCTGTTGACCTGTGGCGCAGAGTGAGTCTGGCTGCCTGCTTTATGGGGAGGGGCAGACGCAGACCTGACGCAGCTGCGTGACGTATACTCGCCCCTATAGCCTGGCTGGAGAAGATGGAAATGGCTAAACGTAAACTTGCTACAGCCGAATTCACCCTTGCTTTTTCGAGGAGTGGGGAAATCGTCTGTTTCTGTCTCTCCGAATATATTTTCCCACTGGTCGAAGCGCGGTGTCTTCTTTGCAGCGGGAGCGGGTGCTGCTGTTGACTTTGACGCAGCACCTTGTCTCCTGGCTCGCGTCACCTTTCCGTCTGCTGTCTGTCTGATCATGATAACAAGTGTATGAGGAAAACAATGCAGG
>CAEMYA010001159.1:566927-574539 GCA_903131615.1 Diplodus sargus
GCTAACGTAAGCTACACACGAACATCCACAGATTCTGATTCCACTTTGTTGTCGGCGCGTCTCCAGATCTCCTCAGACCCGAACAGACTCGGTCTGGACTCGTTCAGTCTCATTAATCCACAACAGTCAGTTTAGATGCACAGAACAGAACGGGACTGAACCTCCGTTTCACTCCCGGTCCAGCTCGCGCCGCCGCAGGTATAAATCCGCTCTCCTCAGACCCGAACAGACTCGGTCCGGTCTCGTTTAGTCTCATTAATCCACAACAGTCAGTTTAGATGCACAGAACAGAACAGAACGGGACGGGACGGGACCGAACCGAACCGAACCGCCGGCAAAATCCCGGTCCAGCTCGCATGACTGCAGGTATAAATCTGCTTGTTTCTAAAGGTATGTCATGGCTAGAGCTCTGCAGTGATTGGCTCTGGTGCACACGTGACTGTGGTGGCTCTGGTGGACTATGCTTGAGGAATGTGTAAAGCATTTATGAAATAATTCATTAACGGTATTCATTGTAGTCCAAACAAATCTGCATAACACACTACTGAACCAAGCAGCAGCTATGTTGAAACTCTCAGGTCAGTCTGATCCTGATCCGCAGAGATGTTTGAGGCACACACACATACAGACAGAGAGTCCTTGCTTTTATAGAGAGATGAAAAGTGGGCGCTGCATTCACATGCTCTTACTGTAATGGAAACAGAGGAGAGACATTATGCTGAAACGTGCGCGGACACTACTGAAGTTGCACAGTAAATCCCAGCAGTGATCTTTTTTAACTTCACCTCATTTGGTACTACACAGATTGGTTATGCCGCTCCCTGATAAAAGAAAAATGTTTGTGTTGTTACCTCAGAAGTTGCCTGTTTTATAATGTTATGATTGTGGCTCAGGATTTTGTGGGCATTTTTTTTGTTCAATTATTTTTCATAACGAACAGGATAACATTAATGCCCTAGCAGTGGCAATAAGCTTAAATTTTGTATTTGCTTTGATAACATTTTAAGTTGAGATTTACACTAAATATTTTATTTTACTGCTACTGTATAAAAAATGCTGATGTTAAAAGTGTGCTATACTTTTGAATTCATTATTGGATTTTGCGTATACAAATGCGATTAATCAGGGAAAATCATGTGATTAATCGCGATTTAAAACATTTAATCATTGCCCAGCCCTAAAATATATATATATATATATATATATATATATATATATATAGTTAAAAAAATGTACCGCCGTTATATATGTATATAAAGAGGTTAAATTAGAAGGGAGAAAATGGGCTGAAAAGAGAGAGTCTGTTCAGTCCTGCATTGGTGTGGCAAACTTAGAGAACAGTGGAAGAAAAATATATGGCAGTTGATTGCTATGGCAGGATGGATCAAACTACGTTGCCATCCAGCTTTAAAGATTCCAGTCTGTAGCTGTGGTGAATTATAGGCTCCAGAGAGGAGCTGACTTTCTGCAGTTGAACACCCTGGTAGAATATGGTAAGATAACATTACTGATAACTTTGCCAAATGCGCTCACCTCTCTTCTTGGCCTGGGCCACCATCTCTTCATACTGTTGTCTGTGTTTCTGTGCCTCCTCAGCTGACTTGGCAGGCAGATTACTGTCACACACAAACACCAACGGCAAAGGAAACAGGTTAGTGACTATGTGTTCCCTGAGCACATGTGTTATTCGTGTTAAGCAGGTTTGTGTGGTATTAAGAGAAAAACATACACAGACAGAGTAACAGGACAGGAGCCCTCCCCTGACTTTGCTTGAGTAACTATACAACTGCATCTTAAATACCATTTGGAAGCTTTTTTGAGGTTTCAATGACGCCGAATTTAAAATGTACTCGTTAGAAATGGAAAAATCTACATTCTAAGACAATAATTTATGCTGATGAAGACCATTTCATTCACAGGGACAGAGTAAGTTAATGACCATCAATAAAAAATTCACAATCGAAACAAGCTGGATTTAGCAAGCGGTGGTCTGCTCTCGCTCCACTTTGGGGATGAGCAGCTGAACAGCGACAGGATATTAATCATTCACAAAGTCTTGACAAAAAATAAACAACAGGGTTGATTTTAACTGGCAAATGTCTGTTTGGTGACTAAATTTCCAAAGGCTTTCCAACACACTTAACTGGCCAGGTCAGAAAAAGAGTTTTGATGTAATCTACAGATGTGCTGCTTCTATCCTCTCTCTGCTGTCTGTGTTGGAGTTTTGACACACAAAGGGACACTTTATGGCCATACGAGAATACATTTCGAGAATTTACGAGGTGCACTTAAATGAACAATGAAGGATTAACTTTTTAATAATTAAATACTAAAATCATACCCAATATGCATATTTTTTGCCTGGGGAAAAAATGCTTAGCTGGTGGATATTTTCAACTAGCAGAATCAATAAGTTAATATCAACCCTTTTTCCCCTAAAAATTAACTCAAGCCTTCAACCATATTTACTGTCCTGAATTAACTCCATCTGCTGATGAACCCTGAGATGCTTATTTATTATTACTGAATCTGAGTGTTGAATACTTGTGTGATGCAAGGATGACATTTGATTGCAGTGCAAGTTTTTTCAAAGCCAATTAAACAACTACTCATTGTCCATTCTAAAAATACAGATACATAACTCTTCTTGTTTATTTCTACCAGTAGGGGGAGGCAGTGAAGAAGACAAAGAGGTGGAAAGTGCCATGCAACAACAGACCCGAGCAGCAGCAGAACTCAGTTTTGTCAGTCATAGTACTGGCTAGATTTCCTGTGTGTCCACAAGGAAGTTTATTTTAATTCATGCCATTGCATTCATTTTTCACGTTTATCCAGCACATGTGCTAATCTTGCAGCTGAGCAGCAACACTGAGTGGAAGATGATGCACCATATGTCTGTCTGTATGTTAACAAAATGCAAAATGCTAAAGAACAACAACAACAACAAAAAAAAAACAGGGAAATGGAGCCATGCTGCCGAAAGGCTTTCAGCAGCACTTCTCTTTCACCGCCTGCGATGCAAACAGGGACACAGTGAGAGCTGGAACAATACTGAATAGAGTCTAATGACCCGGCACTAGAAGGAGGACTGATACACAGGGAATGAGGGAAAGATGACGATAGAAAGTCAACAGACAAGGCTTTATAAGCAAACTTCCATGGCAGTGAGGCAGAATAAAAAAATGTGGGATAGTCCAAAGACCCAAAGGTCTACATACGCAGGTCTGTCCTCCAGTATAAGTGCGGTGGTGGAGAGGGGCTCAAAGTCCAGGTTTTTCCTCACACTCTGCCTAGGAGACGTCGGGTTGCTAGGTCCAGCTCTGCCACTCTTTGTTTCATATTCCTGACAGACAACAAAAGTGGGGTTTAAATTACAACAGTGTTGCAGGGAAAATAGCTTCCTTTTAGGCAAGTTTCATTTGGCCTATATTTACTTTCACATTGCTGCCAGCAATGAGAGGTCTGCAACATTGACACACACACACACGTATATACATACACACATAAATAAAAATATAATAATTCATATACTAGGTTAATCTTATGTTATTCCAATGTGCATTGTATTGTGCATCATGAGACTGCCAGTGACTTACATGCTCTGTGTGCACGAGTGTGTGTGTCTTTTAGCAACTCTGAGCTTTAATCAAGAAGTCAGCATTAAGGAGCTGTCAAAGCACTAGTTCGGGGAAAACCTTCAAAAGGAAGCCTTTGGAAGATGCTACTTTGTCTAACTAGTTAATTAGGAAGGTACTGTAAATAGGGCAAGTGCAATATGAGTACACACACACACACACACACACACCCCTCTGCGTGTCCAAAATGGCCTTCACAGTGTGCGTTGAGCTGGTTAATAATGCAGGCTGAGGACTGCAAGCAATCAGCTTTAAGTGAAACTCTCGCCAAAAAGCAACCAAGGCTTTATTTGTGATTGAATATGAATCAAACCTTCGTGTAAATGCATAATTACGACGAAAGAGGCACTTTCAAGATTTACCGTAGTTTCTTTTCGGGCAAGCTAACTTTCAATGGAGTGCAGGGGCACTCTTATGCTAGCATCAAAATCGCTATTTCTAAAACACTAAGAAGGCTCGACACAACATGAAACTTTGCTTGTAGCATCACCAGGGTCTCTACACATGAACACGAGCGTTGAGAACATTGTTTGTGCACGCAGAGTTTACAAAAAAGAAGGTTTCTGAACTACTCACCTGCGTGCCCCTGCACTCCATTGAAAATCAGCTTGCCCGAAAACAAAACTAAATGTTAACATCATTGCACTAACATGCTCACAATTACAAAGCTAAAATTCTGGTGTTTGAGGTTATGCTTTCAATGCTCACCACCTGGCTACTTATTGTTTGAAGTTGCTGAATTAAGTTACAGTTTCTTAAATCGCTATCTGGCAACACAATCCAGAAACTCCAAATGAAAAAGTGTAGGGTAGAATTTTCTGTGGCATGGAATAGCAGCTTTAAGCTGCTGGAATAGAAACTATATCACATGATAACCTGCCGTCAGGGCAACCTGCTTTGTCACAAGCTCTCCAGTTTCCTGGTAGTGGTGTAAGAGCTCTCAGGCTGCATTGGCTGGCATGTTGGCTGCTAATGGACTTTATGGTTCAAAACTAAAGGAAGACAAGGAAGCATGATTCTACTGTCAATAGCATCATATCATGTGGCTGTACAAAGTCTGAAACATTTAGAATAAAAGTACCATGTGGGTAAATGCATGTGAGGATAAACACAACCGGGTGCAAGTGACTACTATGTGCAAAAAGATGCAAAGTGGGCTTTAAGGACACAACTTTTACAAAATGTTGGTCCTGTGTTGCTATGGATTGGTACCTATACATCACATCCTCAGGAAAACAATACTAGCGGGCCATTTCAGTAATGGGAGCTGTGAGATGAAAGGCCACAGAGCAGAGCGCTTAGCCTTGTTTCACTGCAGTCAAACTCACTGCATTTAACCTGAAATCCTTTGAGGTAGCCCCAAACCATTGTCCAAAGTCCATAAAGCACAGAACAATGTGTGAATGAGTTAGATAAGATGTGTGGTTAGCAGGCAGGTGTGTTTGTTTGGCATCTACTGCAGGACAGGAAACAGATACATTGATGTTACTCAAATTCCACCAATTCCAGTGTTGTTGTGTTTTTTTTTAAACAGATAATTGCATAAAACAATCTCCCCCTCAAGATCTTGACAAGAAATGCAAAGGTATTTAACTTGTTTAAACACATCCCTTTGCAGGATGCATGGCGTTGAGGTCATGTATCCATTTGTGGCAATTTAAGGTTAATAACTTATATGAAAATGGTGGGGTAAACATATTGCCTGAATGTACTACCAAACTACAGAGCAGCTTTTTTCCCCGGGTTGTGAGACTCCTCAATTAATCCTCAGCAGTGCCATTACATTTGTTATGAACCCAGTGACACGGATACGAATATTCTTAATTATACATTAAAAGCCAATCTTCTCACTGATAGTCTCATTTGCTTGTGTAGGTAATATAGAGGTGTCAGTATTGGTGACAATTTCATAACCAATTAAATACTTCTTGTGGTACATTTAAGGAAAATACTTTGTGCAGTTACAGTCATCCACATTCATGCGTTCGCTGAATATCTAAAGCTGCAGGAGTAAGGGTATCCGTTTTTGAATGACCAAAAATGTCACCATGTTTCTGTCAAGTCAGTGTGTAGGTGCTGTGAGTATACTTTAGACAAATTTCTGCCAGTATTTTGACTCTGCTCATGTAACACAAACATTATGAACCAAAAGAAAGCATTTTGTTTTGGATACAAACAATCTAGTAGCTTGTGGTGGTAGAAAGTTTAATTTGGGAACAATTAGCAATTAAAAAGTAAACTTAATGCATCCTTTGAGAAATAACCCCATTATCAGCCTAATCCATTAATGAAGGCTGTGAAAATGCTTCAAGAAAACTTTTATCATATCTAGTTATACATAGTAACTATTATAGATATGCAGCAAAACATCAACATTTGAGTTACAGTTTCCACATAGTGAGGCTATTCTGATCTGGCAGCCTAGTTAAGACAAAACGGAGAAATCTACATTATCAAGGTAAACAGATGAAGCTACGTATATATAAGCTATGTGTCCATGAGTGTCCCCTGTGGCTATTTGACTGTCTCAGTGATAACAGCAGGAGGAAATCCCTTGACACGTTTCAAAACGGCAAAATAGAAGAGACGGCAATGCCATGCTCTGCACCTGCTTTTGTTGTACCAAGTTGAACGGTCCAGTTATTTGCAATCAAGGGTGGTTGTCAGTCAGTCAACACAAGCAGGAAAACAAACGTTTTCATCTTTAAAGAGACATCCTGACTACCATCATCCTGTTTCAGAGCTATGACAAGCTGAAAAAGGCTATCATGTGAAACCCCAGCCATCCTCTTCCTCTGCTCTTCTCTTTCACGCTCTGACTGCCAATACCCTCTGAATCTGCTAGACAAGGAGAGAGACAGAGGGTCACCAAGCTCAGCCACTTGTCCTCACACTGTAAATGCTCACTCACCATGAACGCTGCAGTTCCTTAAAGACAGCCAGTCCTCTGGTGGGGGTTTGTTTTCAAAACCCTAGCCTAGCATCATTGCTATTCCCGAGGGCTTACTCCTGGCAACAGGGGACACAGGAGTGAGGAGACAAGGACGAGGTAAAAAAGGAGGGCAGAGGGACAGTCAAGCTGCCGACAGAGGGACACACCCCGCATGGAAACGATGCAGCAACAGCATGATACCCCTCTATCCACCCCCCACCCCCACCACTATCTCTCTTTAAGCAGTGACGCTACACAATGAGCAGCTCTGCATCAAATCTACTGCTGCGTGTGTGTCAGCAATTCAGCACCGTCGTGTGTTGTTAGTCAGCATCACTGTACTGAAAGGAGCTCTGTACTCTGCTCTGTCCTGGCAGCCGTTCTAATCAACCCCAGGGTAATGGATCAGTTTTCAGCTACTCAGCCTTTTGCTCTCTTAATCCAGTCAGGACCCAACAAGCAACTGTCGTGTCAGGGCTGATACAAGTAACACATGGCTTCCTTTGTTCCCTGCTTTCTCACTATACATCAGTGCAATTGTTATCCTACAACAAAATGACCTCTATGAAAGAAGCAAATAATACAAGTTTATGAGCCAACACTTCACATGTTGTTATCATCTCTCTATAAAAGCAAGGAATCTCTGTCTCTGTGTGTGTGTGCCTCAAATATCTCTGCGGATCAGGATCAGACTGACTTGAGAGTTTCAACATGGCTGCTGTTTGGTTCAGTGTTGTGCGACTTCGCATTTGCTTGGACTGCAATGATACCGTGAAAAAATTATTTCCTAAATGCTTTACACATTTGGGAGCATTGTCCACTGGAGCTACCACAGTGACATGCGCATTCAAGCCTACGACACGACAACAAGCAGATTTATACCTGCAGCTGCGCGAGCTGGCCCAGGATTTTGCCAGCGGTTTGGTCCCATTCTGTTCTGTGCATCTAAACTGACTGCTGTGGATTAATGAAAACGAGACCGGACCGAGTGTGTTCGGGTCTGAGGAGATGCGGAGACGCGCGGACAACAAATAAAAAGTAAAAA
>CAEMYA010001159.1:574568-585174 GCA_903131615.1 Diplodus sargus
AAAAAAAAAAAAAAAAAAAAGGGGAATTGGAATCTGTGGATGTCCGTGTGTAGCTAGCTGCTAGCCGCTAGCTAGCCTACACGGCCCATCTCCCGAGGCGATGGACCGGACCCACTGGCATGTCCAAAACCGGACTTAGGGTAAATAATGTCCGCCACGCTTTTTCGCGAACATTGCTGTCACCTTTGCTTTGTGTCTGGTGCAGAAGAAACGGTAAAAAAACGGGCTTTTGTCACTAAAGTGTCCAAGCAGCAAGTCTGGTTGTAGAGGAACAGGAAGTTGTGGGAGGGACGTCGGCGGATGATTGACAGGCAACGACGGTGTACAGACAGCGATATTGAGAGTTGAGAGATTTGTGACATTTAGCGCGTTTGGAGAGTATAGTAAGTGTGTTATGTAGTGTTTGGTGTCGTGTGTTTAGTGTGTAGTGGAGTTGGCTTTTTGTTTAATGAGTCAAAACAGAAGAAGCTGAATGTGGAGCAGGCAGTGCAGCTCTTCATTCAGCTGGAAGGAGCTCAGGCAGACCTGAGCATTGCCTGCATTTAAATGTAAATAGTTACACAGAACTTTGTACATTTTCAAAATGTATGCACTTATTCAGCAAACAACAATTTACATTTGCATTCTAAGTAATACAAATGGTTTGTTGAAAACATATTTGTGGTTTTCACGGTAAAAAAATCAAACTTTATGTTTTTTTTTGTGATTTTAGGTCCATTGTGTTAATACAGTAGGTCAAAATGAAAAAAATAACTGTACTGTCACACATGTGAGGCTGTGCTGAAAATAATGACACCAAGTAAATAGTTTTTGAGGTGAAATATAATGGCAAAATCAAAAATAGTCAAAAACGGTCAGTTATACCCTGGAATATCAGATTTCATAACAAACCTAAATATCCCTGACGCCCCACCTTCAAACAGCCTCATTTGGCCATCAGTGAAAGTGCTTCTAAACCTCCCACTTTTCTAAAGGAACACATATTTCCTACGGGCACTGCACTAGTTAGTAATAGATAGATAGATAGATATACTTTATTGATCCCAAGCTGGGAAATTACGGTGTAGCAGCAGCATTACACAGAGACAAAAACAACACAATGAAATAAGAGGAACAATCTAGACGTATTAAATAGCAATAGAAAAAAGTAATACATACAACAAAATGTACAAAATGTAAAAAATGTACAGAATGTAAGAAAATGTACAAAATGTATTTCTAAATGTATAAATAAGCAGAGTGACTGTAGTGCAAGATAAAATATAAGGTGCGGTGAACAGAGTGTGTAAAACCAAAGTGTGCAGACACTATGTGTTATGACCAGAGTTTTAGCTGTTATTGTACAGTGTGATGGCATGTGGCAGGACAGATTTCCTGTATCTGTCCCTTCGACAGCGGGGCTGGAGCAGTCTGTGAGAGAAGGTACTCCGCTGTCTGTCTACTGTGTGATGGAGAGGGTGCTGATTATTGTCCATGATGGATAGCAGTTTATTCAGCGTTCTCCTCTCCACCATGGTCTCAAAAGACTCCAACCTGAGACCAAGTACAGAGCCAGCCTTCTTGATGATTTTATCAAGTCTGTTAGTGTCGCTGGCTCTGACGCTGCTGCCCCAACACACAGCAGCAAAGAAAATGACGCTGGCAACAACAGACTGGTGAAAGATCTCCAACATCTTGCTGCGCACGTTGAAGGATCTCAGCTTCCTCAGGAAATAGAGTCTGCTGATCCCCTTCTTGTACACAGCCTCGGTATTAAATTTCCAGTCCAGTCTGTTGTCTATCACCACTCCCAGGTATTTGTAGTCCTCCACCTCTTCCACCAGCTCCCCTCTGATCCATAGTGGCTGCGAAGGTATCTTCTTCCTCCTGAAGTCGAACACCATCTCTCTGGTCTTGTCGACATTCAGCCTCAGATGATTCTGTTCGGACCACTCTACAAAGCCGTCTACCAGTGTCCTGTACCCACCCTCCTCTCCTTCCCTTATACACCCGACAACAGCTGAGTCATCAGAAAACTTCTGCAGGTGACGTGACTCAGAGTTGTGCTGAAAGTTAGTGGTGTATAAGGTGAAGAGGAAGGGCGAAAGCACAGTTCCCTGTGGAGCTCCTATATCACTGACCACCACATCAGACAGGACACTGCCCAGACGGACAAACTGTGGCCTGCCTGTCAAGTAGTCAGTAATCCAGGAGATCATTGTGTCATCAACTCCCATCACCTGCAGCTTCTCACCCAGTAGCAGAGGTTGAATGGTGTTGAAAGCACTGGAGAAATCAAAGAATGTGACCCTCACAGTGCCTCCTCCACCATCCAGATGCATATGGGCTCGTTGCAGCACGTAGATGACAGCATCATCGACTCCTAAATGGGGCTGATAGGCAAATTGCAAAGGGTCCAGAAACGTCCTCATCTGTGGCCTCAGCTGGGCTAAGACCAGTCTCTCCAGGACCTTCATCACATGAGATGAGAGAGCGACTGGTCTGTAGTCTGCCAGGTCGGACGGCCTCGACTTCTTGGGGACTGGAACCAAGCAGGACTTTTTCCACAGCATCGGGACCTTCCCCAGCTAGCTGGCACAGGTCTTCAGGATCCTGGGTGTGATGCCGTCAGGGCCTGCAGCCTGCAGATGGGGAGATGCTGCACAGGAGAGTGCTGGGGGGAGGGTCAAGCCATTTGGGACAGTGTGGGTTTGTGGAGGGCTGGGGGTGTCGGAGGGGTGGCAGGAGGTGAGCTAAACCTGTTAAAGAACTGGTTGAACTGGTTTGCTCTATCCAGGCTCCTTGATGTCTGCCTGTCTTTCCCCTTCATCCCTGTGATGTTCTTCATCCCGTCCACACATCTCTCACTGTTCTGTTGGAGTCTGGCCTTCAGCTTCCTCCTGTAGTTGTCCTTACATGTCCTCAGCATCTCTCTGAGTTTGTGCTGCACTTTCCTCTGCTCCTCTCTGTCTCCAGACCTGAAAGCCCTCTTCTTCTTGTTCAGAAGTGCCTTCAGGTCACTGGTGATCCAGGGCTTGTTGTTGGAGAAGCAGTGCACGGTCCGGGCTGGCATGTTGGTGTCCTCACAGAATCTGATGTCATCTGTGATGCAGTCAGTCATCAGATCAATGTCCTCCCCATGAGGCTCACAGAGTACATCCCAGTCTGTCAGCTCGAAGCAGTCCTGCAGTGCCTCAGCAACCTCCTGTGTCCACCTCCTCACCGTCCTGGTGTGCACAGGCTGCCTTCTCACAAGAGGAACATACCTGGGAGTCATCATGACCAAGTTGTGGTCTGACCTGCCGAGGGGGGGAAGGGCTGTGGTGTCATATGCATCCATGGCATTAGCATACAGGAGATCCAGTGTTTTATTGTCTCTTGTGGGGCAGTCAACATATTGGTAAAAGTTATTTAAAGTTTTGTCCAGTGAGGCATGATTAAAATCACCTGTAATAACCATGAATGCATCCGGATGTTCAGTCTGCAGTTTGGCAGCAGCGGAACTGATGACTTCACAGGCCTCCGCTGCATCAGCTGACGGGAGGATGTAAACAGCGATAACAATGGTAGCCATGAATTCCCTCAGTAAATAACACGGGCGCATTCCCACAGCCAGTAGTTCAATGTCCGGGGTACAGAGCCGTTCCTTCACGTTGACATGTCCGGGATTGCACCATCTCTCACTCACATCAAGTGCAAGCCCGCCACCCTTCTTCTTCCGACTGTTCAAACAGTCTCTGTCTCCCCATACCAAACTGTAGCCAGGAAACTCCACGCTGTTGTCTGGGATGTGCGAGTGCAGCCAAGTTTTACTGAAGCAAAATATGCTACCCATCACGGTATTCCCTCTGGGTTTTCACGATTTGTGTAAGTTCGTCCGTTTTATTTCCCAGAGACCTCACGTTTCCCATCATAATCGCCGGGACCGCTGGCTTATGTCTTCTCCTTCTCTCCCTCCCTCCCGACGTCTCCTCCGTAACTCCTGCAGGGCCTCAGGTCTGTCACCGGGCAGCAGAACAGGTTTACACAGCACAATCAGCTGTTCATGTGAGTAAACAATGCCCCCACTACTACCGACAAGGTTCTCTGTTACATATTTTAGAAATAGTAACAGAAGAACACGGAGAAGGGTAACAAAACTTAGTCAAGCCATTGTTACAACTTTCATGTTCAAGTTGTGATTGATCCAAAAAAGAAACGAAAAGAATAAAACAACAAATAAACAAAGTTTAAAAAACATGACGGGAGCTGCAGCTACAGGCAGCCACCTGGAGCGGCGCCATCTTGCTGAATGAATAATAAATATGATTAAATAAGATGGATGTGTACTCTTGCCAACATGTGATTATCTCAACAATGTTCATCAGTTGGGCGTTGGAGCATTTTGATGATGACGATGACGACGACGACAACGACGACGATGATGAAAGCAGCAATGAACCGGCCCTCGCAGTCCACGCGCATCGGGGCATGCTGCTGTCGGGGCGTGCCGCATACCCGTCCTATTGCCCAATTATTGCGTACACATCTCTTAACTGTCCATGTTTCGGACAGTGCAGGAAGGGGTTAATTGTCATTTCCTGTGTCCAAAATGTGGCGCTGTGACTATGACTGTATATTGGCATGTGTGTTCAGGGCTGGACTCTTATCAAACGTGAAGTTTGGTGCTGACAGGGATGAGGAAGTTGTTCCTTTATAATTTGGTGGCCTGCTCCTGCCGGTATTAAATAATGTTCAATGAAGTCAGAAGAACTAATTTTTGGTGAGTTATGTGTTGATTATTGATTCGCAGTCTACACGTGTCGGGCGGTGGCACTGTCACAGGGTGCACTAGTGATGGGAACCGCAGTTCTTTTTACTGTACTGAATCTCTAGAATCAGTTCATTAAAATGATTCGTTCAAAAGATTCGTTCACCGAATCGTTCAGTGCTCTCCAACTCCCTGAACTGATAAACAGCCAAACGATCTGTCATTAATTTCTTGCTTCAGCCCGGAGGTTCACGTTCACTTACTGAGGGACGGTGCGTTCATGGACTATAGTACACAATCATTCGCAGGAGACGCAGCGCTGCTTTGAGTGGTATAAATGCACTAAAACTATTACATGATGAAAGTGTCCTCTGTGCACAGTAAAATCACTTAACAAGATGCTACACGGATATTAGCAACACAGCGCTAATTTTAGCAGTACTACTGAACGAGAATCACCTCCTCTGCCCTGAGTTAGTGAGTGAGTGACACAGCGCCACTCTCAGCACAGTACGCGAACGAGATTCATGTCCTCAGCACCGCGAATCAGTCGTTCGCGAACGACATGCTGAGGACGTGAATTACGTTCGCGAACGTGATTGACGTGAACGTGAGTAACTTGTACTGTGTAAAATCACTTAACATGATGCTACTGATGTTAGCAAAACATCGCTAGTTTTAGCAGTACTGTTACTGAAGGTGAATGTCTCCTCTCTTACTCCTCTGCCCTGAGTGAGTGAGTGAGTGACACAGCGCCACTCTCAGCACAGTACGTGAACGAGATTCATGTCCTCAGCGCCGTGAATCAGTCGTTCGCGAACGACGTGCTGAGGACGTGAATCAGTCGTTCGCGAACGACGTGCTGAGGACGTGAATCAGTCGTTCGCGAACGACATGCTGAGGACGTGAATTACGTTCACGAACGTGATTGACGTGGACGTGAGTAACTTCTACTGTGTAAAATCACTTAACATGATGCTACTGATGTTAGCAACACATCGCTAGTTTTAGCAGTACTGTTACTGAAGGTGAATGTCTCCTCTCTTACTCCTCTGCCCTGAGTGAGTGAGTGACTGACACAGCGCCACTCTCAGCACAGTACGCGAACGAGATTCATGTCCTCAGCGCCGTGAATCAGTCGTTCGCGAACGACATGCTGAGGACGTGAACTGAATCAGCGTGAACGTGACGGCGCTGAGAATCACTTTCTGCAGTTCCACTCCCGGCCGGCATGCTCGCTGCTGAGCTCAACTGAACTGAGAAAGGAACGAATCAGTTCCTCAAGTGATTTCGTTCACTTCGTTCACTCAAACGATTCGTTCTTTTGAACGACACGTTCGCGACCGACACAACACTAGGGTGCACTCACCTTTCAGTTGCATGTCACCTTGTAGTGTACGATATGGAGAACAAAAACGTATAAATGTCATGTAAATAGGATGATGTTTGTCTGAATTCTCGTGTCCAGTAGGTGGCGCTATGGATATGACACAGTATAAGGTGTACATGGTAAATTGTATGTTGAAGTTATAAGGACTTGGAAGAAAAAAAAAATGACGCACCATGACACCCACCATGTCTGACATTGGCAAAAGCTTTTGATAACTATTCATCTTCAAGGTTTGAGGATGATACTGAGTGAAATGGAAGTCTGTGGTGTTCAATCTGTAAGAGGAGTTTGTTAAAGTACGAGGCAGGTGTCCCTGCTCGGGCCCTAATAATAATAATAATCATTTGACAAACAATAGGGACCTTGCAGGTTCCCTGCTCGGGCCCTAATAAAGCACAGGCTAGAGTTACACTACCAGTCAAAAGTTTGGACACACGTTCTCATTTAATGTTTTTTCTCTTTATTTTCATGACTATTTACATTGTAGATTCTCACTGAAGGCATCAAAACTATGAATAAACACATATGGAATTATGTAGTAAACAAAAAAGTGTTAAATAACTCAAAATATGTTTCATATTTTAGATTCCTCAAAGTAGTCACCCTTTGTTTTGTTGACAGCACTGCAAACCTTTTGCCTTCTCTCAATGAGCTTCATGATGTAGTCACCTGAGATGGTTTTCACTTCACAGGTGTGCTTTGTTAGGATTCATTTGTGGAATTTCTTGCCTTCTTAATGGGGTTGGGGCAAGTTGTGTTGTGCAGAAGTCAGGTTGGTACACAGCTGACAGCCCTATTTGACAACTGTTGGAATTCATGTATTATGGCAAGAACCAATCAGCTAAGTAAAAAGAAACAATAGTCCATCATTACTTTAAGAACTGAAGGTCAGTCAGTCTCGAAAATGGCAAAAACTTTGAATGCGTCACCAAGTGCAGTCGCAAAAACCATCAAGCTCTACGACGAAACTGGCTCACATGAGGACCGTCCCAGGAAAGGAAGACCAAGAGTCACCTCTGCTGCTGAGGATAAGTTCATCCGAGTTCACCTGCCTCAGAAATCGCAAGTTAACAGCACTTCGGATTAGAGCCCAGATGAATTCCACACAGAGTTCTAGTAGCAGACACATCTCTACATCAACTGTTCAGAGGAGACTGCGCAAATCAGGCCTTTTTGGTCAAATAGCTGCTAAAAAAACACTACTAAGGAAAAGCAACAAGCAGAAGAGTTTTGTTTGGGCTGAGAAACACAAGGAATGGACAATAGACCAGTGGAAATCTGTGCTTTGGTTTGTGCGACACAGAAAAGGTGAACGGGTGGTTTCTACATGCATGGTTCACACCATGAAGCATGGAGGAGGAGGTGTGATGGTGTGGGGGTGCTTTGCTGGTGACACTGTTGGGGATTTATTCAAAATTGAATTGCACACTGAACCAGCATGGCGACCACAGCATCCTGCAGCGACATGCCATCCCATCCGGTTTGCGTTTAGTTGGACCATCATTGATTTTTCAACAGGACAATGACCCCAAACACATCTCCAGGCTGTGTAAGGGCTATTTGACCAAGAAGGAGAGTGATGGAGTGCTGCACCAGATGACCTGCTCTCCACAGTCACCTGACCTAAACCCAATCGAGATGGTTTGGGATGAGATGGACCGCAGAGTGAAGGCAAAAGGGCCAACAAGTGCTCAGCATCTCTGGGAACTCCTTCAAGACTGTTGGAAAACCATTTCAGGTGACGACCTCATGAAGCTCATCGAGAGAATGCCAAGAGTGTGCAAAGCAGTAATCAAAGCAAAGGGTGGCTATTTTGAAGAATCTAAAATATAAAACACTATTTCATACTTTTTTGTTTACTACATAATTCCATATGTGTTCATTCATAGTTTTGATGCCTTCAGTGAGAATCTACAATGTAAATAGTCATCTCTCTATAAAAGCAAGGAATCTCTGTCTGTCTGTATGTGTGTGTGCCTCAAATATCTCTGCGGATCAGGATCAGACTGACCTGAGAGTTTTAACATGGCTGCTGCTTGGTTCAATGGTGTGCAACTTTGCATTTGTTTGGACTGCAATGATACCGTGAATAAGTTATTTCATAAATGCTTTACAAATTCCGGAAGCATTGTCCACCGGAACCACCACAGTTAGGTGCGCACCGGAGCCAATCCCTGCACACCGTAGCCACGTGCGCACCAGAGCCAATCACTGCAGAGCTCAAGCCTAAGACATACGTTAAGAAACAAGCGTATTTATACCTGCAGCAGCGCGAGCTGGACCGGGATTTTGCTGGCGGTTCGGTCCTGTTCTGTTCTGTGCATCTAAACTGACTGTTGTGGATTAAACTAAACGAGTCTGGACCAAGTCCGTTCGGGTCTGAGGAGAGTGGATTTATACCCGCAGCGGCGCGAGCTGGACCGGGATTTTGCCGGTGGTTCGGTCCCGTTCTGTTCTGTGCATCTAAACTGACTGTTGTGGATTAATGAGACTAAATGAGTCCGGACCGAGTCTGTTCGGGTCTGAGGAGATCCGGAGACGCACGGACAACAAAGTGGAATTGGAATATGCGGATGTTCGTGTGTAGCTAGCTGCTAGCCGCTAGCCCACCTCCCGAGTCGACTGACTGGACGCACCGGCACGTCCAAAACCGGACTTAGGGTAAATAATGTCCGCCACACTATTTCGCGAACATTGCCGTCACGTTTGCTTTGTGTCTGGTGCAGGAAGAAACGGTCAAAACTGGCTTTTGTCACAAAAGTGTCCAAGCAGCAAGTTGGGTTGTTGAGGAACAGGAAGTTTTGGGAGGGACGGAGGCGGATGACTGACAGGTAACGACGGTCGTTGTACAGACAGCGATATTGCGAGTTGAGAGATTTGTGACATTTTGCGCGTTTGGAGTGTATAGTTAGTGTGTAATGTAGTGTTTGGTGTAGTGTGTGTAGTGGAGTCGTTTTTTTGTTTAATGAGTCAAAACAATGAGAAGACTGCTGAATGTGGAGCAGGCAGTGCAGCTCTTCATTCAGCTAGAAGGAGCTCAGGCAGACCTGAGCATTGCCTGCATTTAAATGTAAATAGTTACATCTAACATATCTAATGTTCCCTTTTTAAAATGTATGCACATATTTAGCAAACAACAATTTGTATTTGCATTATAAGTAATAAAAATGGTTTGTTAAACACATTTGTGGTTTTCACAGTAAAAAAATCTAACATTTTCTACTCGGATTTTAATGTTTTTTCAGTATGTATATATATTACAGTATGTCAAAATGAAAAAATAACTGTACAGTCACACATGTGACAGGTTGTGCTGAAAATAATGACACCAAATAAATAGTTTTTAAGGTGAAATATAATGGCAAAATCAAAAACAGTCAATAACGGCCATTTATACCCTGGAATATCGGATTTCACAACAAACCTAAATATCCCTGACGTTCCACCTTCAAACACAGCCTTATTTGGCCATCCATGTAAAAGCTTCTTATCCTCCCAATTTTCTATAGGAATACATATTTCCTACAGGCAATGCACTAGTGAAAATAAAGAAAAAACAATAAATTAGAAGGTGTTTCCAAAATTTTCACTGGTAGTGTTTATTTAAGTTCTTCTTCAAATAAGGCAGCAGTTGCAAGCATTTCTTTAACTTAATGACTAGATGATTACATTTGCGAAACGAACATTAAGCATGCCATATTAGACGTTATTTTTAATGCCGTCACACAACATTACAATGTAATGTTAACGGATAAGCTAACAAACAACACTGTAGCATAATGCATCCCTTTGTTTTGTTTTTCCAAAACAGGCATACGTGCTTTCAAATTGATTAGTTTATGTGGTTAAGTTTTTAATACAAAAAGGCATTCATTTATCTTAATTTCCATTTCTGTTCCATACTGTATTTCAACAAATTAAGGACCCCAGAGAATGGTTTGGCACGCAGTATTCTGAAGCAAAAGATTCAAAGTAGTGCCCCATTTTCTATTCAATAAATCAAGAATCAGTTGGATTGATAATCAAGTCTGAATTGGAAGTCGACATCCTAGAATCAGAATTGGATCGGGTCAAATCGTATTGTGAGACTGCAAAAGATTCAGACCCCTATAGTAAAGTAAATGCTTTCAGGGTTTGCTGCTGATATAGCACCAAAAGGCCTAGCTTTATGAGGGGGACACAAGAATATTGAGCAGGGTTACTGGAGTTAGGATAAATCAAAGCCTTTTGTTCCACTCATCTGTACACGGTAAGAACATCCATCCATCCATCCATCCATCGTCAACCGCTTATCCAAAATCGGGCCGCGGGGGCAGCAGCTTCAGTAGCGAGCCCCAGACTTCTCTTTCCCCGGCCACATTGGCTAACTCTGACTGGGGAATCCCAAGGCGCTCCCAGGCCAGAGAAGAGATATAATCCCTCCACCTGGTCCTGGGTCTACCCCTAGGTCTCCTCCCAGTTGGACGTGCCAGGAACACCTCCCTAGG
>CAEMYA010001159.1:586919-628078 GCA_903131615.1 Diplodus sargus
CAGCTCTGCCCCTCTCTTCACCCGAGTGTCCAAAACACACGGTCGAAGATCAGATGATACGATCACAAAATCGATCATTGACCTTCGACCTAGGGTGCTCTGGTACCACGTACACTTATGAGCATCTTTGTGTTCGAACATGGTGTTCATTATAGACAGACTGTGACTAGCACAGAAGTCTAATAATAGAACACCGCTCGGGTTCAGATCGGGGAGGCCGTTCCTCCGGTAAGAACAATGACATTCAAACTCGTATTCTACAGTGACACGTTCAGATTCCACTGATGATTGATATCATCATCAACATCATCATGAATTTTTGTTGACTTTTAGTGTTCCATGCTGGTCTAAATGCTGCAGAAGCATCAAATCAAACTATATGAATAAAAAACTTTATGGCACTAAACTGCATGACATTAGCAATCAAAAGCTTCAGACCAATGTATGCATTCCACTCTGAATGGGCTTCCCTCATTTATTCAAGTCTAGAAGGGCTTACATTACTTGACATTAAATAAAAACTGCTGATCATACCGTTGGATTTTAATTCAGCATCACTCATACATCCCAGTGACATGTCTTGGGTGCCACACAATGGCCTTCATTTATCAAACGAACGTACTGCAGAAAACCGTGCGTACGACCATTTCCACACAAACTTCGGCATTTATCAATTTGGACGTGAGCGGAAACTACGATCAGATCTCACGTCAGGTCTGAGCTCGTGTACGCAAATTTGAGTGTGTGGATTTGCGGTGCAGCACAGCGAAATCTGGCCGAGTCTGAAAATGATTATTAAAAAAACCTCAGCTGTCATTAAGCATAAGCAGTCACATATTTAGAAAAGATCAAAAGCGATCATTTTACATTTTTACTGATACCACTTTTTTGTAAAATAAAATATGTAAATAGTCTAACATGACAACTAGTTAACGGAACACCTAATAATCCCGCTGGCAAACCTGCTGCAGAGCAGGAACACAGATTCAATTGTGCGCACACACGCACACGGGTCACAGTGGAGCTGCTTCGGGTTGCTGAAGGGCAGGTGGCTCCGTCTCGGACCAGCAGGGGGAACTCTGCTGTATACCCCAGAGATGGTGAGCCATATTATTTTGGCCTGTTCAGTTCTGCACAACATTTTATTAGTGAATTTGATGTGCCGGCGCTGCCGGGATGCCGCTTTCCATCTCAGAAAAGTTTCTCTTCTTGCCAGAGTTTCTTCTCTCAATGTTTGACCTCAGTGGGCGAGGCCTCCAAACCAGGAATATTTTAAGGGCGTAACATGTTAATGACGATCGAATTCAGCCGCCGCATTTATCAAGACCCGATTATTCGTACGCTGGAATTGGTCAGATACGAATGTTTCATAAATCACACGTGTCCTGTCGTAAGACCAATTCTGCACACAGATCTGCACCCGTTTTCACGCAAGATTGATAAATGAGGGCCAATGTGATTTAGAAGTTCAGCATGTTACAGAACAATTATTTTCTTCAGCTGGCAGCAATTTCTTGTGACCAGACACTGTACTGGAGCCTCCAGATGTAATGGAGCACCATGTCCCCAGATGCACAGTGATGCAAACTGGTGTAAATTTGGATTTAAAACTAAATTCATTGTGTTGCTCTCAAAGGGGAAAAGTTGCTGGTGGAAATAGCACGCAGTGTGCTTCATAGCAGCTGAACAATAACCTAGGCAAATAAAGTTTTCCACTCACATAAGCACACACAAACAGGCTTTACAGACCCTACCTTTGAACAGCGGCATCAGTGGCAAGACAAAAGCTTGAAAGCCTAGTCTTGTTAACTGATTCCTGGAGGCCAATATAAGGTTACAACCACAGATTAGATGGACTTATTTTAGGACATGCGTGGGTGTGTACATGTGTGTGCACCCACACTTGTGTGAATCCAAGAGGGTTTAATTTCTAACCAACAAAACAAGATAGTCAACATGACAAGCTATTTAAGGCCAGTGCATGACATGTTAAAGGGCTGACATGTAAATTAGACAATCTGCACATTACCTAGCTTCGACAGCACAGAGAGCACAGAGAGGAATACATCCCTGGTGTCAGGCACAGGGTAAACAGTCACACAATAACAGGTTTCTATAGGCTCTAATTACAAGCTGCCACCATGCTCCTTGGTTTACTTTAACAGTAGAAAGCTGCCTTGCTCCTAAATTGGGCCTCAGATTGTCTGCCCACTGACTGGCAGTGTGAAATTATAAGAGTGTTCAGTCGCCAGCTGTCTATCTGAGAATGGCCTCTCAAAGAATTTCAGACTACTTAGCAAAGCAAACACTGAATCACATGCTTGTGGCATGTGACTGCCACACTACACTTAAAGTCTGACACAGAAAAATTGCATAGAAATTGCATATTAAATAGGTATTTTGTCTTCGACAAAGAGCAATAAAAGTGTGAAATACCATTTTGTTGGGGCGTTTCCCCAGGTGTCCCCCTGTTAATCCAAACCCGCTGCCAACAGTAGGAAACCTGCTGACATTTCTCTTTATTTTGTTGAGTGAGGGACCTGTATAGTTATCAGACTGTCAGACCGACACGCCAATACTGCGCCTCTGATACTACCTCTAGATGAGTATCAGCGGCGGAGCAAAATTTCACCCCTCGCCGCCTATGAGACATTCACACAGAGGCAGAGGCGGAGAATTGGCGCAGGATCCCCGCATCCAAACGGCAGTGTGAATAGGGCTACTGATATAAACTTTTTTTTTTTGCAGTGATCCGTCAAATGGGGTTATCAAATACAAAAATATGTGATGGAGGTAGGATATTTTACAGTTAACATTAACATTAAATGTTATTGAAATGACATCAATGAACTGAAACACTAAACTTCACTCAAAATGGAATTATAAATTACCCAAAGCATCGATGTATGCACTGTGTTCTTTAGGCCAATATATCGGTCAGGCTTTAGCTTTATTAAAAATCATTGATTGTGTACATTGTATTATTCCCCACATGCTACCAAAACCATGACTGAATTTCCAACACTGATTGAGTCAACAGTAAGCCCTGACCTTTCTATTATCTATTCTCTGTCCATTCTCAGAACTACTATAACCAGTGAGTGGTGGTTTGCTTTTCAGTGAGTGAAATTCAAAAGAAAGCAATGGACCTAAATATCAGTGATGGGAGTGCTGGAGCTCAGGGCATTGTACCTGGTATTCAAGAACACAACTGAGATTTCACAGTCTGTTCCGAGCCATCATTTCTTATGTTATCGGTTCTGAGCAGGTGTCATAATGTTGCTATACTTGGTCTTTACTTTCCCATGATACAGAGATAAGCTCTGCTAAAAGGCATTACTGTATGAAAGCCGGTGTTCATCCATTTTACCTTAAACAACAGCTGCTCTACAGCACAGGCTGCTGCAGCTTATCAACAGTTCCAAAACCAAATCAATTTCACTTGAAATGAATACAACACAAATAATATTGATCTAAAATATTAACTACCTGGGGTATATATGGGGTAAAAGCAGCCCATTTAAGTATAAGCCTACATCACAGAGTTAATGTTGCAGTTTATTATGCTGTGAATCAGTTGTTCAACATAGTACAGGTGGTTTAATTCTGTGTCATCAGGCAGCTGAACATTTTGTACAACCTAAGACCCAGTGAAGCAGCATAAACCACAGCTGAATGACTATGTCAAGGCCAGATAAACTAACTTTTATTGTTTTAAAGGGTGGCTGGACTACAGTGTGGGAGAAGTGAGAACACGTGAATAAAAATCTAACTGTAATTAAGTAGAATTTGACAGTGCATTTTAAATATGAAGAAGCTAATGAAACTGAAATACTTTAGACCAACTTTACATTCTCTTCAAATATTCTGATGCACATACAGTATTATGTTGTAACACTTACCATAAATTAACTAAGAGTCCAAAAATACGGTCATTAACCACATTTAATCACTAATGTTTTCAAGTCTTCATTCACAGTCAGATGGGATCAGCTGCTTAGACCAGACAAAAACAACCAAAACTATTGTTGGTGCATGTGTAACATCTAATCTAGAATAAAGCACAGAACTGCGGTATATACTGTAACTGTAAACAACAAGGCACAGTATGCTTAGGAAACTTTTTTTTCAAATCCACTTTTTATCTCTACAATATTGAAAGTTGTGTAAATGAATGTTAGGGCCGTTGCCGAGCTCTGCCTCCATGTGTGTGTGTTTTGTGTGTGTTACCATTTCCACCTGTACAGCAGTTGGTGTGATTTCAGGATGCGGGTGATCCTGATTGGAGTGGCACCTAGAACAGCGCTAACCCAGAAGGAGCAATTGGCGGAAGTGGCTACAAATCTGTGCTAAGCATGGCAGTCGGGGCGGCTGTGATTTCACTTGAGCAGCACGCCACCGTGTCTCTCGAAATTATCCAGATTGTTAATTGTCTGCGAACTGGGCCAGGCATAGCTAGAAAATAGAACTGATCACACACATTTACAGTCTTCTCGTTGTTAGATCCACTAGGTGTAGGGGTGCTGTTTTGACTGTTTTTGGTTTAAGTAGGAGTACTTGGAGTAAGTAAATCAAATCAAATCAAATCAATCTTTATTTGTATGGCGCTTTTCATACAGTGGAGTAACTCAAAGTGCCTTACAGAAATTAAAAACAACAGAGAAAGAGAACCAGTAAATAAAATCAAGAGAAGAAAATTAAAAGAACCCAACCCTCCCACCCCCACAGACATGTACAAAGAGATACACAAATACATACACACACAAACACACACTCACACATGCGCACGCAGACACACAGACACACAGACACGCGCACTCACACTCACACACACACACTGGCTGTCACTGGAGAGACATGGCTGGGCAATGAGACCTGAGGCGTGGAGGAAGCTACCTTTGGGGGGGGCCAACCACACTGAGAGCGATCCTGGTTCAAGGCCGCAGGGAGCGCCGCCACAGGGACCACCCCAACCCGGGCGGACAGGAGGCCCCACACCACGGTGCGGAGTCCTCTAGCCCCCCGGGTCCAAGCGGCCCAAGAGACAGCACCCCCAACGGCCAGACCAGAGACAACTCCCAGTCTGGCAGGCCCCCGTGAGGAAACACAGGAGATTAAGAACTGACAGTCTAAAAACATTAAAATAGCAAGAAGCATAAAGGCTCAAAACACTGAGGACTAAAAACCTAAAAACATAGCGGCTAAAAACACAAGAGACTAAAACATAAAAGCATAGCAGCTAAAAACACAAGAGACTAAAACATAAAAGAGGCTAAAAACATGAGAGATTAAAACAGTAAAAAGGAATTTAAAAGAATTTAAAATCGAAAATTAAGTAAAAGCCTGGTTAAAAAGGTGGGTCTTGAGCCTCTTTTTAAAAACCTCAACAGTCTCTGCGACCCTGAGGCTCTCCGGCAGGCTGTTCCACAGTCGGGGCCCATAAAAACTGAAAGCCGCCTCCCCGTGTTTTTTTTAACTAACCTGCGGTATGGTCAAAAGGCCAGTGCCTTTTGACCACAAGTAGGAAAGTAAACGGGGAGGTTTTATTTTCATTTTGTTGTAGCAACAGTAGCTCAGTTTGTCAAGTCCCCTTTTGGTTATACTGGTTTATTGATTTACACAGCACTCACAGGCCCTCTGTCCTTCGCATCTATTGTTTGTGCTTTGCTGACAATCCCACTTCCGGCGAATAAATAACTTTATTCGACGGAAAATAATTTACCAAGTACACCTGGTTTTACTTTGCTTCCCTTTCCCCTAACGAGCCGGGTCGTAACAATGAACAATAGCAACATACCTCCATTTGCTGTTGTATGGAAGAGCCACCACCTCACTTGATCCAGGAGAGGGTGAGTGGCATCTCACCAAACTGATCAGACTATAACCCAAGCATTGCTGATGAACTATAAAGCAAGATTATGTTACTAAACTGCCTCTTTCTTGCCTAAAATGTTTTCAGAGTCATATCAAGACGATGGTGCTGGTTCAAGGCGATGGTACTGGCCTTAAAGGCCGTAAACGGAATGGCATCATCTACCTCCAAACACTAGTCAGACCACACCCCAGCGCGAGCACTTTGCTCCACCACATCAGGTGGCCAGCTGGTACCGCCATTGCTGAGAGTAAACATAGGTCGCTGAACAAAGTCACAACTCTTCTCTGTTCTTGCGCCTCATTGGTGGAATGAACTTCCGACCAATGTCAGTACAGCAGAGTCACTCGCCATCTTCTGCAAAAGACTTAGGACTCACTTGTTCACTCACTTGTTATTTCCCTGATATAGAGACAGTATCTGGTGTCCTGTGTGTCAGTAAATGTAGTCAATGAGGTGGGGGGGGTCTTCATTTATCATGAGACAATGCTGCAATCTCAAAAAATAAGATTCTACCTTTTGTATTTTCTTAGGATCCTTAGCTGGGCCTTCCCGAAGTGGGATTTTCCCAAACAGCTTCCACCCTGGATCCCTCTGCTCCACTGGTCGACTGTCCTTCACCCTCCGTGCAAACAGGCTCCTGAGAGATGAACAGACAGATTGGAGGACATACCATCAGGCCATCATACCTCAGAGCAAAAGGTGGAATACAAGCTAATGATTGCAATCTTCAGTGGGTCACTGATGGGGCACCATGAGCTGCAGTAAGTATGTGTATGAGAGTTCAACACCGAGAGAAGCTCACAAAGGGAATCTGTGCATTGAAGAACAAATGTGTACAGGCCATCCACAGCACATTTATAACAACCTATGTGACATCATGTGAGCTGGTCACTGTCACAAGTCTAATACGACAAAACTTGTAACCACTGAACACCAGCATTAAGAGACACCAGCCTGCTGCATGCAGTAATAATCAACCATTATGAACACTAAAATGGTGAGAAAAGGGCTGCCTTCACTGTTTATATTGAAGAACATGATCTTTCCACTTTAACTCACCACTCAATTGTCTGCTTTGGACTCTAAAACTAAAAAAAAATCACCTGATGCACAAAATCGCCTGGTGCTTAAAGGTATATTCCGGCGAAAGTTTAATCCATGTTCTAACACACTGTGACACCGAGTAGGACCCCAATACACTGCAGTAAATGGATCCAACTATAAACCGCCACCAAAAAGTCACAAATAATGCTCAGAACAGCACCAAACTTCAGCAACAGTACTAATAGGGTCTCAGCACATAGTCCGGGGCATCTAACCTCCGCTAGCTTAGCTGGATTTCTATTGTGAAGCCAACAACAGATTTCAACTCTCCTCCATCAGCTTCCGGGTCAGGGAAGTCCCGACGCGACGATTACCGAGTGTAGTTATAAATGCTCAATTCTGTTCTTTCCCTGTTTGCTCTTGATATTAACTGGTATGCAAGATACATATGAACTTTGATTGCCTTTCCATGGAGTCATAATCATACATTTTCATCCTTGAGCCGCGGAACTCTACTGCACTCTGTAATCGACTCATCGGGACTTCCCGTCAACATGAAGCTGCAGCCGAAGAGTGGTAAATTTTGTTAGCTTTTCAGTAGAAATCCAGCTAAGCTAGTGGAGTTTTAATGCCCCGGACTATGTGCTGAGACCCTATTTGTACTGTTGCTTAAGATTGTTCTAGCATTATTTGTGGCTTTTTGACCGTCATTACCGTCACGTTTGCTGCGCGTTTGGTGCAGGAAGAGACGGTCAAAACGAGCCTCACAAAAGTGTCCGCAAGCAGGAAAAGTTTGTGAGTGAAAAAACACGTTCCTATTGGTGGAAAAAGGCACCACACCAGCCAATTACAAAATTACTTGGCAAGACATGTGATTTGGTTGCGGTATACCCTGGACTGCATAAAATCCCAGTAACACACCCAATCAAAACTCTCTATAATCCAAATTGAAACATATTTCTTGGTCCACATTTAAATTCACTAAGCTATTTATTACCAACACCCCTATGAGGTAGGCCTTTCTATATACATTGTAAAACTAGGAGAATATAATTGTTGTTTATTTTTGCAAATAAAAGTTTGTAACTAATCACTTTATTCTTTTAGTGTAGGCGGGTTGGGGGGGCCTGGCTTGTCTTGGATACAGGCAAGGGGGGTTTCAAGGAAAAAAGATTGGGAACCACTGTGTTAGACCATGGATTAAACTTACACCGGAATATCCCTTTAAGACCACATGCAAAGTTGCTGAAAAGACCTCCTCTTAAGATGTATTGCTAAGCCAGCCATTCCTTCCATCCGTCCTACACTGTGTTGCTGTCACAGAGCTGTTAGCAGGGCCTTTCACTGAGAGCCTGAATAGATCCTGAATAGAGCCTAGCTGTGAAAAGACATGAATGAACTAGTCCAACAAAAAGCCTCTTCTGACCAGGCCAGGTGACATGACAGGCAGAATGAAGGGCTTAAATGGGCTTAAATCCATGAGTATATATGCTGCTGGCTGAATCTCATCAAGGCAACTGAACTTGGCAACTACATTATTGATTTGTCTTATTCAAATATTTTGGTTTGAGAAATATTTGCTTTATTTAACGCTCAACAGGCTGTGTTGACCCCACTTGGCCGCAGTGGACCCTGGAGAGGTGGAAAGGTGTTCTGACTACACAAGTAGGATCAATCTGACCTTTTTACCCACTGACTGCTACACAGCTTGTCCTGACCTCTCTCTGCAGCCCTCAGGGTAGTATTGTGAGGAAACATGCTGCAATACACTGAGCAGACACAGCTACAGGCTGAAGGCTTCATTCCCTAGTAGTTGAGTGCATCTGCTGCAGGCTCCTGTGTTTGTTTTGGAGACGGCTATTTCCATTAAAGCATGTGGCCTTCTGTTGTGCTCACAAATAACTTGTCGTAGCCTAATTTCATATCTTCCATCAATCCATTTTTATGATGACCCTAATGACATTGTTGTTTGGAGAAGTATATGCAGGATACATTTTTCTTCTCGCTTTGAGTTTGGAGTTGAGACTAAAGTGACAAGATTTTGACAAAATATGGAAAAAGGACAACCTCACAAGCTTTGAAATGCGTGTTAAGGAGGTTGCCATACCTACTGTGGCATTTTAACTAATGACTGGTTTACAATCCTGTGATACTGAAACAGATTTTTATTTTCCATTGATGTCGCACCAAATAACACCTAATAGTTGACAGGTTTTTTTTTTGTCAAACTGATATAAAACCATGAAGGAAACAACTGCTACAAAGGTGTCCAGCTGAAGTCAAACCAGGGTTACCTTGCGAGGCAGCTGTAAACACAAGATCAGGTGATTGCGTAAATCCCCCTTGCCAGGCTTCAAGTTATGCGCTTGTGGCCAAACCACAGTGAATCGGATCAATCAACATCCAATGAGGAACCACTGGCAGCTACAGGCATGGTTAAGATGTGACAACCAATGAGAGACACAACTCTAACAATGATAGAGAACTGCTTAAGTTATATCTGAACTAGGGCTGGGCAATATGGCCTCAAATCAATATCACGATATATTGAGCAACTCACCTTGATAACGATAAATGAACGATAAGTAACCCCCCCCCCCGCGCCCCCAAAAAAAGAAAAAAAAATGCAAAAACAGAAATGCCACTTTAAAAGGGCTGTAGAACTACACTGTAGTTAAGATTTATATTATTTATTTAGTAGTTCAGAACAACTGATAAGCACACAATTGAACAGCGGAAACGCACAGATTACTTGAAATGATAACTGAACAAGTTTATAAGTAGGCCTATAAAATAACTTAAATTTCCTTCAAACACAAAGTATTAAAAATACAGTCTCTTATAAACAAATTCTAACACTTTTAGCTGGTCCTGATCACTTCTCGCTTTTTTTATTTCTTCGAATTGAATCACAGTAGGTGCAGGTGGTGGAAGAGCAACAGTCTTTTGGCACAGTTTACATTTGACATTTTTGATTTTTGATTTCTGCATATTAATATTCATATAAAATAGAGGAAGCACTAAAGTACAATAAACATAGCTGTGTCTCATTCGTCCAGTTTACTAATACAATCTGCTGCTGGAGTCACTGGGCCCCAGTGACGTCACGTACACGAGAAGTCACGTTTCTCAGCATGAGGACACTTGCGTGTAAGACCACGCAGAGACACAAATGCTATGAACAATGGAGGGCGGAGAGAGATGCGCGTTTTCTAGCTGGAAATACACTCATTTTGAGTTAATAAAAAACAAAACACAAATGTTTGATCAATGGACCGGCCCGACCGAAGACAGTGGCCTGTTGCAGCCTTTGAACGTAGCATCATTACACAAACTGTCTGCGACTCACAGCTAGAGTGGGTTTACTTGATTACTAACCTGGCATAGCTGGTGTTGCATCAGCGGGCGGAGTTTGCAATCAAATTAATGTAAAATAAGCGTAGACGCCGGGTAGATTAATCAAGTGGACCTAATGTTTGAGTATAGGACGCTTGAGAGCTACTGCGTTCGCTGGATTAAATAAAAGTGGGGGGGAAAAAAACGGGATTTCGGAAAGTGGGATGGACATGTCCCCCTATGACACCGAATATACCGACATGGGCAAAATGACGTTGGTTATCATTGTAAATTTCGGTATCGGTAAATTTTCAGTTTATTGCCCAGGCCTGATCTGAACTGGGGCTTTTCTAAATGGAAAAAAACTATTTCACTCTTCTCTCAAACTTCTCTTGGCTGGCTTTGGTAAGCGTTCAAATTAACCAGCTGGCTCCACTGGTGCTAGTACTCTCCTACTGTTGATTTGATTGGCTGAGGTTAGTCTGTGATAGATGATGTTAGAGCAATGGTTAGTCCAATCCCCAATCCAATTAGAATATGTAAACAAAAGCATTTTTTTTTTAAAGTTCCTGCTCTTTTCCAAACACTGGTGCCATGAAAATGGTTCAATGCAACACACCATTTGGTGTCCAGGAAATCATTAATGCAAAAAGAATGAAACACAATGAAAAGATTGAAATGGCAAATTCTAAAA
Organism: Diplodus sargus; assembly: GCA_903131615.1. Taxonomy (NCBI): domain Eukaryota; kingdom Metazoa; phylum Chordata; class Actinopteri; order Spariformes; family Sparidae; genus Diplodus; species Diplodus sargus. The sequence continues at coordinate 597,869 of CAEMYA010001159.1, forward strand.
GTGTACATCTTGTTAAGAGCAATACTGCTGAATGTTGCAACCATTGTAAACATCAGGTTTGCAGCAATGATAAATCAAGGAAACAAACAACTTATACAGCTAACTTGCTAGCACGAATTAAACACTACTTGCATTAACAGCCAGCCAAATGCGTTACGGCCATAAAGCCATCAATAAAAGATGGTTTAGATAGAAATAATTATCAAGAGTATAAAATGATCAGGCTGTATGCTAGGGCTGCACAATAAATCAAATTTTCATCGTCATCGCGATATGAACATGTGCGATAAACACATTGCAAAAGACTGCCTGAAACGCGATGAATAAGAAAAGTCATTTTATTTACACGCACCATGCGCGCTGTAGACTGCGGCACCGGGAGCGGCAGGATGAAGCGAGACAACATGGAAAGAAAATACATGGGAGACTCTGCTTAATGTTTAACGGAGGCCCGCAGCAGGAGACAGTCAGTGCGTTTATATGACACTCAAGAAAACCGAATTACTGGCTAATTACGGAGCGTCTCGGTCTCGCTACCAGGCAGTTGGCCAGTGTTGCAGTGTTTCAAAGTAATCAAGTACTTATCGGTCACAGGAGTCTTCAACAACGAAACGTTGAATGGTGGTATATTCCATTTGTTCTCTGATGTAAAGGTGCAGTAAAGGTGCAGTAACTGTCGGCTCTGTCACACTGGGAAAACACCGCTAGCATCATTAATGTTGGCAACATGTTTACATGCTTCGTTGTACAGAGCGTTAATCACTGCGACGGTGCAACAACTGGTTTAATCAAAAGGTCCGTTTATAAACTTTTTATAATGAAATTATCCGTTCAGCAGAGCAAGGGATGTCTGCTCACTCACCATTCCTTCAGTTTGTGTGTCAGAGGACTCAGGAAGGTAAAGAACAAGCGTATCAAGTTATGGGAGTTGATTAGGTTCAAAAAGGGTAATGTGATTAAACTGCATTAATCTACATTTTTCTTTTAAGGTTAAGGTGTTCAAATTGATTGCCAGAATTATAACACATTTATACTGACAGCCCTTGACTATTTAATTACTGCACTAGTTATAAAGTGCAGTAAAATATTTTTATTCTTAATAATGTTAAATAGGCCTGGAGGCCTACAGAGGGTTATAGAGTTATAAATAGGCCTACATATTCCATTTCAGACAAGAAATTTGGTAAGTTTGGCTAAAAGCTTAATATCAAGCTGATATGCACACTTCAATATTTGTTTATTTATCGCAACTTATAATGGCATCGCAATATTTAACAGTGTTATCGCATATCGCAGATTTTCCTCATACCGTGCAGCCCTAATGTATACAAGTTATTGATCAATCAAGCTGATTACGTAATAGCTGACATAACACACAGTCCATAAAAGCGTAACTGGTCAAAGTCAAACATCCTGACCAGCTGTTCACAGCCTGCAGAAATAAATTATAAAACACTCTCACAGACAAACGTTAACCACAACTCACGACCGCATGTGTATCAGTTGATCTGTACAGTTTTTTCCATGGCAACGTAAAACAAAATGACAACAACCTGGGCCTTTCTGTCTCCTAACTCTTTCATAAAAGGCTAATGACAAGTCATACTTAGTCCAGACCAAATCTGTGCTTGGTTTTCTGCAAAGGTATGCATGCTCACAGCCAATGAAAATTGGGCAGCATGAGGCACCTTTGGCATTCTTTCGAGTTCACCTGACTCATAGTCGCACATTTCACCTCAGTCCTGCATATTTTACACTCAGATAACTGATACTGTAGTACACACAATACAAACAGAGAAGGGCATTTCCTCGTTCTGTGACTCGAGGGTTTATTGAAGTTCAGTGACAACACACATTTAATTTATGTTCTGAAGGACTGTCACCACAGTGCAACAGCACTGACACTGTTCTACCAGTCACATTGAGGCTTATCTTAATCAGCTACTAAGCTATTTTCGGAACTGCACAGGGTAAACACTGAGCAGAAAACAAGCATCCAGCACTTTTGTTACATATTTTTTTTGCAAAACAGATAAGGCATCTGATCACTTTAAAGCAACGTTTACAGTCTCTTGTTGAGCTGTGGGAAGCTGTGGGATAAAAACAACCCAATTCCACCCATGTATTAGTAACAAGCTTCAAACTCCATCTGCTGAAGAAGAGCATAACAGGCAGTTAAAAATATGGTTGAGTACCACTCACATCTTAACCGATACCAGTACCATACCTGAAATTCAGTGTCTTTATTCAGTCCTTTACACACTCTGTAATAAAAGATATGTCAAACTAACTTTAAAACTCAGCCAGTGACAACTTAATAGAAACTGAGTCATTTTTAACAAAAAATAATTCCAAAAACATAAGCCATGAAGAGCTAAGCTGAGATGGAAAAAAACTGTAACCAGGCTTTGAACTATGGAGAGTGTTGAACTTGAGTAACCTTGTGAACCACCATACAACAATGCTACATAGATAGAGGTGCAGAGACCAACTGGTACAATCTTTACACAGCAAAGCCTGAATTCTCTCCGAAGTCTGCACCGTCAACACTTCATACATCAGACTTTTCTGTACAGTTCATCAGATCATCATGTTTTCATGTACCTTTCATGTATGTCACCAAACAAATGTCCACAAAGAGGGAAGATGATTTGCACTCAGTCCCAGCAAAACGTGCCTCAACGCAACAGCTGAATGGCTGCAGCTATGGTCGAGTGATCAAGTGGAACAGCTAGAAAATCCAAGAGGGGTGCGTGGTTGTATGTTGAACTCAAGCTGAGGTTTTGCACTGCACTGGTTTGTGGTCAAGCCTCAAAGGCATGTTAGGATTTGACAACACTTGTGTTCAGTCTTGTGTGTGAAAATAAGGTTATAATGTGTCTTGGTAGTTTGTGTGCTTTAACTAACAATGAAGGCACCTGGCATGGAAACAACTCAGTACTCTGCTCTCCCTCTTCTTGTACCAGCTTTTCTTTTTTCCCATGACATAGGCAGCAGTGAGCACAATGTAGAAATGCTGCAAGCTTTGTTTTAATAATCAACCAGAACAAAGTTCATACAGAGACCAGTGTGCATTAAGTCCAACAAGCTGTCTAGCATAAAAGACAAGTTATTCAACTTCTGATCAAATCTGTTGCTCACTTACATACAAAACAGACAGGAGGATATACATGACAACCATAAACCTTCTTAAGCTGTTTTGTGTTATCCTACCGGTCAATGTACAGAAGAAGTGATGGGGCTGCCATGCTGCTCTGCCACCACAAAATCTTCCTCCCCAAAGAACACACAGAAACAGGTACCTAGAGGTTGTGCTTTCAAAGCAGTAGAGAGTAAATAAAGGAGAGCCTAAAGAATCCAAGGCTTGCCTTCAGTCAAGGTTCAATCCAATAACTTCCATAGTTGTAGTTATAAAGAGTAATCTATTTCCAACACAGGCATCACATTCAGGCAGAATGAGATTGTGGAGGGCGAGGCAATGAGAGGCTTGACTTGACAAATGGGAGGGGTGGAATGGGTGTGAGTGGAAGGAGTCTTAAAAGGCACTGAGGAAATGAGTAACTTCTCCATGTGAAGGAGGAGGGTTAACAGAGAGGTAACAGTACATAGTGGTAAAAGAAGGGGGGCGATCAGGGGGAGACACTGCCATATAACACATGATGTTTTGCACTATAGTCTGAAGTCCACCACTGTTAAAAAAATGAATGGTATGAATTAGTGTCCATTTTTCACATGACCTACATTCAAAATGTGAGTGATTAATGTGTGACAGACAGGACAGTGGTCTATGAATGCTTACTGTAAGGGATGTCCCGATCCGATCAGCAGGATCGGAATCAGGGCCGATATGGGCATTTTTCCACTGATTGGGGATCTGCAATTTTGAATGTGAACCCAAGACGCGCACGTAACGTTATTCTGGCAAACCTGTGGATAAAATGTCTGCAGTGTGGAAATAACTTAAATTAGAAAGCGAAAGCAGTCCAGCTGTGACATGTAACATCTGCAATATGAGCGTTTCATGAGGGGGTAACAAAAGAGCTGCATTTAATACCACTCATTTGGTACGATAAAATATTACAGAGAAGTTAGTAAATTAATCGCTTTGGATAACCAGCTCATCTCCATGGTAGAGATCAGGGTTTTCTTCGTTATCTGGAGTTTTTGAATCCCCGGTATGGCCTAATAGTACAGGCATTATACGACATGACCCCACACAAATTGCAACAGAAACTCTTTCAATTGTTCTAGTCTCATAAATTTGTCATTTATAACATATCAAAAGTCATGTTAAAAAATAGATGTATGCATGTCTTCTTGTCTGATGTCCACACAAAGGGTTAAATACTGTCCACAATCAACCAGAAACTGTTTTAGCTTCCATAAGTGGGTTTCTCTTTGGAACATTTGATTTTTATCAACTGTAACTGTCAGGTAAATTTACTATGGCCCACATATCAGTAGTGTCACCAAACTCACAACAAGATACATAAGTATTATCTCTTTTACCTCAGAACATTTTTGATGTCATCAAATTGATATATTTCAACAACATATTTGCACATTCATGACTATTGTGTAAAAGTACGTTATTATTATCATGTACCATCAACTTGGCCTACATTATAGTTAGCTTACAGTTAGGGTTGCCAACCGTTGCCAAAAACGGAATCGTCCCGTATTTAGAAACAATATTACGCATCCCTTATTGAGCTGAAAAGGGACGCACTTCCGTGAGAATCAAAATGGTCTTTAAAATGTCAATGGAATCAATGAACGACATATGAAAATTTACGGTAATCTTATTGCCAGCCCTCTCCTGCTCTGTGGCCAATGAGCTGACAGCACACTCACACACAAGAATAACAATGCAGAATCCGGCTCTTCTCATTGGTCGAGGTACTGTTGCTTGCAAGAAGATACTGGAAGACAAGAGACTGGGGCAACTGGGAAAACAAACCAGCATGGCTAACATGGACGACATGGATTCACAGGACACTGCGGCCAGTACGCCTTCCACCACGAGCAGGAACGTTACTCCTTCGAGAAAAAAAAAGAAAAGGCTGCAACAGACTTGAGTGGGAAAAAGAAAAAGTGGCTGGAAAAAGTGTAGATAATGTCTACAAGGCACACTGTACTGTCTGCCGGCGCACTTTTTCTGTAGCTCATGGTGTAGAGTTTAGATTCTCTGTCCGAGCTGGAGCCCCTACCCTGACCCAAACCGGACAATGGGCCGGGTCTCTCATCTGCCAACACAAGGAAGGTGGTAGGCCAATGTTGCAATAGCATATGCAGAATAAGACAGAGCCATATGAAATATACTTTATTTCAACAAAATAAAAAAGCCTATTAAGGAACAGCTTGGATGTAGGTACTTTTTTTTCTTAATGCAGCTATATCCAGGAAAGTATTAGCTGAGGCTAAGTATCGGATCAGGACTCAGTGTCAGCATTTACTAAATATTAAAGGACTCGGATCGGGGTAAAAAAACTTGAACGGGACAACCCTACTTCCTGTAAATGTATCTTTCCTGACACTTCTGACAAGTCTGAAGAGTCTTTCCATTAGTAAAAATAAGAATGGACAGTGTATTTCTAGTTTTAACCAGTGTTGAGCAAGTTACTTGAATACTTGAAAATGTAAATACATTACTTTACCAATTATTCAGCGACAAAAGTAATTTGTTGTATATTACTTGTTACTTTACTTCAATTACTCATCCCAAGCTCCACACCCGCATGACAAAGAAAACGAAACAAGCAGGCAACCCTACAGTTTGGAGCTACTTAATACTCTTTTTTCCACACTTTTAGCTATTTTATATATATCTATTATCTTATCTATTTAGCCAACTATGTTTGGGAACTCTTTTCCATTTTTTTTGTCCGTGTGTCTCATTCTTGGGACAATTTTTCCCGGCCGCATCTCCATCTGGGCGCAAAATTGCGGCGGGTCTATTGTTTACACCCGAGATAAGCTGTTGTTGCTACAACCATCAGCGCTGATGCGGGAGAGACATGAAATCCCCAGAGAACTGAGGAGGAAGTACAAGTGATGTAAGATGATGGATGAGCTAGCGGGCCTGGTGAGGACTCAGCGGGTGTATCGTGAGAGCAGCGTGCTGTGTTTCATGGAGACATGGCTTCATGAGGACATTCCGGACTCTAATGCAACTGTGGACGGCTTTCAGACTGTTCGGGCGGACAGGAGTCACCGTGAGAGTGGTAAGAGGAAAGGTGGGGGACTTGCTACTCTTGTTAACAACAAGTGGTGTCATCCTGGTCACGTTACTGTAAAGGAGCGTGTGTGCAGCCCGGACACTAAACTGCTTCCTGTGAGTCTGCGGCCATATTATCTACAGAGGGAGTTCTCACACATGATCATCCTGGTTGTTTACATTCCTCCGACTGCAAACGCGGGTTTGGGTTCAGAGGGAGCTTAAGGAGAGGATCCAACAGGGTAAAGACAGCTACAGGAGGAAGCTGGAGCACAAACACCAGCAGAACAACTTGAAGGACATGTGGAGCGGCATGAGGAGCATCACTGGCTACAAACCATCTGGCAGCCAGACAATAGGAGGTGGTATTGAACGAGCCAACTGAATCTGTTTTTCAACAGATTTGATGAGAGGGCTCCGGACTATCCCTCCCCAGCTCCTCTACAACCATCCATCTCCAAACCTCCAGCCCCCCTTTCCCCTCTGTTCCTTCCTAAATACACCCTACCGGTCCTCTGCCCCCCCACCCACTACCTCTCCCCACCCCCATCAACACACGGCAGACAGACCTTCACTGCAGAGCAGGTGAGGAAGGAGCTGTGAAGACTCCGCCCAGGCAAGGCAGCAGGTCCCGACGGTGTCAGCCCGAGGGTCTTCAAAACATGTGCAACCCAGCTGAGGGGAGTCCTGCGTCTAGAGATGGTCCCTGTGCTGTGGAAAACATCCTGCCTGGTACCAGTACCAAAGAAGGTGCGTCCCAGCACCTCCAATGACTATAGACCGGTGGCGCTGACGTCTCACCTGATGAAGTCCCTGGAGAGGCTGGTCTTGCCACTTCTTCGGCCTTTGGTCAGCTCATCACTGCACCCTCTTTAGTTTGCCTACCAGCCGAGACTAGGAGTGGAGGACGTCATCATCTTCCTGCTCCAACGTGCCTGCACCCACCTGGACAGACCAGGGAGCACTGTGAGAATTATGTTTATGGACTTGTCCAGTGCGTTCAACACCATCCAGCCTGCTCTGCTGGGGAGTAAGCTGACGGCAATGCAGATGGACCCTCCCCTGGTTTCCTGGATTACGGACTATTTGACAGGTCGACTGCAGTATGTCAGACTACAGGACGGTGAGTCTGACACTGTGGTCAGCAGTACTGGGGCTCCACAGGGAACTGTTCTTTCCCCCTTTCTGTTAACCCTGTGGACCACGGACACCCATCTCCATCAACGGTGTGACTGTGAATGTTGTCCAGGATTACAAATACCTTGGAGTATACCTGGATAACAAACTGGACTGGGCCAAGAAGACTGAGGCTGTTTACAAGAAGGGCCAAAGCCGACTCTATTTCCTGAGGAGGCTCCGGTCATTCAATGCATGTAACATCATGCTGAAGATGTTCTACCAGTCAGTGGTAGCTAATACCATCTTCTTTGCTGTTGTGTGCTGGGGCAGCAGGCTGAGGGCAGCAGACACCAACAAGATCAGCAGGATTATCAGGAAGGCTGGCTCCGTCCTGGGGGTCCAGCTGGCCTCTTTGGTGGTGGTGTCTGAAAGGAGGATGCTGTGTAAACTAAACAGTATCCTGGACAACAATGCTCAACCTCTCTATCAGGTGCTAACCTCGAGCAGAAGCACCATCAGCAACAGACTCATTCCCCCCCGGTGTAACACAGAACGCCAGAGGAAGTCTTTTCCTCCTGTGGACATCAGACTCTATAACTCATCTATCTTCGGTCGCGAGAGGGACAGTCAAGACACTGTGCCCTGAACAAATGTCACTCTATTCTTTTTTTTAACCAATTTTCACTTCACTTTATTTAGTTGTACTGTACCTTAGTTAAATTTATGCTGCTAACAGATGCCACTACAATAATTATCACTTTTACCACTGCTACCACTTTACCCAATCGCTCCTTATCACTTATCTAGTTTGTACTTATTTTATTTCAATCTATGCTGCTAAACTGCACTGTGCGTATTGTTGTATATACCAACGTTTTACTGCAATTTTTGTTACATTTATCAGGGGTGCAAACTCATCAGGGGTAAAAATGGTGACAAGATACCGACTCCCCAGGGGGGTCCGGGGGTATGTTTCCCCGGGAAATTAAAAAAAAAACAACTTTAAAGGTGAATTTACAGTCAATTTTAGCATGAGACTAGGGTCCAGATTTACTCAGGTTTGCACAGCTTTTGCTTGTGTTAAACCTGCACAATCGGTCTCTGTGATTGGTTTTGAAACATGTGAAGAGGGTCTTCAAAGACAAAAAGAGGGGCAGATTGCTCAGCCTATGCAAGTTTAATTTAATTAAAAATTTAATACAGACTGATTGGTTCATTGTAAAACATTTATTTATTGATGTAAATGTGTTTTCTGTAGGCTATGCTCCGAGGCAGCGCTGCTCTTTCGGTCCAATAACACACATGAAGCTTAAAAATGCCATAGGCTACATAAAACATATTAAGCGGCAATAGGTATTTAAAAGATGTTCAAGCAAACGCACATAGTTTGAAACAACGTTCAAAACACACACGGCCAGCATCACAACTAGGCATAAAGTCCGCTAGCTGATAAAAGGTTTAATATTTTTTCATGTGAGAAAGTCACTGTTAAATCCCCAGTCTGTGATCAGTTTAACCAGATATCGCCTGTTAGGAAATTTGCTCCGATGTTTGTTTTAGGAGAAATACAGAGGGAGCAGCGACCAGGGGCTAGTAGGCTACATCCATGCTACCGGCAAATCTCAGAGGCAGTAGCCGGTCAACTGAACCGATAGCCCGGGGCTGACTCCGTCGTCTTCCCGCTTCCACATAAATATCAACAGAACACAGTGTTACTGGAATCAGTAATTAATTTAAAATCCCTTACAATACAAATTTTTGAAAATGTAATCCACCCTGCTAAGTAATGCATTACTTCTCAAAACGTATGTTTACACATGGGCAGTTTGTTTAATAAATGTATTGAGAGTAAGGTTGTCAAAATTGCTCCAAAATGACGTCTGAATATTCGCTCTAAAAAAAACACATAGGTTCGAACCATTTGAATATCTACATATTCGCATTATGTCAATAACAGGAGGACAAACTAATACAATGAGACTACTACCTGTATAGGTATTTTTCGGGATATGCTACGTCGGTTCCAATTCGTGACAAAACTCTCCGAAGCCTGTGTCATCAACGATACTGATCGGCCTCATGTCCTTGCATATGAACGAAGCAAGTTTCTTCATGCACGCCTCTTGTTGTGCTGCAAAGAGCTTATGGCTTCGACTCTGGAGGTCCCTACACCAACCACAGTGCTCTCATCCTGGGTAAAGAACCAGCCATGGACCCCCTTGGCTCTGGAGGTCCCTACCCCAGCTACAGTCCTCCCATCCTGGGCACAGCTACCAGGTCTAGAATCTCCTGATCCGCGAGGCCCGCCGTAGAGGGAAGCTGGAGTACTGCAGCCAGCAAGTTCGAGTTGTCAAAGACTACAGCCCCGAAGTTTTGAGCCAGCAAGCCGAGTACAGAGAAGTCATGGCGGATCTCTACAACAGAGGGCTCAAATCCTCTCTCCTATATCCTGCACGGCTCCGCATCACACTGCCTGACAGAGTTAAGAAGTGGCTTTGCTCGACCGATGAGGCGTGAAAACACATCGATGGCCTTCCTCCTCCATCTCTTCCACCGTGAACCACTGCTTGATGACTATACCTGACTGTTTAGAACCACTAACATGCCATCCTTTACTCTGGCCACTGCCATATACAATTTTGACAATCAGATCACAGCTGGTATGGAGCAGCTTACTTAACCATGAGTATCACACTCGCCCTGGCTGTAAGTATGCGAGTATATCCCCCAGCCTTTAACTCAATGAACTGCTACAAGCAAGTGTGAGGAAAACCCGCCAGAGTCTATGCTAATCTTTTGAAGCATTTTTTTTTTATTCTGCTATATGATTTTATGGTGTTAACAGTACATAGGGCTGCAATGATTAGTCGACATAATCGATTACGTCGGCAATAAAAAAAATTTGACGCAAAATTTTTGCTAAGAAGAATGATGGCGGAACATGTTGAGGAGGGCAGGAAAGCGATACCAAAAACGTCCAAGTGTGGGAACATATTCAAAATAAAACTGCAAAACATGTGACATGCAAACTTTGTCAAACACAGCTGTCATTTAAGCACCCTGGAGCTATGGTGTCATGTACGCCAGACGGGTAAGTTCATGAGTTGAACTGATAAAAGTCATTTGTCTTGGTTATCAGTGAGTTATAGCCGTAGCCTATCTCTTTTGTAGTGGTCTGGAGCAGTGGTTCCCAACCTTGTTTCCTTGAAGCCCCCCTTTCCTGTGTCCAAGACAAGCCAGGCGCCAGTCAGCATAATTTTCAAGTCATCAACTGTTATTTAATGAATTCAAATGTTATTGAACAAACCTCCCAATGATAACAGTATTTTTTCAAAAATAAAAAACTTAAAACGCACTGTTCCAAATTATTGCGCACAACAGACTTTTATGACATTTAAAGGTTGTTAATAACTGAAAAAGCTCATTTTTTGAATTTGCAGCATTAGGAGGTCATAGTTAGTTAAATCAAAAGCTATTTCAATCAAAAATGTCTTTACAGGTCAAGTTACATTTTAACATAGGACCCCTTATTTGATAGCAGCTTCACAATTCTTGCATCCATTGACCTTGTGAGTTTTTGGACAGTTTCTGCTTGAATTTCTTTGCAGGATGTCAGAATAGCCTCCCAGAGCTGCTGTTTGGATGTGAACTGCCTCCTACCCTCATAGATCTTTTGCTTGAGGATGCTCCAAAGATTCTCAATAGGCTTGAGGTCAGGGGAAGATGGGGGCCACACCATGAGGTTCTCTCCTTTTATGCCCATAGCAGCTAATGATGCAGAGGTATTCCTTGCAGCATGAGATGGTGCATTGTCATGCATGAAGATGATTTTGTTATGGAAAGCACGGTTCTTCCTTTTGTACCATGGAAGAAAGTGGTCAGTCCGAAACTCTACATACTTTACAGAGGTCATTTTCACACCTTCAGAGACCTTAAAGGGGCCAACCAGCTCTCTCCCCATGATTCCCGCCCAAACATGACTCCACCACCTCCTTGCTGACGTCGCAGCCTTGTTGGGACATGGTGGCCGTCCACCACCCATCCACTACTCCATCCATCTGGACCATCCAGGGTTGCACGGCACTCATCAGGGAACAAGACTGTTTGAAAATTAGTCTTCATGTATTTCTGGGCCCACTGCAGCCGTTTCTGCTTGTGACCATTGTTTAGGGGTGGCCGAATAGAAGGTTTATGCATAACTGCAAGCCTCTGGAGGATCCTACACCTTGATGTTCGTGGGACTCCAGAGGCACCAGCAGCTTCAAATATCTGTTTGCTACTTTGTAATGGCATTTTAGCAGCTGCTCTCTTAATCTGATGTTTTTGTCTGGCAGAAACCTTCCTCGTTGTGCCTTTATCTGCACGAACCCGTGTGTGCTCTGAATCAGCCACAAATCTCTTAACAGTACGATGATCACGCTTAAGTTTGCGTGAAATATCTAAGGTTTTCATACCTTGTCCAAGGCATTGAACTATTTCACGCTTTTCGGCAGCAGAGAGATCTTTTTTCTTTCCCATATTGCTTGGAAATGGTCATCTGCTTATTAATGTGGAACGCCCTTCATAAGTAGTTTTTCCTTAATTGGGCTCATCTGGCAAACTAATTGGTCAAAGGTGTCTGAGATTGATTTCAGTGATCTAAAGAGCCCTGTGACACAATACCATCCATGAGTTTAATTGAAAAACAAAATATGTAATCTTTATAACACTTAATTAAAATTTGCGTAATAATTTGGAACACGGTGTAGCTTAATGAATTTAAATGTGGACCAAGAAATATGTTTCAATTTGGATTATAGAGAGTTTTGATTGGGTGTGTTACTGGGATTTTATGCAGTCCAGGGTATAATTGGCCATTTTGACTATTTTTGATTTTACCATTATGTTTCACCTTAACCCTTGTGCCCTCCACGGGCATTTTTGTACATTTTTCTCGATTTTTTTTTTTGATTAAGCGATCATTTTGGCTGTATTACAGCTTGTAGCATGGATTTTTGCAGGAACTCTTCTTTGTAGTCACATTTTTGAAATCCAGTGTCTTTTACTCTTACATGTCTTTTATTTGCCTGTAATGCATTTTGCACCCTTTAACCACCTTTGTGGCAAAAATGTACATGCACAAAAAACTGCCATTAAATCACCATACATCAACAAAGCAAAAACAACTGTTAGTGTGTTTATGCACCTGGCTGCTTTCAAAGCCAAAGATAAACATGCAACTTGTCTGAGGGGTCATTTCAGTAGTGAGCAGAGAAGGAGCAAAAATGAAATGCATTTCAGAAGAGAAGAGGCATTAGAAATGGTCATGCAGCCTTTATCTGACAGTGAGCTGCAGGATTCAAGAAGAGGTGTGTGCTGGTTGTGCAGAGGCCTGAAAAAGAGGCCTTCCACCACCAAGTGTGCATTTGTAGGGAACGCAAGGTCACATGCTGCAGGACCACACACACACACACACACACACACTCCTGTCTGTCCAGAAGAAGAAAAAACAATAACTTTGATATTTCAACAGCAGCTGTAAACTTGTATTTTATTTAACCCTCAGATTACACACACACACACACACACACACTCCATGTATCTGTTTCTCTCAAACAAACACACACACACACACACACACACACACCATATAATCAATGCCTGGATATTTCTGTTTATATTCCACATTTTATTCATATATCATATGTTCTATTTTGTTTTTTGTTGTCTAAATTTCCCAAATTGTTGCAGTTTGCACAGTAAGAGTTCACATTGATGAATCAAATGTTGATTTAAGAACATTTCACACACACACACACACACACACTGGGCCCTGGTAGTCACCCGGCTCCATAATGTAACTGGCAAAAATACAAGAATTTCATGCATCGGTCTACAATGGAAAAATGGTTGAATCTGGTGAAATACAACAAAAATGTCAAATTTCACTACTTTTCTTCAAAATGGCATGCTGACATTACAGAATGCATGGTTTTATACTGTTATGGCAGTGAGATTAAAAAATGTGGTTTGAATGGAAGTCAATGGGGCATTTTTGGTCACGAAGGTGGTTAGAGGGAGTATCTGTTACTACATAAAAAATACTGATGCAATGAAATCAATTTTGTTGGTAATCTTTGATATATCCAAGACTCTAATCACCACCAAAGCCTCATCAGCCTACTACTTATTATATGGAAAATAATCCTTTTTTTGTGTTTTTTTAATAGATAATTAGTCATTTAAATAATAAAACCGGCATTAAAGGGTTAAAATACTGAAAAGTATTGAATGGTTGGTAGTTTTGAGTAAGTCTGAAGTTGTTTAAGTGATTTATGAAAAAAAAAGCAGAAAAAAGTATAGATGTATGGTGATTTAATGGCAGTTTTTTTGTGCGTGTACATTTTTGCCACGAAGGTGCTTAGAGGAAGTTTTTTTGAGGAGGGCACAAGGGTTAAAAACAATTTATCATTTTGACACACATCTCTCAACTCTCTCACCGTCACTGTCGGTCCCTCCACAACTTCCCCCTTTCCCCCAGCAACCAAATCACGTGTCTTGCCATGTAATTTTGTGATTGGCTGGTGTGGTGCCTTTTTCCACCAATAGGAACGTGTTTTTTCCGCTAGCAAACTTTTCCTGCCTTGCAGACACTTTCGTGCGAGAGGCTTGTTTTGACCGTCTCTTCCTGCATCAAACGCGCAGCAAACGTGACGGTAATGTTAGCGAAAAAGTGTGCCGTACTTTATGTATCATAAGTCCGGTTTTACTTGGACTATCAACACAATTTAAAAACTGGTACACAGCTTGAAGGCTGCTCCAACACATAAGTCGGACCGAGACTCACTGATGATCCATCCTGCTGCTACGTCATATTAAATAAGTCACGTGATTTTGACGTGCCGGCGCGTAAATCGACCTCAGAGGAGATTTTAAAAGGAGTGTTTTTTTCTTATGTTTGTACTCCTTGAACCACATTTGAACTATTCTAGGAGTGTTGAGTGCATTCTTACACTAAAATAAGGAGCCGAAGATACTGGGTGTAAGTGACAGGAAGATTTTTTGGGGGGGGTAAATAATAGGTGTTTTGAAGAGCTTGCTGCTATGTTCTCGCCCTGTCTTGTTGTGGGGTGGGTGGGTAAGGGGTGGCTTTTCCTTATGCTCCAAATGTAGACGATGTGGGTTTTTTGGAGCGCTTTTTTTCATCTCTCAGATCCCGTGCTGGACCGTTCTTCTCCCAACCCTGACTCAATTAGTAGGTCCGCCTTAGTCATTCAGTCCTTTTATCCAATTTCGGCATCTCTGATGTATGGCATTCCCTCCATCCAAATAGAGAAAGTACTCTTTCTTCTCACGCTCCTGTGCTTATCAGGGCATAGTGATATCAGATCATGCTCCTGTTGTGCTGTCTTTGGCACTGCCTGACCTTCCTCAAGTTAAAAAACATTGGCCCTTTAATTCAACTCTCGTCAGACAATAATTTTGTAAACATCATGAAAGAACATATATCCTTCTTGTTTCAGACAAATACCTCCCCAGATACATCCAGTCTAGTAGTTTGGGATGCTCTTAAGGCACACCTTTAGGGGCAAATTTTTTCCTACACTGCAAGGCTCACACTGAACGACTAGAATTAGCCCATCAAATTAAGGAAACAGATAAACAATATGCTAAAGTTAAAAACCCTGACCTATATAAAACGCAAGTGGAGCTTCTAACCAAATTTGATCTGGCCTCAACTTACCTTGTTGAACACCAACTTTGAAGGAGTAAGAGTTTGTTCTGTATCCAAGGTGAAAAATCTGGGAAATTGTTAGCTAATCAGCTAAGAGGACCCAAAGCAAAGGGTCATATTCCAAATATCAAAATGGAGGATGGTAAGGCTACTTTGGATCATGCAAATAATAATGACACATTCAGGAGTTACTACTCCCAACTCTTCACCTCTGAATTTTCAAATAATACATATAACTGGATAATTTTCTGAATCGACTAAACATTCCCACACTCTCCCCCGACAGTAAAATTAGATTAGATGAACCCATAACGAAAGAGGAGATAGATGCAGCTATTTCCTTACTGCACTCAGGAAAATCCCCTAGACCAGACGGGTTTCCCACAGAATTCTTTATGACATTTTCCTCACTACTTACTTCACAGCTAAGCACAGTGCTGTCTGACTCATTCAAGCAGAGTAAGCTTCCGACATCATTTATGAAGCATGTATTACCCTTATTGCAAAAAAAGACAAGGATCCGACGGAGTGTTCTTCATATCAATCTCTCTATTAAATGTTGATGTTAAAATTCTGGCTAAAGTTTTGGCCTGAAGATTGGAGAATATTTTACCGTCCCTCATATCTGAAGACCAAACTGTCTTTGTCAAAAATCGATACTCGTATTTCAACAGACATTGGCTATTTGACATTTTATATCTCCCCTCTGGTGAAACTCCTGAATGCGTCCTTTCTTTTGACATGGAGAAAGCGTTTGACCAGATAGAGTGGGCATATTTATTTGAGACTTTAAAAAAAATGTGTCTTTGGTCCAAATTTTATGACCTGGATAAAATGACTATATTAAAGACCCACTGCTTCGGTCCTTACCAACTCTCAGCTGTCACAACCCTTTAACCTCTATCGGGGAACCTGGCAAGGGTGTCCTCTAAGCCCCCTATTATTTGACCTGGCCATAGAGCCGTTGGCGATTGGAATCTGCAGTTGTGAGAATATTTCGGGTATATGGAGGAATGGAGTAGAACATAAGGTGGCTCTATACGCAGACGACTTGTTAAGTTTTATCTCACGTCCAGATATCTCTCTACCCGCCATGTCTCTACTGAATGATTTTAGCCAGTTCTCAGGATACAAATCAAATTTGAACAAATCTGAACTTTTCCCTGTCAGTGAGGGGATACCAGCATCAGACTACTCCAACTTCCCTTTTAGGATTGTGGAAAACAAATTTACTTACCTTGGTATTACAGTTACGAAAAAGCACAAGTATCTTTTCAAAGAAAACTTTCTTACTTTGCTAAACCACACAAGATGGTGCCTGACACAGTGGTCACCCCTTTCTACGTCCTTGGTCGGCCGAATTAATTCCATTAAAATGAATATTCTCCCTTAATTTTTGTATGTCTTCCAATCAGTGCCGATCTTCATTCCTAAATCATTTTTTGATACATTAGATTCTGTTATATCATCCTATATATGGAAAGGAAAGCGCCCTCGGCCAAATAAGGTCCATCTCCAAAGGCCTAAGGGAGAGGGGGCTATGGCGCTGCCTAATTTTCGTTTTTATTACTGGGCAGCCAACATTCGCTGTCTTACATTTTTGGTCATATTTTCACAATCGATCTGACTGCCCTTCATGGGTTAGGGTTACCCTAACCCTAAAAACTTTTCAGTTCCAGCACTTCCTCTCCCACCAAATAAACTCATAGATAATCCAGTCATCTGGCACACACTGAGGGTGTGGGCTCAGTTCAGGAGACACTTTGGCTTCTCTAATTTTTGCCTCTTAAGTCCCATTTCTGCCAACAATCTTTTTCAACCTTCCTTACTGGACCCAACATTCCAGGAATGGCAGAGACTGGGCACTGAACGTTTCAGGGATCTTTTCATAGATAATAGTTTTGTATCATCTGCAACTAACTGAAAAGTTTAAAGTCTCCCAAAGTCGTACATTATCAGGTATCTACAAATGAGACACTTTTTTTCACTGTCAGACACCAAGCTTCCCTCAGACACCTGTGAACATTGTTGATGTGTTCTCAATTTACAGCTATCTCGCAGGGGTTTGATCTCCATTATCTATAATAAACTGCTAGGCATAAGGCAGGCCCCACTCGACAACATTAAAATCACATGGGAGCAAGATCTGAACCTATCTTTGTCAGAAGAAATGTGGGACATAATTTTTAAATTGATTAACTCAACTTCTCTTTGTGCCTGTCACTGCTTGTTGCAAATTCAAAGTTATACACAGGACCCACATATCCAAAACCAAATTATCTTGTTTTTTTCCCAGATGTGGATCCCTGTCGAGACAAATGTAAAAGAGAGGAGGCTTCACTCATCCACATGTTTTGGACATGTCCTAGCCTTGAGAAATACTGGAGGGAAGTTTTCCAAACCTTATCCCTAATTGTCAATTTGGACATAGAACCCAACCCCAACTGTTGACTGTGCAGTTTATAAACTCCCTGTACACATTTTATACCTGTACCTTACATTTGCGTAAAAACTCAATAAAAATATCTTTGAGGAAAAAAAAAGCACAATTACGACGAAAGCGGCACTTTAAAGATTGACACATTTTCGTATCGTATTTTAGTTTTTGGGGGAGTGCTAGGGGCACTATTATGATAGCTACTACTATGATAGCATCAAAATCGCTATTTTTAAAAACCAAAGAAGGCTTGACACAACATAACACTTTGCTTGTAGTATCACCAGGGTCTCTACACATGAACTTGAGCATTGAGAACAGTGCTTGTGCACACAGAGTTTACTAAAAATAAAGCTTTTGAACTACTAAGTTTACCAGTTGTTTTTTCCGCTCACCGCCATCTTGCCAGTAGGGTTGCAACTAACGACTATTTTAGTAGTCGACTAGTCACAGACTATTGAAACGATTAGTCGACTAATCGGATAATTATTACATTTTTCTTAAATTTAGCATGAGGTTGCTTTAATTGTGTGGCAAATGATAATAAACACAAGAAAGATGGGTACTTGAATAAAAAATGCATCTTTTATTCAACTTTGCTGCTGATAGGCCGGTTCATACAAAAAATAAATAAAAATGTAATCTCTAAAACCAATTAGACAGAGTGCTCGGTCAGTATAGACATAAATCCATAAATAAATAAACCTCTGTCCATTTTTTAAGGACAGGCAAATGTGTTAAAACAAAAATAATAATAATTAAAATCAAGTAAACATTGTTTTCCTGTAAACCAAGGGACGGCACATTAGCAGCAGTTAAACAGTAAACAAAACAAATATTAAGTGCGTTTTGTTAAGTACATTCAGTGGTCAGCTGCACAGTCTGCAAAAGAACTTTACAATTCTCAACAGTCTGAAATCTAACAGTTTTAACGACCAACATTTGTAGATATACAGCTGAAAATAAAGCATTCGGAGTTGTCCAAATTCAAGTTGTAAACATGGACTGTGTGATACAACCTGGACACAAACCTGTCATGGTGGACACACCAGGTTTAAAATCAACATGAGGCTCAGGCTATGTCATTCAGTTTATTCATACTAAGGAAAGTCAGCATATCCACATGGTCTCGTGTGAGGCTTGCTCGCTTCTGGGAGCAGATATTTCCTGCTGCTGAGAAGATTCGCTCTGCTGGGGTGGATGTTGCAGGAATGCACAGAAGAGATCTTGCTAGGTTTGACAGTGTGGGAAAACGCCCCTCATTTTCTCTCCACCAGCTGAGAGGGCCATCCTTTTTGGCTATTGGTGGCTCTGTGAAGAACATCTGAACTTCCCTCCTCACCATTTGGATTTTTTTGTCCTCCTGGGTTTCCTCCTCTTCCTCACTCAGGCTATCAGTGTCAGACTGAAGCAGGTTATCCAGCGCTGACTTTCCCCCTGGGACATGACCCCTCCTCTTCTGCTGTAGCTCAGGGTCAGGCTTTTCCTGAGCTTGTCTCAAACTCGGTTTGCTGCATGGACCGTTGCAGCCCTTTGACCAGTTGTGGAAGACAAGAGGCAGTAGCATACTCCTGTCCACTGAGGAAAACCGTAGCACATTCAAAAGGGCCCAACCCTTGCACCCACTGCTCTGGTTTCAGGTCAAAGTAGTGCTTGCCTCTTGGTGTTACCTCAGGGTCTGAGAGAGTTGCAGTAACTGGCCAGCGCTGCTCCAGGAGTCTCGCTACCATGTAATAGGTACTATTCCATCACGTACTGACGTCCTGGATCAGCTTGTGCTCTGCGGTGTTCATTTGCTGCTGCTTCTTCTTCAGTTTTGAATTTGCCAGCTCACTTCTCCTAAAGTGCTCCACTAGGTTTCTTTCAGCGGCTCTTTGAGGGCACTGTTGACGATAAGTTGGAGGGTGTGCACAGCACAGCGGACTGAAGACCAACCGTGTTTTTCTTCCAGGAGTCGAGCTGCCGCCACCATGTTAGACCCACTGTCATGTACTTTTGCTTTAATTTTGCTAGGCAAGATGTCAAATTTCTCTATCACCTCTTCCATCCATATCATGATGTTCACAGCAGTATGCCTCTCCTCCAGAGGTAGAGTGGCGAGGTTCAAAGTCTTCATTTGCCAGTCTTTTGTGATGAAATGACACGAAACTCCAAGATATGCCTCTGTGGCACGGCTGGTCCAAACATCACACGTCAGTGTGAGGGAGCTCTTGACCTCTTTTAGGATCTCCTTTACCTTTAAACACAAAAGTTGATTTCTGAAAATATTAATATAAATATAAATAATATAAATGGAAAAACCTACATGTCAACAGAAACTATTCAACATACAAGTTTCACATTTTTAATAATTGCAGCTACTCTATGATTTAACCAAAATTAAGTTATGTATTTCAGCTATTTTAATATATATAAATGTATATATATATAATTGCTTATATGAATGAAATATATATTGCTTTTAAATTAAATTTGTGATTGCTTGTATGAAATATGTGTGATTGTTTATATCAATTATGAAATGTGTGTGTGTGTGTGTGTGTGTGTGTGTGATTGCTAATATGAAATATATAATTGCTTTTAAATGAAATGTGTGATTGTTTATATGAACAGTGTGTGTGTGCATTTTAAACAATTACCTTCAGAAACGTTGTACTGTATTTCTACTCCATCAAGTGGGTGAAATGGGTTCTGGACGGCAGGATGTAGTCTGGGTTGAACTGGGTTATCATCTGTTGAAACCCGGCACCATCGACCATGGAGAGCGGCCTCATATCATAGATCAGCATCTGCAATACCGACTCAGTGAAGGCAGTCGCCTGTTGCGGGGTGCACGCCTGCTTCTTTTGCAGAAAGGGGTCCATGGTGGCTCTCTTCTTCGGACTGCATGCATTTAATTTAAAATACTTTTTCAGGCACAGTCAGTCATAACGTTAAAGCTCTCATTTAAAGCGAAAATACGCTTATAAAATGTACAACGTACATCAGAAACAAAACGTATTGGCTTGAATGTTACTTGAATCTTACCGAGGCGAGTCAGACGTTTCCGACGTGCTTTCTCTTTGCTTTGCAGACCTTGCAAGTAATCTTTTTATTCGCCGTATCCAGGCTAAAATGCTCCCAAACTTTAGAAGTTTTGGTACGCGTAGCTGCTGTGTAGGACGCCGCCATTTCCATAGTTACCGCTCGTCAGAGACGTTATTGCGCATGTGCGACTCTCGGCAGAGATTGTAATGAAGTGAGATGCCTCACTCCGTTGGAAAAAACGCGTCTGGCGACAATTGTCGACAATGGAATTCATAGTCGACTATTTCTATTATCGATTTTTGCCGACAACGTCGACAAATCGTTGCAGCCCTACTTGCCAGTCGAGAAGTGCCGATCTACGAATGCCACCTTTTGGGGATTATTTGATTAAGTGAGTCTTTTTCTTTTCAAGCTAGATAAAGAAGTATTTTTTGCCACCTACTTGTGTTTTAGAAGTGATAGTTAAGCCATCTTATTTTCCTCTCCATGGAGTTACAGACATGTGTGTTCTTGTCTTCTCCTTGTTTTGCGTTTCTATTTGTGTTGTTCAGAGGTTCCTTAGTTGTTGCAGGTCCAGAGGATTTCCTTCCCCCCTCCCCTTCATCAGTCTCCATATTTATCTCCATAGCCTTCAATTCCTCTGCCCTCCTTTTGCCTCAATTTTTATATTGTAGTGGCTGATCGTCTCCAGTTGAAAGTCCTGAAGTCTCAATGCAAGGGGTTTAAATAATCCAGTGAAAAGAGTGGCTATTTTAGACTTACTTCGTAAACAAGGAGCCCATATGGCTATGCTACAAGAAACTCATTGTCAGACATTTTTCCAGATACCTGCTCATTCTTCTGCCACTAATAAAACCAAAGGAGTAGCAATTATTTGCCGTCGTAATTTGCGCTTTAAATTGATGGATACGTGGTCTGTCAATAAAGGTAGAATAGCTTTCACCAAAATTCATATAGAAAATACAGACATTGCACTTGTATCGCTCTATGCTCCTAATACCTTTCACTCATATTTCTACGAACAGAAAACTAAAATTCTGTTAGACCTCTCAGACTTTAAGTTCATCATGGGGACTGACTTCAACACTGTAGTGGACCACTCTCTTTATAGATCTGGACAATCTGAAAACAAAGAACAAAAACAGCTCTGAAGCCATACGCTCTTGGTCTAATTGGTGTGGTGGATATGTGGTGTATGGTAAATTGGTATGGTGGATTTGTGGCATATGGTAAATCCTACCTCCAGAGATTTTACTCATCTATCAGCAAGGCACAAGTCCTTTTCATGAATTGACTTTATTTTTGCCTCTAGAAGCGTGTATCAGGAAATTTCGGAGGTTACTTTTTTGCCAGTTACTCTTTCTGATAAGGCAGTGGTTGCCCTTGTCTTGATTCGCTTCACCCTATTGCGGGCGCCTAAATGGCGTTTTAATACTCCCTTACTCTGTGACGAGTCATTTAGAATTCAGTTTATGGCCCAACTTAATGAATTCACTAAGAGCTCAGTTACTGACCCAAGAATACTCTGGGATGCTGCAAAAGGTTTTATTAGAAATCTGAGCTGGAACGCAAACTCTCAACATTGGATATCTTATTACAACAAAATTTTGATGATCAGGTGAAAAAAGACATTAATGCTATTCTCAAACAGCGCAATCGTATCCATGTCCTTGATACATAGAACACGCCAAACATATGGTTTTAATGGAGCCAGACCCTGTCATTTACACTTGCTAAGTCTGAAGGCTAATGAACATTTCTCTGATCACCTCCATTAGATCAGATGACAGTCATATGTCAACAGAACCCTCCGAAATTAATGTTTTTCATAGTTTCTATGTTGACTTGTATAGCCTAGCTCAGAGGTTTCTCACGATAAAGGTGCATGCAAGCGTGTTTGGAGTGTATAGTTAGTGTGTTGTTTGGTGTAGTGTGTTCAGTGTGTAGTGGAATCGGTTTTTTGTTTAATGAGTCAAAACAATGAGAAGCTGAATGTGGAGCAGACAGTGCAGCTCTTCATTCAGCTGGAAGAAGCTCAGGCAGACCTGAGCATTGCCTGCATTTAAATGTAAATACTTACATATAACTTTGTAATTTTTTAAAATGTATGCACACATTTAGCAAACAACAATTTGTATTTGCATTATAAGTAATAAAAAATGGTTTGTTAAACATATTTGTGGTTTTCACAGTAAAAAAATCTAACATTTTCTACTTGGATTTTATGTTTTTTTTGTGATTTTAGGTCCATTGTGTTAATACAGTATGTCAAAATGAAAAAATAACTGTACAGTCACACGTGAGGTTGTGCTGAAAATAATCACACCAAGTGAATTGTTTTTAAGGTGAAATATAATGGCAAAATCAAAAATAGTCAAAAATGGCCAATTATACCCTGGAATATCGGATTTCACAACAAACCTAAATATCCCTGACGTTCCACCTTCAAACACAGCCTCATTTGGCCATCCATGGAAATGCTTCTTAACCTCCCACTTTTCTATAGGAACACATATTTCCTACGGGCAATACACTAGTACATATGATTAGAGTTTTATATAACAATCCAACAGCTATGGTACTGACAGGTAGAACTTGTTCCTCCTTGTTTAACATGGCAAGGGGTTCCAGACAGGGATGCCCTTTGAGTCCACCTCTGTTTGCACTTTCTCTGGAGCCTCTGGCTCAGACAATCTGAATGGCTAAATATATCACTCCAATAACTGTACATGGGACCACACATTACATATCTTTGAATGCATAAGATGATATCCACTTGTATTTAGGGAATGCTCAGCAGTCCCCACCTAATGTTCTGTCTATTTTCCAATGTTGCAGTGATATATCTAGGTAAAGAATAAATTGGACGAGGTCAGCTTTCTTACCTCTGCCTTGTCACTGCCTAACCCTCAGCTATATCACTGGGTCTTCACTCAGTGCCCTTTGATCAGCTGGTTCGACAAAAGATTCGAGACTTCATGGCGTGCACTGGAAGAGAATATGGTTCTTCCATTGAAACTGAATGAAATCTTATTCTCCAAGACTCCCATAAGAAAATCTCAAGTCCACTTTGGGCCCATTGAGTCTCACTTATTAGCAGTCTGGAGGGTGGCAGAAAAAACGTGTGGCGTTTCATCTAAATTGGAACCCTTATTTACCTATGTTTAATAATGATCGTCTGTGGATTCATTCGCTTGGTGACATATTTGGAGACAGGGGCCTTTACTCTTTTGATGAACTCACATTCCGGTTTAATTTACAACATTCCACTTTCTATTTCTACCAGCAGCTAAGAACAGCCATGAAAACATATGGGGTACCATGTCAATGTCCACTGGAGGAGCACCGTTTGATCAAGGGTTTGAGTCAGGCCCGGGAATCGAGAAAAACTGTCTTAATTAGGGTTGTCAAAAGTATCGAAACTCAAAAAAGTAACGATACTAAAATGTTGTATCGAATACAATACTCATTTTCAAAAGTATCGATACCGATTATTTTTTGCACTACCCCAGACCTGAAACTTGTTATCATAGTTGCAGTTTCTTTTTGCACAACTGTTTTTTATTATAAATATTTAACGTGTGGTTGTTACATGTTGTAACAGAGGTTATTTTTGCATTTTTCTTGTTAATAGAAACATTTCTTTTAAATTTTGGAGTCTTTTTTTAATCCTTGTGGTATCGAAAATGGTATCGAGTATCAAATATTTTCCTGAGTATCGGTATCGAGTTGAAAATTTTAGTATTGTGACAACTATTCTTAATTGTATCGCTATTTCCTGGAAAATTCATATGTTACTCTACAAGCGGATGCGTCTTGGCGGGCAGATATGCCTGACCTGAACCCTGACTTCAGCTGGGTATAGGGATGTAATGGTATGAAAACTTCACACCACGGTAATAGTGACCAAAATTATCACGGTTATCAGTATACCGCGGTATTTTTAAAATGTTGAAAAAAACACTGACACACTGATAAACTAAAATAATTTCACCAAGATTTATATTTAAATAGATTTATTAGTGTGAATTAGTGTGCATTCACACTATTTAGTGTGAATGCTAAAGGCATTCCAAAATGCCAAAGACATTCATCCTTATGGGAAATTTTTCAATTTTCATTCTGCCACAACTTCAGCATACCTTCAGCTATAGAAACTGTTCAACTATTATTTATTTTTTTACGGTTTTAAAATCGTCACAGTTTTAGTTTTAAGGATTTTTAGCCCATCTTCTGAGTTTATAATGGGTGTGTATTGCGTCAGCTAGAGTGCGTGACATCATCAACTGGGAGCAGCAGTTGATGATGTGGAGCTGATAGTCTTTTTACAGATGTATGACTTAAAGCCACTTCACACCGGTGCGATACGAAAATGTTCCGCATGTAAAGCAGGCACACTGAGTATGGTGCGAAATGTTCGCATTCTTGTGTTCTAATTTTGCACCAAACGAAAAAAAGTTGCGGTTCATTATCTGACAGGAGTGCTCAAGCTCTTCAGCATCTGCAATTGGCTGGACCCTTGATCAAGCATTTGTGTGGTTTTTTTTTTAATAACTCAAAAATAATGACCAGTGTTTCCTCTACATTAACTGGTCATTAACTGGCCCGCCATTCCTAAATCCTAGCCGCTGCTCCTTCAAATTTCTCTTTTTTAATTTTTTTTGTCGCAAATACACCACCGCCGCATGTCTCCACCTTCACAGCAGAGTCCTGCACTGGGTCGGATCCTCTCGAGTAAGGTAAACTACAGATAACTATCTAGCTCAGTATCTACTCTTTGCACCTCGTCTGCACCTCGATGACGGACCACAGCGTGTTTTAAATCAGGTGACAGAATAACAACAGTCTCAGTAGGCTTCAGATCAGTGGTCGCTGTTGCCGGTGTGTTTTTAAAATAAGCGGGTTTGATTCTCGTGTCGCACGTCACGCTCGAATGCTAGTGGAAAAGAAAAAAAACTGAGTGTCTCAGTCCGCTGGGCTTATAGATAATCACCACTGATGATCATTCAGGACATCTGCGCCGTAACGTGCGAGGCCCTGTTTCGCGGGTGGCGGGGGGTGACGGCGGCGACGACGACACAGCAGAACGATCCTTTGTAGGAGCTGTCCATGGTTACTTAACCAAAAGTCTCTTGAAGTAGGCTATCAAACAAAGTCAACTATGGACTGAGGACGTTTGAATAGGTGGTTAGTTACAGAAGTTATCATGACTTGGCTCCGCCACTCCTTAAAAAAAATCCTAGAGGAAACACTGAATGACTGTATTTCCAGTAGGGCTGCACGATTCTGGAAAAAATGTGAATCACGATTTTTTTCCTTAGAATTGAGATCACGATTCTGCAAAATGTTTATTGCACTGATGAACTTGAACAAAACAAAACAAACATTGTAGTATGGCAGAGGCATTTTCTTAGCGGGGGGCTTTTAATTTGAAAGTAGCGACCGTTTCTGGCTTGTTGCTACTAGCGGACACTACCAAACAGCTAGTGATCCAGGGGACACTAGCATCTCCTGTGTAGCTAAGTGTAGCTTCCAAAAACGCTAGCATCTCCTGGATCTCAGCGGCCGTCCAGTTGCTCATCTTAATGTCCGCGGATGAAGTGATGGACTGGCTGCTGTGATCAGCTGTTTCTTGGTGAAAGAAACAGTGCAGGTCATCGACACTGCCCACCTCACGCAGGGGCCGGCACATTGACGGCTCGGATTTAGATAGCAGGCGAACCGGAAATAAGTGTAGCTTCCGAGCTGACAAATCAGCTGACCAAAACAGACCCCCAGTTTGCCACCCTCTGTCTAAAACCGCGGACCGAGCCGCCAAGCGGACGGGCAGATTGGCGGCTTGCAGCCCTGTATAAAAAACGGTTTCTCACTCACTCCTTCCAAACACTCAACTGCAGGCGGGCTTCCTCCACTGAATAACGTGTTGTAATGACGCTTTACCATAGGTTGAGGGAGGAGGCAGCGGCAGTGCTGCGTTTGCGGGCGCTTCAAAAAATCCGGGAGGAAAATAGCAGCATTTGTTTGAGCAGCAGCTCGAGATATAAAATGCTTCGGAATCGCTGTGTGTAGAAATGAGATCACATGATCGCAATTTTTTAACGATTTTTCATGCAGCCCTAATTTCCAGCTACAAAACGCGCATCTCTCTCCTCCCTCCATTGTTGTTTACGCATGTGTCGCTGCGTGGTATTACACGTGAGTTTTCCTCATGCTGAAAACCTGACTTGTCGCACACGTGACATCACTCCCCGAGATGCAAGAAGAAAGCGAAAATATATATTTTTACGAAGGAAAATTACAAAAAATTATAGTAGCACACAGTGACTTGAAGAACTTTAATCTGATTACTGGTTTGGAAATATTAATGCGTTAGATCACTTGTTACTGCAAAAAGTGGTCAGTAACGCGCTACCGGCATCACTGATTGTGTAGCTTAAGTGCAACATGGAGCTTGAAAATGTAAAGAAAAAAAATAAAAACTGGAGAATTATCTTTGAGCAAGTTTGGAGGAAAGTTGGAGGTACGGAACCATTTTAAACAAGTCGTCGGCAGTGATAATATATGTGTCGGCTTTGTTGAGTGCATTATGTGCGGCACTTGTTGCATTATTCATTAAGATAATTCTAAACAGATTTCTGTAGTTCAAACAACATGGAATTATAGTTGAGAACATCAGTTATAACAGCCCACGTATTAAAACAATGTCGGGTTTAAATTGGGCTCGGGCTCATAAGTACAGTTAATGTGTCAGCCGGGCCGGGCCATGCTCAAACACAACGTACACAGGCTTGGGTCGACTTTTTGGACCCGATCTAAGCTCTAGCTGGGACACCAGAATGATTAAACACTCGCTCATTTTATCAGATAAATCATTTGTATGATGTCACTCCCCGTCTACAAAGCAAACTATTTTATTGGTCAAGTGTATAGTTTCGCAGACGGAATTCCGCAGTGGTTTCAGATTTTTTTTTAGCTCTACGAAAGTTCCGCCTGGTGTGTAAACTCCCATTATAACCCATGAAATCATTTTTTATACATTTCTGTGCGAATAATCCGCACGGAAATTCGCACTTGGTGTGAAACGGCTTTTACACTTTTAGCTGTTGCAGCCCTGGAGCGACAAGAACTCCAATTTTGAGCCTACATTTCTGGAGGAGAGCAGATGGCACCTGATTTGTCTATCACTCTCCCGCCCTCATTTTTCACTCTACAGAAATAAGAAAGACATGACCGAGTTCAGCCATGTCTCCACTTACTCACTATATAAATATTTTGGCGATAACCATTACACTTTTTTCAAAAATCACAGGAGTTTGGGAGGCGTTTTCCCATTCATTCTTATGGGGACTCCCATATACTTTGTCGCATATTCAAAAACCTTATATCCACGCGTTTTCCGCAAATTTGCGAAATGTCGAAAACCTACTTTTTTGAACTCCTCCCAGGCGATTTTGCCGATTTGCACGAACCTTGGCACACAGCATCTGTGGACCCTCCTGACAAAAAGTTATTAAAAGAAATTTGATAGGCCACACAATACTCAAGTTATTAAATAACAACTTCCTGCAGATTTGGTTCAAAACAGGAAGTGTTGCATATCTCCACATTGGTGTGGTCTAATGACATGAAACTCAGGTTACTACTTCCCTATGGAGGCCCTGAGGCCCTGTGCAAAATTTTAGGCAATGACCACAAGGTGGGGCTCTTTCAATTGAAGGATTTTATATCTCCACAATGGTTCATTGGATTACCACGAAACTTAATACAATTATTGTCAGTGCCCTCCTGAGGACAGCTGACGAAGGGTTTACCGATCTGCAACTATGTGGCGCTCTGGTGGCCATCTGATTTAATATTTGGCACTGTGCCCACACCATAACACTTATGGAAATGAAATTCATAGAGGTGCTATAGAATAGCCTCTGTAACTCACACACCAAAAATGACCAGCAGGTGGCGCTATTTTCAACGCAAAAGCATTCTAAGCCCATAACTCCCACATAATATGTAGCACATTGACAGACCTCATATCTATGTTTCCTCAATGCAGCTGAATTGTTTGATGTAGGCCACGCCCACTTCGGTGATAACTTTCCATACGCAAAATCGTCACAAATGAAAAACCTACTTGTTCGAACCAAACTTTGCATGAAGCATCTGTGGACCCTCCTGATTAAACGTTATCAAAAGAATTTCAATAAACCAAAAGACGCCCAAAATATAAAACATCAAATTCCTACACATTGTGTTCAAAACAGACAGTCTTTCGCATCTTCACCAAATACACTGTGATTACCACAACACTTTTGCTAATTGTGTTCCATGGCCCGGTGAGGGTTTGTGGCGCTCTGGTCCCCCGCCACGTGTTCACGTGTTGACCATAAGATGTCGCCATTTAAATAAATAAACGATGCTTAGCCTGGCGGTGGGAAATTTAAGCCTGGGAGGAAACCCTGTATTGTAAACCATATCTGAACTTACTTGTTGAATAAACTTGCTAGAGGTCCCAGTTTCTTCTGCCTGCCATCCTCTTGCTCTTGCGTGACTCCTGACCCCGGATTAGGTCTTACAGGACTCCATAAATCTCTGGGGTCTCCCGGTGTTGATGATAGCGTCACGTCTGAGAAGTGAGCGTTGCCGCTGTCAGCCGTCTCTAAAGTAACAATGGCACTGGAGTCTGAGGTGACAGTGAAATCCAAAATGTCTTCATTGGAGACCGACAGCTCGGTGCTCATGCTGGATACGCTGCACACAGAGATATCATCGCTGCGGTTCAAGGCTCCACCCCGGACGCTCATCCCTGTTGTGGTGGATAATCTGAGGTTGGAGCTGAAGAGGCGGATGGAGTCATACCCGCTGCGGGGAAAGGTAGAGGATTTACGGATAGAATTGCAATCAGAGGGATCATCATCTAAGGGTAAAGTTGCAGGAGAGTCGTGACTGGAGTCCAGGATGAGGCCTCCATTATCCGTGCCTTGGTGGCTGTGGAGGACGGGCTCTGGAGGGTTGATCTCCAGAGTTGGGATACCAGAGTCCTGGGAAGACAAGCTGTGGCAGTCCTGGTTCATGTCTGAGTAGCTTTTCTGAGGGTTGCTGTAGTAGATGGGAGTAGAGGAGCAGGATGGCTTGTAACTGGGCAGGACAAGTTCACTGTGCCGGACAAGTTCACTGTGGAGGGTCATGCTGGGCTTGTGGTGGTGGTGGTTGATATGACGGTGAAGATCAGTAGCAGTCGGGTCTTTCTCTACACAGCCGTTCTCCAACATGGTTCCACCAGACACACCTTCAAATGAATAGCAGATGAGATTAGTATTGACCAGTATTTAATTAACTAAAAAGAAATAAAAGTCAAATTGTTGTAAAAGTGCAACTTAAGACATTTACAAGTAAACAATTAATGCTGGTGCTCATGTAACCTGAGCTCAAAGGGAGACCAACCTTTTCACCCATCAAGGCCCCTAAACTGTAGACTGACCTGCTTCAAGGAAATCAACTTAGCCAACTAGATTTCATTGATTTATTTTTTATTTTTTAAAAAGGTACCATGTGGAGTCTTAACTAGGGATGCAAGATATTTATCGGACCGATAAAATATCGGCCGATTTGGGGAAAAATTACGTCATTTTTTATCGATCCGATGGGTACATTTTTCCGATAAAAAGATCCAATACATTAATGAAATTACGAGTAACGTTT